>JARGCV010000012.1:1737500-1740000 GCA_034064705.1 Bothrops alternatus | reverse complement strand
AGTGGAAGTGTGCTGAGAGTTGTTGAAAGCAAATTCGGCCACGGAGAGATATTTGGACCAATCGTTCTGTTGGTCGTTGATGAAACAACGCAAATACTGCTCCAGGATGCCAATCACTTTCTCTGTACCCCCATCAGTCTCTGGGTGATGCGTGGAGGCTAGATTAACTTGGACTTGTAGCGCAGACATGAGTTCTCTCCAGAACGCCGAGGTGAACTGGGTTCCTCGGTCGGACACTATTTTGTCAGGCAACCCGTGTAGCCGGAAGATATGTTGAATGAACAGCTGAGCAGTGACCTTGGCTGATGGTATTCTTCGGCAAGGAATGAAATGTGCCATCTTGGTCAGCATGTCCACCACTACAAAGACAACGGTGTAGCCGGCACAAACAGGTAGACAAGTTAAGAAGTCCATGGAAATAGCCCCCCAGGGTCTCTCCGGCGTGGGTAACGGCTGTAACAATCCCGGAGGGGCTCCCGTGGCATGTTTTGCCTGACGGCACCGTACACAGGAATTCACATAAGAATGAACATCACGGCGAAGCCTGGGCCACCAAAAAGTCCGAGACACTAAGTGGAGAGTCTTAAAGAAACCAAAATGACCTGCCGCAGGGTTATCATGGCATTGAGTCAGAATGAGACCACGGAGTGGGCCTGCTGGAACATATAACAGGTTGCGGAAGCGTAATAGACCCTCGGACAAGGTCCAAGGTGAGTCGGGACCCACCTCTTGCTGCCTCTGTGCCACAAAGTCATCTAGTTGTTGCGCTTCCCTAATCTGTCGTCGTAGATCTACCGGATCGTGCACGGCTGCGATCGATTCGACAGGCAGAATGGTTCGAAGCGGCAAGGGGTCCTTGATCTGTAAATACTCCGGTTTACGGGACAAGGCATCTGCTCTTTTGTTGTACCCTTTCGGAATGTAGGTGACTTTGAAATTGAATCGAGCGAAGAACAAAGACCAACGGATCTGACGTTGATTCAATTTCCTGGCAGATTGCAGAAATTCCAAGTTTTTATGGTCAGTCCGAACTTCAACTTGGTAGCGGGCTCCTTCCAGGTGGTGTCTCCAGGTCTCAAAAGCCGTCTTGATGGCTAATAGCTCCTTCTCCCAAATGGTATAATGGCATTCGGAGGGATTTAGTTTCCTGGAGTAATAAGCACACGGAAACAGGAGGCCGCCATCTTGGCGTGTTTGAAGAAGCACGGCCCCTACAGCAACATCTGAGGCGTCGGCCTCCACTACAAAGGGACGACAAGGATCTGGATACTTGAGAATGGGTTCCTGAACAAAAGCCTTTTTGAGGGTCTGAAACGCCTGTTGCTCGGCATCGCCCCACTGGAACTTAATACCTTTCCGTAACAGTCGAGTAAGGGGCGCAGTCAAGGCAGAAAATCTCGGAATGAATATCCTGTAATAGTTCGCAAACCCCAAAAGTCTTTGGACATCTTTTGCTTTACATGGTGGTTGCCAGGTTTGCAAGGCCTCAACCTTGCCAGGATCCATGGCGATGCCTTGTGGAGAAATCACATGTCCCAGAAACTCAATGGTGGTTTGATAGAATTGACATTTCTCTAACTTGGCGTAAAGGTGATGCTCTCTCAAGCGTTGCAGAACTTGTCGGAGATGCTGAAGATGAGTTGCTCGTGACGGGGAGTAAATCAGGATGTCATCGAGGTAAACCACCACAAATTGATCTAATAAATCCCGGAAGATGTCATTCATGAAATGTTGAAAAACGGCTGGAGCATTGGTGAGTCCAAAGGGCATGACTGTATATTCAAAATGGCCATACCTGGTCCCAAACGCGGTCTTCCACTCGTCTCCCTCTCTGATGCGAACCAGGTTGTAAGCACCCCGTAAGTCTATCTTGGTGAAGATGGCCGCTGATCGGAGACGGTCCATGAGATCAGGAATTAAAGGCAGAGGGTACCGGTTGCGCACCGTGATGGCATTGAGCTTGCGATAGTCACAGCATAGGCGTAAATCTCCGGTTTTCTTCTTCACGAATAACACAGGAGCTGACAAAGGCGAGGAAGAGGGATGAATGAAACCTCTGGCCAGGTTTTTGTCCACAAAGTCTTTTAAGGCGGCCAACTCGGGTTCTGACATGGAGTAAAGGCGTCCCCCTGGAAGTTTGGCATTTGGCAGCAAATCAATGGCACAGTCATATGGTCTATGCGGAGGCAATTGGTCCGCCTCTTTCTCATTGAATATATCTGCAAAGTCCGCTAGGTCGGCCGGCAAGGTGATGTCAGAGTGGGATGGTAGCTGGGCTGCGCAAACTTGGCGTACGTGGTCAACGCATTGCAAACTGGGAAATGAAACAAAGTTCTGGGACCACACCACACAAGGATCATGGGTTCTCAACCAGGCTAAGCCGAGAACTAAGGGGAAATGAAGTCCCTTGGTAACATAGAATTGGATGGCTTCTTCATGTTGTCCTATGACCAGGCGTATGGGCTGGGTCATAAACTTGATCGGTCCAGACAACAATTCA
>JARGCV010000012.1:1722500-1727500 GCA_034064705.1 Bothrops alternatus | reverse complement strand
GACTGCATCTCAATCTCCTCCCTGTCTGTCTCGGCTGCCGGGAGGGGAAAGCACCCAGAGGGGCCTGGCTCGGCTGCCGGGAGAGGCAAACACTCAGAGGGGCCTGGCTCGGCTGCCGGGAGGGGCAAACACTCAGAGGGGCCCGGCTCCCCCTCCTCATCCTCCGACACCTCCCCAGCTGGTCCAGAGACACCCACAACACTATCCCCCCCCCGCAGGCCCCTCCCCTCGGGTCCGGTGCAGGGGATGTGGTTTGTAGGGAAACGCAGCATGAAAATCCCGAATTAACTCAGGAGCCGCAATATGATGAGCATCAACCCAACAGCAAGCGGCTTGCCCACCCCCGGTCCAATCAACCAAATATTGGAAGCGGTCGTTGAGCCATCGGGAATCTCGGATGCCGGACACCTCCAACCGGGAAACAGGAACGTGAGCACGGCGAGCTGTAGGGCCCGGATCAGGAGGTCGAAGCGGAGAATCAGGGTATACAGGAACAAGCAAGGAGCGATGAAACACGGGATGTACACGAAGAGACCTAGGCAAAGTCAAACGATAGGTCACCGGATTGATGACCGTCTCCACAGGAAAAGGACCTAGGAAACGTTGGTCAAGCTTGCGGTGAATTCTCCCTGGAAACAAGTACTTGGTGGAGAGCCAAACCCGATCTCCAACAGCTAACGGCGGTGTGTCGCGACGAGAGCGGTCTGCAACCCTCTTGTAGTCTTCCTTGGCCTTAGCCAAGTGCTGCTTAACCATCTCTTGGACCGACTGGAGCTCGGATAAATATTCCTCCGCAACTGGAACTGGAGAATCAAGGAGCATGAGCGGGAAAAATCTGGGATGGTATCCGTAGTTGGCCAAAAACGGAGTGGTCTGAGTGGAAGTGTGCTGAGAGTTGTTGAAAGCAAATTCGGCCACGGAGAGATATTTGGACCAATCGTTCTGTTGGTCGTTGATGAAACAACGCAAATACTGCTCCAGGATGCCAATCACTTTCTCTGTACCCCCATCAGTCTCTGGGTGATGCGTGGAGGCTAGATTAACTTGGACTTGTAGCGCAGACATGAGTTCTCTCCAGAACGCCGAGGTGAACTGGGTTCCTCGGTCGGACACTATTTTGTCAGGCAACCCGTGTAGCCGGAAGATATGTTGAATGAACAGCTGAGCAGTGACCTTGGCTGATGGTATTCTTCGGCAAGGAATGAAATGTGCCATCTTGGTCAGCATGTCCACCACTACAAAGACAACGGTGTAGCCGGCACAAACAGGTAGACAAGTTAAGAAGTCCATGGAAATAGCCCCCCAGGGTCTCTCCGGCGTGGGTAACGGCTGTAACAATCCCGGAGGGGCTCCCGTGGCATGTTTTGCCTGACGGCACCGTACACAGGAATTCACATAAGAATGAACATCACGGCGAAGCCTGGGCCACCAAAAAGTCCGAGACACTAAGTGGAGAGTCTTAAAGAAACCAAAATGACCTGCCGCAGGGTTATCATGGCATTGAGTCAGAATGAGACCACGGAGTGGGCCTGCTGGAACATATAACAGGTTGCGGAAGCGTAATAGACCCTCGGACAAGGTCCAAGGTGAGTCGGGACCCACCTCTTGCTGCCTCTGTGCCACAAAGTCATCTAGTTGTTGCGCTTCCCTAATCTGTCGTCGTAGATCTACCGGATCGTGCACGGCTGCGATCGATTCGACAGGCAGAATGGTTCGAAGCGGCAAGGGGTCCTTGATCTGTAAATACTCCGGTTTACGGGACAAGGCATCTGCTCTTTTGTTGTACCCTTTCGGAATGTAGGTGACTTTGAAATTGAATCGAGCGAAGAACAAAGACCAACGGATCTGACGTTGATTCAATTTCCTGGCAGATTGCAGAAATTCCAAGTTTTTATGGTCAGTCCGAACTTCAACTTGGTAGCGGGCTCCTTCCAGGTGGTGTCTCCAGGTCTCAAAAGCCGTCTTGATGGCTAATAGCTCCTTCTCCCAAATGGTATAATGGCATTCGGAGGGATTTAGTTTCCTGGAGTAATAAGCACACGGAAACAGGAGGCCGCCATCTTGGCGTGTTTGAAGAAGCACGGCCCCTACAGCAACATCTGAGGCGTCGGCCTCCACTACAAAGGGACGACAAGGATCTGGATACTTGAGAATGGGTTCCTGAACAAAAGCCTTTTTGAGGGTCTGAAACGCCTGTTGCTCGGCATCGCCCCACTGGAACTTAATACCTTTCCGTAACAGTCGAGTAAGGGGCGCAGTCAAGGCAGAAAATCTCGGAATGAATATCCTGTAATAGTTCGCAAACCCCAAAAGTCTTTGGACATCTTTTGCTTTACATGGTGGTTGCCAGGTTTGCAAGGCCTCAACCTTGCCAGGATCCATGGCGATGCCTTGTGGAGAAATCACATGTCCCAGAAACTCAATGGTGGTTTGATAGAATTGACATTTCTCTAACTTGGCGTAAAGGTGATGCTCTCTCAAGCGTTGCAGAACTTGTCGGAGATGCTGAAGATGAGTTGCTCGTGACGGGGAGTAAATCAGGATGTCATCGAGGTAAACCACCACAAATTGATCTAATAAATCCCGGAAGATGTCATTCATGAAATGTTGAAAAACGGCTGGAGCATTGGTGAGTCCAAAGGGCATGACTGTATATTCAAAATGGCCATACCTGGTCCCAAACGCGGTCTTCCACTCGTCTCCCTCTCTGATGCGAACCAGGTTGTAAGCACCCCGTAAGTCTATCTTGGTGAAGATGGCCGCTGATCGGAGACGGTCCATGAGATCAGGAATTAAAGGCAGAGGGTACCGGTTGCGCACCGTGATGGCATTGAGCTTGCGATAGTCACAGCATAGGTGTAAATCTCCGGTTTTCTTCTTCACGAATAACACAGGAGCTGACAAAGGCGAGGAAGAGGGATGAATGAAACCTCTGGCCAGGTTTTTGTCCACAAAGTCTTTTAAGGCGGCCAACTCGGGTTCTGACATGGAGTAAAGGCGTCCCCCTGGAAGTTTGGCATTTGGCAGCAAATCAATGGCACAGTCATATGGTCTATGCGGAGGCAATTGGTCCGCCTCTTTCTCATTGAATATATCTGCAAAGTCCGCTAGGTCGGCCGGCAAGGTGATGTCAGAGTGGGATGGTAGCTGGGCTGCGCAAACTTGGCGTACGTGGTCAACGCATTGCAAACTGGGAAATGAAACAAAGTTCTGGGACCACACCACACAAGGATCATGGGTTCTCAACCAGGCTAAGCCGAGAACTAAGGGGAAATGAAGTCCCTTGGTAACATAGAATTGGATGGCTTCTTCATGTTGTCCTATGACCAGGCGTATGGGCTGGGTCATAAACTTGATCGGTCCAGACAACAATTCACGACCATCAATTGTCTCAACCAACATAGGCGGCTTTACAGAGCACAAAGGTATGGCATGCTGACGAGCGAAAGCTTCATTCATGAAGTTGGTGGTGGCTCCAGAATCCAACAAGGCATGTGCCGGAATGCCCTGGGCATGATTTCCCAGAAGTATATTGGTTGCTAGGATCAGATGTCTCGGAGGACCGGGGTCTTTGTCTGCGGAACTGGAACTGGGTTTGGCGCCTGCCCGACCCAATGTTTCCATCAGGCCGGGCTCTGGCCGTTTCCCGGCAAGGTGGCTTGAAATTGCTGAATGGGAGGCCGAGTTGGAATAGGAGTAGGATCTGCCGTAGCACGTCTCTTCTGGGGGCAGGCCATGACGAAGTGACCCATCTCTCCACAGTACAGGCATAATCCCTCAACTCTCCGTCTTGCCTTCTCAGCCTCGGTCAAGCGAGATCTGGCTGCCCCAAGATCCATGGGCTCCTCTCTGGCCATGGGTACGGGACGCCTCTCAGTGTAAGCCGGCAATGATTGGAAAATACGTCTGGGGGCCGGGACGGGTGGAGTGATAGGTAGGGTCTGGAATCCTCTGCGTGGTGCAGGAACTGGCTTGGCACTTCCGGTGACTGGAACCATCTGTTTGACCAGGCGGGCATCCATGGCTTGCGTTCGCGCTTCAATAGCCAAACAATGTTGGTATAATGCATCCAGGGTTGCGGGTATTTCAGTAACTTTCAATCCATTCAAGATCTGGGAAGACAGACCATCTAGAAAGATTTCCATGAGAGCCTCATCATTCCAATTAATTTCTTGAGCCAGGCGGCGAAAATCTGAGATATATTCCGCTACGCAGCGCGATCCTTGACGTAGCTCTCGTATCCGCCGGGTGGCATTTTGTCTACGAAGGGGGTCAACAAATTCTCTTTCCATCAGCTGGCAGAATCCTGCATAATTGCTCAGGACAGGATCTTGTCCGTCTATCAGAGGAGACGACCAATCAGCAGCTGTCCCAGAGAGTAAACTTAAAATGAAAGCTACTTTCGTTTCATCAAGCTGGAAGTCTGCTGGAGTTGAGGCAATGAATGTTTTGCATTGGTTTAAAAAAGCTGGAAATTTACTACGCTCTCCAGTAAACTTATCAGGCAAGGCTAAATAACATCTGCTCCGTCTGGGAGGGGGGGCTGGAGCTGGGGCTCCTGCGGCCTGAATCTGCTGTTGCAAATGTCCAATTTGTTGCTGGAGAGTTTGAACTAATTGATGCAGAGCCGGGTTATCAGCGAGGAGTTGCTCCATGACGTCACTGAAAGCTCGAACTAAGTTTTTTTTTTTTGTGTCACGAGCAATCTGTTATGTCTGGCCACTCCCAGCTCATTAAAATCCACATAAAGATGTCTTTAATAGTTTTTAATTAACACATTTCAAACGAAGTCATTTCAAAGCAAACTGCTGGCATTATTTTGGCTGGAACGGCCAACACTGAGTTATTTACATTTAGGATAGATATGCTATCCTCTCACCTTCCAATTAAAAACACTCTTTCTTTATCACATTGTCCAAGACCTCATTATTTTTCGGGAGGTTTCAAAAACACCAGAAAACTCCGTTTCAACTCACTGCGAAAGTTTCCATGCCAATCTC
>JARGCV010000012.1:1200000-1700000 GCA_034064705.1 Bothrops alternatus | reverse complement strand
ATGGACATTGCCAATAAGTTCGGAGTGCTTGGGTATGGTTAGGAGGGAACTTACTTTTCTAGGTTGCCCTATCTATGTTTCCTGATAAAATACATGGGAAAATCCAATTGGAGGAAAATTCCACTAAGGATTATGGTTAGGTCACCATGAACATGGAGAGAAACATGGACATTGCCAATAAGTTCGGAGTGCTTGGGTATGGTTAGGAGGGAACTTACTTTTCTAGGTTGCCCTATCTATGTTTCCTGATAAAATACATGGGAAAATCCAATTGGAGGAAAATTCCACTAAGGATTATGGTTAGGTCACAATGAACATGGAGAGCAACATGGACATTGCCAATAAATTCGGAGTGCTTGGGACTTACATTTGAAGGCTTCCCTATCTATGTTTCCTTGTTAAATACATGGGAAAATCCCATTGGAGGAAAATTCCACTTAGGGTTAGCGTTAGGTCACCATGAACTCATAGACAAAAATTGACATCGGCAACAAACTGGGAGTGCTTGGGTATGGTTAGGAGGGAACTTACTTTTCTAGGCTGCCCTATCTATGTTTCCTGATAAAATACATGGGAAAATCCGATTGGAGGAAAATTCCACTAAGGATTATGGTTAGGTCACAGTGAACATGGAGAGCAACATGCACATTGCCAATAAATTCGGAGTGCTTGGCCCTTACATTTGAAGGCTTCCCTATCTATGTTTCCTTGTTAAATACATGGGAAAATCCCATTGGAGGAAAATTCCACTTAGGGTTAGCGTTAGGTCTCCATCACCATCTATGTTTCCTGCTAAAATACATGGGGAAATCCCATTGGAGGAAAATTCCACTTAGGGTTAGGTTTAGGTCAACATGAACTCATAGAGAAAAATGGACATCGGCAACAAACTGGGAGTGCTTGGATATGGTTAGGAGGGAACTTACTTTTCTAGGCTGGCCTATCTATATTTCTTGCTAAAATACATGGGAAAATCCCATTGGAGAAAAATTCCACTTAGGGTTAGGGTTAGGTCACCATGAACTCATAGAGAAAAATGGACATCGGCAACAATCTGGGAGTGCTTGGATATGGTTAGGAGGGAACTTACTTTTCTAGGCTGCCGTATCTGTTTCCTGCTAAAATACATGGGAAAATCCCACTGGAGGAAAATTACACTTAGAGTTAGGGTTAGGTCACAATGAACTCATAGAGAAAAATGGACATTGGCAACAAACTGGGAGTGCTTGGGTATGGTTAGGAGGGAACTTACTTTTCTAGGCTGCCCTATCTATGTTTCTTGATAAAATAAATGGGAAAATCACATTGGAGGAAAATTCGACTTAGGGTTAGGGTTAGCTCACTATCAACTCATAGAGAAAAATGGACATCGGCAACAAACTGGGAGTGCTTGGATATGGTTAGGAGGGCACTTACTTTTCTAGGCTGGCCTATCTATCTTTCCTGCTAAAATGCATGGGAAAATCCGATTGGAGGAAAATTCCACTTAGGGGTAGGGTTAGGTCACCATGAACATAGAGAGAAACATGGACATTGCCAATAAATTCGGAGTGCTTGGGAATGGTTAGGAGGACACTTACTTTTCTAGGCTTCCCTATCTATGTTTCCTGGTAAAATATATTGGAAAAATCTCATTGGAGGAAAATTCCACTTAGGGTTAGGGTTAGGTCACCATGAACATGGAGAGAAACATGGGCATTGCCAATAAATTCGGAGTGCTTGGGAATGGTTAGGAGGGCACTTACTTTTCTAGGCTTCCCTATCTATGTTTCCTGCTAAAATACATGGGAAAATCACATTGGAGGAAAATTCCACTTAGGGTTAGAGTCAGGTCACCATGAACTCATAGAGAAAAATGGACATCGGCAACAATCTGGGAGTGCTTGGATATGGTTAGGAGGGAACTTACTTTTCTAGGCTGCCGTATCTGTTTCCTGCTAAAATACATGGGAAAATCCCACTGGAGGAAAATTACACTTAGAGTTAGGGTTAGGTCACAATGAACTCATAGAGAAAAATGGACATTGGCAACAAACTGGGAGTGCTTGGGTATGGTTAGGAGGGAACTTACTTTTCTAGGCTGCCCTATCTATGTTTCTTGATAAAATACATGGGGAAATCACTTTGGAGGAAAATTCCACTTAGGGTTAGGTTTAGGTCAACATGAACTCATAGAGAAAAATGGACATTGGCAAAAAACTGGGAGTGCTTGGATATGGTTAGGAGGGCACTTACTTTTCTAGGCTGGCCTATCTATCTTTCCTGCTAAAATGCATGGGAAAATCCGATTGGAGGAAAATTCCACTTAGGGGTAGGGTTAGGTCACCATGAACATAGAGAGAAACATGGACATTGCCAATAAATTCGGAGTGCTTGGGAATGGTTAGGAGGACACTTACTTTTCTAGGCTTCCCTATCTATGTTTCCTGGTAAAATATATTGGAAAAATCTCATTGGAGGAAAATTCCACTTAGGGTTAGGGTTAGGTCACCATGAACATGGAGAGAAACATGGGCATTGCCAATAAATTCGGAGTGCTTGGGAATGGTTAGGAGGGCACTTACTTTTCTAGGCTTCCCTATCTATGTTTCCTGCTAAAATACATGGGAAAATCACATTGGAGGAAAATTCCACTTAGGGTTAGAGTCAGGTCACCATGAACTCATAGAGAAAAATGGACATCGGCAACAATCTGGGAGTGCTTGGATATGGTTAGGAGGGAACTTACTTTTCTAGGCTGCCGTATCTATGTTTCCTGCTAAAATACATGGGAAAATCGCATTGGAGGAAAATTCGACTTAGGGTTAGGGTTAGCTCACTATCAACTCATAGAGAAAAATGGACATCGGAAACAAACTGGGAGTGCTTGGATATGGTTAGGAGGGAACTTACTTTTCTAGGCTGCCCTAGCTATGTTTCCTGCTAAAATACATGGGAAAATCACATTGGAGGAAAATTCCACTTAGGGTTAGAGTCAGGTCACAATCAACTCATAGAGAAAAATGGACATCGGCAACAAACTGGGAGTGCTTGGATATGGTTAGGATGGCATTGACTTTTCTAGGCTGCCCTATCAGTGTTTACTGCTAAAAGGCATGGGAAAATCTGATTGGAGGAAAATTCCACTTAGGATTAGGGTTAGGTCACCATGAACATGGAGAGAAACATGGACATTGCCAATAAATTCGGAGTGCTTGGGTATGGTTAGGAGGGAACTTACTTTTCTAGGCTTCCCTATCTATGTTTCCTGGTAAAATACATTGGAAAAATCTCATTGGAGGAAAATTCCACTTAGGGTTAGGGTTAGGTCACCATGAACTCATAGAGAAAAGTGCACATTGGCAACAAACTGGGAGTGCTTGGGAATGGTTAGGAGGGTACTTACTTTTCTAGGCTGCCCTATCTATGTTTCCTGCTAAAATATGTGGGAAAATCACATTGGAGGAAAATTCCACTTAGGGTTAGGGTTAGGTCACCATGAACATGGAGAGAAACATGGGCATTGCCAATAAATTCGGAGTGCTTGGGAATGGTTAGGATGGCACTGAATTTTCTAGGCTGCCCTATCAGAGTTTACTGCTAAAATTCATGGGAAAATCACATTGGAGGTAAATTCCACTTAGGGTTAGGGTTAGGTCACCATGAACTCATAGACAAAAATTGACATCGGCAACAAACCGGGAGTGCTTGGATATGGTTAGGAGGGAACTTACTTTCCTAGGCTGCCCTATCGATCTTTCCTGCTAAAATACATGGGAAAATCACATTGGAGGAAAATTCCACTTAGGGTTAGAGTCAGGTCACAATCAACTCATAGAGAAAAATGGACATCGGCAACAAACTGGGAGTGCTTGGATATGGTTAGGATGGCATTGACTTTTCTAGGCTGCCCTATCAGTGTTTACTGCTAAAAGGCATGGGAAAATCTGATTGGAGGAAAATTCCACTTAGGATTAGGGTTAGGTCACCATGAACATGGAGAGAAACATGGACATTGCCAATAAGTTCGGAGTGCTTGGGTATGGTTAGGAGGGAACTTACTTTTCTAGGTTGCCCTATCTATGTTTCCTGATAAAATACATGGGAAAATCCGATTGGAGGAAAATTCCACTAAGGATTATGGTTAGGTCACAATGAACATGGAGAGCAACATGGACATTGCCAATAAATTCGGAGTGCTTGGGACTTACATTTGAAGGCTTCCCTATCTATGTTTCCTTGTTAAATACATGGGAAAATCCCATTGGAGGAAAATTCCACTTAGGGTTAGCGTTAGGTCACCATGAACTCATAGACAAAAATTGACATCGGCAACAAACTGGGAGTGCTCTGGTATGGTTAAGAGGGAACTTACTTTTCTAGGCTGCCCTATCTATGTTTCCTGATAAAATACATGGGAAAATCCGATTGGAGGAAAATTCCACTAAGGATTATGGTTAGGTCACAGTGAACATGGAGAGCAACATGGACATTGCCAATAAATTCGGAGTGCTTGGCACTTACATTTGAAGGCTTCCCTATCTATTTTTCCTTGTTAAATACATGGGAAAATCCCATTGGAGGAAAATTCCACTTAGGGTTAGCGTTAGGTCTCCATCACCATCTATGTTTCCTGCTAAAATACATGGGGAAATCCCATTGGAGGAAAATTCCACTTAGGGTTAGGTTTAGGTCAACATGAACTCATAGAGAAAAATGGACATCGGCAACAAACTGGGAGTGCTTGGATATGGTTAGGAGGGAACTTACTTTTCTAGGCTGGCCTATCTATATTTCTTGCTAAAATACATGGGAAAATCCCATTGGAGAAAAATTCCACTTAGGGTTAGGGTTAGGTCACCATGAACTCATAGAGAAAAATGGACATCGGCAACAATCTGGGAGTGCTTGGATATGGTTAGGAGGGCACTTACTTTTCTAGGCTGGCCTATCTATCTTTCCTGCTAAAATGCATGGGAAAATCCGATTGGAGGAAAATTCCACTTAGGGGTAGGGTTAGGTCACCATGAACATAGAGAGAAACATGGACATTGCCAATAAATGCGGAGTGCTTGGGAATGGTTAGGAGGGCACTTACTTTTCTATGCTGCCCTATCTATCTTTCCTGCTAAAATACATGGGAAAATCACATTGGAGGAAAATTCCACTTAGGGTTAGGTTTAGGTCAACATGAACTCATAGAGAAAAATGGATATGGGCAAAAAACTGGGAGTGCTTGGATATGGTTAGGAGGGCACTTACTTTTCTAGGCTGGCCTATCTATATTTCTTGCTAAAATACATGGGAAAATCCCATTGGAGGAAAATTCCACTTAGGGTTAGGGTTAGGTCACCATGAACTCATAGAGAAAAATGGACATTGGCAACAAACTGGGAGTGCTTGGGTATGGTTAGGAGGGAACTTACTTTTCTAGGCTGCCGTATCTATGTTTCCTGCTAAAATACATGGGAAAATCGCATTGGAGGAAAATTCGACTTAGGGTTAGGGTTAGCTCACTATCAACTCATAGAGAAAAATGGACATCGGCAACAAACTGGGAGTGCTTGGATATGGTTAGGAGGGAACTTACTTTTCTAGCCTGCCCTAGCTATGTTTCCTGCTAAAATGCATGGGAAAATCCCATTGGAGAAAAATTCCACTTAGGGTTAGGGTTAGGTCACCATGAACTCATAGAGAAAAATGGACATCGGCAAAAATCTGGGAGTGCTTGGATATGGTTAGGAGGGCACTTACTTTTCTAGGCTGGCCTATCTATCTTTCCTGCTAAAATGCATGGGAAAATCCGATTGGAGGAAAATTCCACTTAGGGGTAGGGTTAGGTCACCATGAACATAGAGAGAAACATGGACATTGCCAATAAATTCGGAGTGCTTGGGAATGGTTAGGAGGGCACTTACTTTTCTATGCTGCCCTATCTATCTTTCCTGCTAAAATACATGGGAAAATCACATTGGAGGAAAATTCCACTTAGGGTTAGGTTTAGGTCAACATGAACTCATAGAGAAAAATGGATATGGGCAAAAAACTGGGAGTGCTTGGATATGGTTAGGAGGGCACTTACTTTTCTAGGCTGGCCTATCTATATTTCTTGCTAAAATACATGGGAAAATCCCATTGGAGGAAAATTCCACTTAGGGTTAGGGTTAGGTCACCATGAACTCATAGAGAAAAATGGACATTGGCAACAAACTGGGAGTGCTTGGGTATGGTTAGGAGGGAACTTACTTTTCTAGGCTGCCGTATCTATGTTTCCTGCTAAAATACATGGGAAAATCGCATTGGAGGAAAATTCGACTTAGGGTTAGGGTTAGCTCACTATCAACTCATAGAGAAAAATGGACATCGGCAACAAACTGGGAGTGCTTGGATATGGTTAGGAGGGAACTTACTTTTCTAGCCTGCCCTAGCTATGTTTCCTGCTAAAATGCATGGGAAAATCCGATTGGAGGAAAATTCCACTTAGGGTTAGGGTTAGGTCACCATGAACTCATAGAGAAAAATGGACATTGGCAACAAACTGGGAGTGCTTGGGTATGGTTAGGAGGGAACTTACTTTTCTAGGCTGCCCTATCTATGTTTCCTGCTAAAATATGTGGGAAAATCACATTGGAGGAAAATTCCACTTACGGTTAGGGTTAGGTCACCATGAACATGGAGAGAAACATGGGCATTGCCAATAAATTCGGAGTGCTTGGGAATGGTTGGGATGGCACTGAATTTTCTAGGCTGCCCTATCAGAGTTTACTGCTAAAATTCATGGGAAAATCACATTGGAGGTAAATTCCACTTAGGGTTAGGGTTAGGTCACCATGAACTCATAGACAAAAATTGACATCGGCAACAAACCGGGAGTGCTTGGATATGGTTAGGAGGGAACTTACTTTCCTAGGCTGCCCTATCGATCTTTCCTGCTAAAATACATGGGAAAATCACATTGGAGGAAAATTCCACTTAGGGTTAGAGTCAGGTCACAATCAACTCATAGAGAAAAATGGACATCGGCAACAAACTGGGAGTGCTTGGATATGGTTAGGATGGCATTGACTTTTCTAGGCTGCCCTATCAGTGTTTACTGCTAAAAGGCATGGGAAAATCTGATTGGAGGAAAATTCCACTTAGGATTAGGGTTAGGTCACCATGAACATGGAGAGAAACATGGACATTGCCAATAAGTTCGGAGTGCTTGGGTATGGTTAGGAGGGAACTTACTTTTCTAGGTTGCCCTATCTATGTTTCCTGATAAAATACATGGGAAAATCCGATTGGAGGAAAATTCCACTAAGGATTATGGTTAGGTCACAATGAACATGGAGAGCAACATGGACATTGCCAATAAATTCGGAGTGCTTGGGACTTACATTTGAAGGCTTCCCTATCTATGTTTCCTTGTTAAATACATGGGAAAATCCCATTGGAGGAAAATTCCACTTAGGGTTAGCGTTAGGTCACCATGAACTCATAGACAAAAATTGACATCGGCAACAAACTGGGAGTGCTTGGGTATGGTTAGGAGGGAACTTACTTTTCTAGGCTGCCCTATCTATGTTTCCTGATAAAATACATGGGAAAATCCGATTGGAGGAAAATTCCACTAAGGATTATGGTTAGGTCACAGTGAACATGGAGAGCAACATGGACATTGCCAATAAATTCGGAGTGCTTGGCACTTACATTTGAAGGCTTCCCTATCTATTTTTCCTTGTTAAATACATGGGAAAATCCCATTGGAGGAAAATTCCACTTAGGGTTAGCGTTAGGTCTCCATCACCATCTATGTTTCCTGCTAAAATATATGGGGAAATCCCATTGGAGGAAAATTCCACTTAGGGTTAGGTTTAGGTCAACATGAACTCATAGAGAAAAATGGACATCGGCAACAAACTGGGAGTGCTTGGATATGGTTAGGAGGGAACTTACTTTTCTACGCTGGCCTATCTATATTTCTTGCTAAAATACATGGGAAAATCCCATTGGAGAAAAATTCCACTTAGGGTTAGGGTTAGGTCACCATGAACTCATAGAGAAAAATGGACATCGGCAACAATCTGGGAGTGCTTGGATATGGTTAGGAGGGAACTTACTTTTCTAGGCTTCCCTATCTATGTTTCCTGGTAAAATAAAAGGGAAAATCCCATTGGAGGAAAATTCCACTTAGGATTAGGGTTAGGTCACCATGAACATGGAGAGAAACATGGACATTGCCAATAAATTCGGAGTGCTTGGGAATGGTTAGGAGGGCACTTACTTTTCTAGGCTGCCCTATCTATCTTTCCTGCTAAAATACATGGGAAAATCCCATTGGAGGAAAATTCCACTTAGGGTTAGGTTTAGGTCAACATGAACTCATAGAGAAAAATGGACATTGGCAAAAAACTGGGAGTGCTTGGATATGGTTAGGAGGGCACTTACTTTTCTAGGCTGGCCTATCTATCTTTCCTGCTAAAATGCATGGGAAAATCCGATTGGAGGAAAATTCCACTTAGGGGTAGGGTTAGGTCACCATGAACATAGAGAGAAACATGGACATTGCCAATAAATTCGGAGTGCTTGGGAATGGTTAGGAGGGCACTTACTTTTCTATGCTGCCCTATCTATCTTTCCTGCTAAAATACATGGGAAAATCACATTGGAGGAAAATTCCACTTAGGGTTAGGTTTAGGTCAACATGAACTCATAGAGAAAAATGGATATGGGCAAAAAACTGGGAGTGCTTGGATATGGTTAGGAGGGCACTTACTTTTCTAGGCTGGCCTATCTATATTTCTTGCTAAAATACATGGGAAAATCACATTGGAGGAAAATTCCACTTAGGGTTAGGGTTAGGTCACAATCAACTCATAGAGAAAAATGGACATCGGCAACAAACTGGGAGTGTTTGGATATGGTTAGGATGGCATTGACTTTTCTAGGCTGCCCTATCTATGTTTCCTGCTAAAATAAAAGGGAAAATCCCATTGGAGGAAAATTCCACTTAGGGTTAGGGTTAGGTCACTATCAACTCATAGAGAAAAATGGACATCGGCAACAAAATGGGAGTGCTTGGACATGGTTAGGAGGGAACTTACTTTTCTAGGCTGCCCTATCTATATTTCCTGGTAAAATACATGGGAAAATCCCATTGGAGGAAAATTCCAGTTAGGGTTAGGGTTAGCTCACTATCAACTCATAGAGAAAAATGGACATCGGCAACAAACTGGGAGTGCTTGGATATGGTTAGGAGGGCACTTACTTTTGTAGGCTGGCCTATCTATGTTTCTTGCTAAAATACATGGGAAAATCCCATTGGAGGAAAATTCCACTTAGGGTTAGGGTTAGGTCACCATGAACTCATAGAGAAAAATGGACATCGGCAACAATCTGGGAGTGCTTGGATATGGTTAGGAGGGAACTTACTTTTCTAGGCTGCCCTAGCTATGTTTCCTGCTAAAATGCATGGGAAAATCACATTGGAGGAAAATTCCACTTAGGGTTAGAGTCAAGTCACCATCAACTCATAGAGAAAAATGGACATCGGCAACCATCTGGGAGTGCTTGGATATGGTTAGGAGGGAACTTACTTTTCTAGGCTTCCCTATCTATGTTTCCTGGTAAAATAAAAGGGAAAATCCCATTGGAGGAAAATTCCACTTAGGATTAGGGTTAGGTCACCATGAACATGGAGAGAAACATGGACATTGCCAATAAATTCGGAGTGCTTGGGAATGGTTAGGAGGGCACTTACTTTTCTAGGCTGCCCTATCTATCTTTCCTGCTAAAATACATGGGAAAATCCCATTGGAGGAAAATTCCACTTAGGGTTAGAGTCAGGTCACCCTCAACTCATAGAGAAAAATGGACATCGGCAACAAACTGGGAGTGCTTGGATATGGTTAGGATGGCATTGACTTTTCTAGGCTGGCCTATCTATATTTCTTGCTAAAATACATGGGAAAATCCCATTGGAGGAAAATTCCACTTAGGGTTCGGTCACCATGAACATGGAGAGAAACATGGGCATTGCCAATAAATTCGGACAGCTTAGGAATGGTTAGGAGGGCACTTACTTTTCTACGCTGCCCTATCTATGTTTCCTGCTAAAATGCATGGGAAAATCACATTGGAGGAAAATTCCACTTAGGGTTAGAGTCAGGTCACCCTCAACTCATAGAGAAAAATGGACATCCGCAACAAACTGGGAGTGCTTGGATATGGTTAGGATGGCATTGACTTTTCTACGCTGCCCTATCAGTGTTTACTGCTAAAATACATAGGAAAATCCCACTGGAGGAAAATTACACTTAGAGTTAGGGTTAGGTCACCATGAACTCATAGAGAAAAATGGACATTGGCAACAAACTGGGAGTGCTTGGATATGGTTAGGAGGGAACTTACTTTTCTAGGCTGCCGTATCTATGTTTCCTGCTAAAATACATGGGAAAATCACATTGGAGGAAAATTCCACTTAGGATTAGGGTTAGGTCACCATGAACATGGAGAGCAACATGGACATTGCCAATAAATTCGGAGTGCTTGGGAATGGTTAGGAGGGCACTTACTTTTCTAGGTTTCCCTATCTATGTTTCCGGCTAAAATACATGGGAAAATCACATTGGAGGAAAATTCCACTTAGGGTTCGACTCAGGTCACCATCAACTCATGGAGAAAAATGGACATCGGCAACAAACTGGGAGTGCTTGGATATGGTTAGGACGGCATTGACTTTTCTAGGCTGCCCTATCAGTGTTTACTGCTAAAAGGCATGGGAAAATCTGATTGGAGGAAAATTCCACTTAGGATTAGGGTTAGGTCACCATGAACATGGAGAGAAACATGGACATTGCCAATAAATTCGGAGTGCTTTGGAATGGTTGGGAGGGCACTTACTTTTCTAGGCTTCCATATCTATGTTTCCTGGTAAAATACATTGGAAAAATCTCATTGGAGGAAAATTCCACTTAGGGTTAGGTCACCATGAACATGGAGAGAAACATGGGCATTGCCAATAAATTAGGAGTGCTTGGGTATGGTTAGGATGGCACTGAATTTTCTAGGCTGCCCTATCAGAGTTTACTGCTAAAATTCATGGGAAAATCACATTGGAGGTAAATTCGACTTAGGGTTAGGTCACCATGAACTCATAGACAAAAATTGACATCGGCAAAAAACCGGGAGTGCTTGGATATGGTTAGGAGGGAACTTACTTTCCTAGGCTGCCCTATCGAGCTTTCCTGCTAAAATACATGGGAAAATCCCATTGGAGGAAAATTACACTTAGAGTTAGGGTTAGCTCACTATCAACTCATAGAGAAAAATGGACATCGGAAACAAACTGGGAGTGCTTGGATATGGTTAGGAGGGAACTTACTTTTCTAGGCTGCCGTATCTATGTTTCCTGCTAAAATACATGGGAAAATCGCATTGGAGGAAAATTCGACTTAGGGTTAGGGTTAGCTCACTATCAACTCATAGAGAAAAATGGACATCGGAAACAAACTGGGAGTGCTTGGGTATGGTTAGGAGGGAACTTACTTTTCTAGGCTGCCCTAGCTATGTTTCCTGCTAAAATGCATGGGAAAATCCGATTGGAGGAAAATTCCACTTAGGATTAGGGTTAGGTCACCATGAACATGGAGAGCAACATGGACATTGCCAATAAATTCGGAGTGCTTGGGAATGGTTAGGAGGGAACTTACTTTTCTAGGCTGCCCTAGCTATGTTTCCTGCTAAAATGCATGGGAAAATCACATTGGAGGAAAATTCCACTTAGGGTTAGGTTTAGGTCAACATGAACTCATAGAGAAAAATGGACATCGGCAAAAAACTGGGAGTGCTTGGATATGGTTAGGAGGGAACTTACTTTTCTAGGCTGCCGTATCTATGTTTCCTGCTAAAATAAATGGGAAAATCCCATTGGAGGAAAATTCCACTTAGGGTTAGGGTTAGGTCACCATGAACTCATAGAGAAAAATGGACATCGGCAACAATCTGGGAGTGCTTGGATATGGTTAGGAGGGAACTTACTTTTCTAGGCTGCCGTATCTATGTTTCCTGCTAAAATACATGGGAAAATCACATTGGAGGAAAATTCCACTTAGGATTAGGGTTAGGTCACCATGAACATGGAGAGCAACATGGACATTGCCAATAAATTCGGAGTGCTTGGGAATGGTTAGGAGGGCACTTACTTTTCTAGGCTTACCTATCTATGTTTCCTGCTAAAATACATGGGAAAATCACATTGGAGGAAAATTCCACTTAGGGTTAGAGTCAGGTCACCATCAACTCATAGAGAAAAATGGACATCGGCAACAAACTGGGAGTGCTTGGATATGGTTAGGATGGCATTGACTTTTCTAGGCTGCCCTATCAGTGTTTACTGCTAAAAGGCATGGGAAAATCTGATTGGAGGAAAATTCCACTTAGGATTAGGGTTAGGTCACCATGAACATGGAGAGCAACATGGACATTGCCAATAAATTCGGAGTGCTTGGGAATGGTTAGGAGGGCACTTACTTTTCTAGGCTTCCCTATCTATGTTTCCTGGTAAAATTCATTGGAACAATCTCATTAGAGGAAAGTTCCACTTAGGGTTAGGGTTAGGTCACCATGAACATGGAGAGAAACATGGGCATTGCCAATAAATTCGGAGTGCTTGGGAATGGTTAGGATGGCACTGAATTTTCTAGGCTGCCCTATCAGAGTTTACTGCTAAAATTCATGGGAAAATCACATTGGAGGTAAATTCCACTTAGGGTTAGGTCACCATGAACTCATAGACAAAAATGGACATCGGCAACAAACTGGGAGTGCTTGGATATGGTTAGGACGGCATTGACTTTTCTAGGCTGCCCTATCAGTGTTTACTGCTAAAAGGCATGGGAAAATCTGATTGGAGGAAAATTCCACTTAGCATTTGGGTTAGGTCACCATGAACATGGAGAGAAACATGGACATTGCCAATAAATTCGGAGTGCTTTGGAATGGTTGGGAGGGCACTTACTTTTCTAGGCTTCCCTATCTATGTTTCCTGGTAAAATACATTGGAAAAATCTCATTGGAGGAAAATTCCACTTAGGGTTAGGTCACCATGAACATGGAGAGAAACATGGGCATTGCCAATAAATTAGGAGTGCTTGGGAATGGTTAGGATGGCACTGAATTTTCTAGGCTGCCCTATCAGAGTTTACTGCTACAATTCATGGGAAAATCACATTGGAGGTAAATTCGACTTAGGGTTAGGGTTAGGTCACCATGAACTCATAGACAAAAATTGACATCGGCAAAAAACCGGGAGTGCTTGGATATGGTTAGGAGGGAACTTACTTTCCTAGGCTGCCCTATCGAGCTTTCCTGCTAAAATACATGGGAAAATCACATTGGAGGAAAATTACACTTAGAGTTAGGGTTAGCTCACTATCAACTCATAGAGAAAAATGGACATCGGAAACAAACTGGGAGTGCTTGGATATGGTTAGGAGGGAACTTACTTTTCTAGGCTGTCGTATCTATGTTTCCTGCTAAAATACATGGGAAAATCGCATTGGAGGAAAATTCCACTTAGGGTTAGGGTTAGCTCACTATCAACTCATAGAGAAAAATGGACATCGGAAACAAACTGGGAGTGCTTGGGTATGGTTAGGAGGGAACTTACTTTTCTAGGCTGCCCTAGCTATGTTTCCTGCTAAAATGCATGGGAAAATCCGATTGGAGGAAAATTCCACTTAGGATTAGGGTTAGGTCACCATGAACATGGAGAGCAACATGGACATTGCCAATAAATTCGGAGTGCTTGGGAATGGTTAGGAGGGCACTTACTTTTCTAGGCTGCCCTATCTATCTTTCCTGCTAAAATACATGGGAAAATCACATTGGAGGAAAATTCCACTTAGGGTTAGGGTTAGGTCACCATGAACTCATAGAGAAAAATGGACATCGGCAACAATCTGGGAGTGCTTGGATACGGTTAGGAGGGAACTTACTTATCTAGGCTGCCGTATCTATGTTTCCTGCTAAAATAAATGGGAAAATCCCATTGGAGGAAAATTCCACTTAGGGTTAGGGTTAGGTCACCATGAACTCATAGAGAAAAATGGACATCGGCAACAATCTGGGAGTGCTTGGATATGGTTAGGAGGGAACTTACTTTTCTAGGCTGCCGTATCTATGTTTCCTGCTAAAATACATGGGAAAATCACATTGGAGGAAAATTCCACTTAGGATTAGGGTTAGGTCACCATGAACATGGAGAGCAACATGGACATTGCCAATAAATTCGGAGTGCTTGGGAATGGTTAGGAGGGCACTTACTTTTCTAGGCTTACCTATCTATGTTTCCTGCTAAAATACATGGGAAAATCACATTGGAGGAAAATTCCACTTAGGGTTAGAGTCAGGTCACCATCAACTCATAGAGAAAAATGGACATCGGCAACAAACTGGGAGTGCTTGGATATGGTTAGGATGGCATTGACTTTTCTAGGCTGCCCTATCAGTGTTTACTGCTAAAAGGCATGGGAAAATCTGATTGGAGGAAAATTCCACTTAGGATTAGGGTTAGGTCACCATGAACATGGAGAGCAACATGGACATTGCCAATAAATTCGGAGTGCTTGGGAATGGTTAGGAGGGCACTTACTTTTCTAGGCTTCCCTATCTATGTTTCCTGGTAAAATTCATTGGAACAATCTCATTAGAGGAAAGTTCCACTTAGGGTTAGGGTTAGGTCACCATGAACATGGAGAGAAACATGGGCATTGCCAATAAATTCGGAGTGCTTGGGAATGGTTAGGATGGCACTGAATTTTCTAGGCTGCCCTATCAGAGTTTACTGCTAAAATTCAAGGGAAAATCACATTGGATTTAAATTCCACTTAGGGTTAGGGTTAGGTCACCATGAACTCATAGACAAAAATTGACATCGGCAACAAACTGGGAGTGCTTGGATATGGTTAGGAGGGAACTTACTTTTCTAGGCTGCCCTAGCTATGTTTCCTGCTAAAATGCATGGGAAAATCCGATTGGAGGAAAATTCCACTTAGGGTTAGGGTTAGGTCACCATGAACTCATAGAGAAAAATGGACATCGGCAACAATCTGGGAGTGCTTGGATATGGTTAGGAGGGAACTTACTTTTCTAGGCTGCCGTATCTATGTTTCCTGCTAAAATACATGGGAAAATCGCATTGGAGGAAAATTCGACTTAGGGTTAGGGTTAGCTCACTATCAACTCATAGAGAAAAATGGACATCAGAAACAAACTGGGAGTGCTTGGATATGGTTAGGAGGGAACTTACTTTTCTAGGCTGCCCTAGCTATGTTTCCTGCTAAAATGCATGGGAAAATCACATTGGAGGAAAATTCCACTTAGGGTTAGGTTTAGCTCAACATGAACTCATAGAGAAAAATGGACATCGGCAAAAAACTGGGAGTGCTTGGATATGGTTAGGAGGGCACTTACTTTTCTACGCTGGCCTATCTATATTTCTTGCTAAAATACATGGGAAAATCCCATTGGAGGAAAATTCCACTTAGGGTTAGGGTTAGGTCACCATGAACTCATAGAGAAAAATGGATATCGGCAACAATCTGGGAGTGCTTGGATATGGTTAGGAGGGAACTTACTTTTCTAGGCTGCCCTAGCTATGTTTCCTGCCAAAATGCATGGGAAAATCCGATTGGAGGAAAATTCCACTTAGGGTTAGGTTTAGGTCAACATGAACTCATAGAGAAAAATGGACATCGGCAAAAAACTGGGAGTGCTTGGATATGGTTAGGAGGGCACTTACTTTTCTAGGCTGCCCTATCTATATTTCTTGCTAAAATATATGGGAAAATCCCATTGGAGGAAAATTCCACTTCGGGTTAGGGTTAGGTCACCATGAACTCATAGAGAAAAATGGACACCGGCAACAATCTGGGAGTGCTTGGATATGGTTAGGAGGGAACTTACTTTTCTAGGCTGCCCTAGCTATGTTTCCTGCTAAAATGCATGGGAAAATCACATTGGAGGAAAATTCCACTTAGGGTTAGGTTTAGGTCAACATGAACTCATAGAGAAAAATGGATATGGGCAAAAAACTGGGAGTGCTTGGATATGGTTAGGAGGGCACTTACTTTTCTAGGCTGGCCTATCTATATTTCTTGCTAAAATTCATTGGAAAAATCTCATTGGAGGAAAATTCCACTTAGGGTTAGGGTTAGGTCACCATGAACATGGAGAGAAACATGGGCATTGCCAATAAATTCGGAGTGCTTGGGAATGGTTAGGATGGCACTGAATTTTCTAGGCTGCCCTATCAGAGTTTACTGCTAAAATTCATGGGAAAATCACATTGGAGGTAAATTCCACTTAGGGTTAGGGTTAGGTCACCATGAACTCATAGACAAAAATTGACATCGGCAACAAACTGGGAGTGCTTGGATATGGTTAGGAGGAAACTTACTTTTCTAGGCTGCCCTAGCTATGTTTCCTGCTAAAATACATGGGAAAATCGCGTTGGAGGAAAATTCCACTTAGGGTTAGGTTTAGGTCAACATGAACTCATAGAGAAAAATGGATATGGGCAAAAAACTGGGAGTGCTTGGATATGGTTAGGAGGGCACTTACTTTTCTAGGCTGGCCTATCTATATTTCTTGCTAAAATACATGGGAAAATCCCATTGGAGGAAAATTCCACTTAGGGTTAGGGTTAGGTCACCATGAACTCATAGAGAAAAATGGACATTGGCAACAAACTGGGAGTGCTTGGATATGGTTAGGAGTGAACTTACTTTTCTAGGCTGCCGTATCTATGTTTCCTGCTAAAATACATGGGAAAATCACATTGGAGGAAAATTCCACTTAGGATTAGGGTTAGGTCACCATGAACATGGAGAGCAACATGGACATTGCCAATAAATTCGGAGTGCTTGGGAATGGTTAGGAGGGCACTTACTTTTCTAGGCTTACCTATCTATGTTTCCTGCTAAAATACATGGGAAAATCACATTGGAGGAAAATTCCACTTAGGGTTAGAGTCAGGTCACCATCAACTCATAGAGAAAAATGGACATCGGCAACAAACTGGGAGTGCTTGGATATGGTTAGGATGGCATTGACTTTTCTAAGCTGCCCTATCAGTGTTTACTGCTAAAAGGCATGGGAAAATCTGATTGGAGGAAAATTCCACTTAGGATTAGGGTTAGGTCACCATGAACATGGAGAGCAACATGGACATTGCCAATAAATTTGGAGTGCTTGGGAATGGTTAGGAGGGCACTTATTTTTCTAGGCTTCCCTATCTATGTTTCCTGGTAAAATTCATTGGAAAAATCTCATTGGAGGAAAATTCCACTTAGGGTTAGGGTTAGGTCACCATGAACATGGAGAGAAACATGGGCATTGCCAATAAATTCGGAGTGCTTGGGAATGGTTAGGATGGCACTGAATTTTCTAGGCTGCCCTATCAGAGTTTACTGCTAAAATTCATGGGAAAATCACATTGGATTTAAATTCCACTTAGGGTTAGGGTTAGGTCACCATGAACTCATAGACAAAAATTGACATCGGCAACAAACTGGGAGTGCTTGGATATGGTTAGGAGGGAACTTACTTTTCTAGGCTGCCCTAGCTATGTTTCCTGCTAAAATGCATGGGAAAATCACATTGGAGGAAAATTCCACTTAGGGTTAGGGTCAGGTCACCATGAACGCAGAGAGATAAAAGGACATCGGCAACAAACTGGGAGTGCTTGGATATGGTTAGGAGGGAACTTACTTTTCTAGGCTGCCCTAGCTATGTTTCCTGCTAAAATGCATGGGAAAATCACATTGGAGGAAAATTCCACTTAGGGTTAGGTTTAGGTCAACATGAACTCATAGAGAAAAATGGACATCGGCAAAAAACTGGGAGTGCTTGGATATGGTTAGGAGGGCACTTACTTTTCTACGCTGGCCTATCTATATTTCTTGCTAAAATACATGGGAAAATCCCATTGGAGGAAAATTCCACTTAGGGTTAGGGTTAGGTCACCATGAACTCATAGAGAAAAATGGACATCGGCAACAATCTGGGAGTGCTTGGATATGGTTAGGAGGGAACTTACTTTTCTAGGCTGCCGTATCTATGTTTCCTGCTAAAATCAATGGGAAAATCCCATTGGAGGAAAATTCCACTTAGGGTTAGGGTTAGGTCACCATGAACTCATAGAGAAAAATGGACATTGGCAACAAACTGGGAGTGCTTGGATATGGTTAGGAGTGAACTTACTTTTCTAGGCTGCCGTATCTATGTTTCCTGCTAAAATACATGGGAAAATCACATTGGAGGAAAATTCCACTTAGGATTAGGGTTAGGTCACCATGAACATGGAGAGCAACATGGACATTGCCAATAAATTCGGAGTGCTTGGGAATGGTTAGGAGGGCACTTACTTTTCTAGGCTTACCTATCTATGTTTCCTGCTAAAATACATGGGAAAATCACATTGGAGGAAAATTCCACTTAGGGTTAGGGTTAGGTCACCATGAACATGGAGAGAAACATGGGCATTGCCAATAAATTCGGAGTGCTTGGGAATGGTTAGGATGGCACTGAATTTTCTAGGCTGCCCTATCAGAGTTTACTGCTAAAATTCATGGGAAAATCACATTGGAGGTAAATTCCACTTAGGGTTAGGGTTAGGTCACCATGAACTCATAGACAAAAATTGACATCGGCAACAAACCGGGAGTGCTTGGATATGGTTAGGAGGGAACTTACTTTCCTAGGCTGCCCTATCGATCTTTCCTGCTAAAATACATGGGAAAATCACATTGGAGGAAAATTCCACTTAGGGTTAGAGTCAGGTCACAATCAACTCATAGAGAAAAATGGACATCGGCAACAAACTGGGAGTGCTTGGATATGGTTAGGATGGCATTGACTTTTCTAGGCTGCCCTATCAGTGTTTACTGCTAAAAGGCATGGGAAAATCTGATTGGAGGAAAATTCCACTTAGGATTAGGGTTAGGTCACCATGAACATGGAGAGCAACATGGACATTGCCAATAAATTCGGAGTGCTTGGGAATGGTTAGGAGGGAACTTACTTTTCTAGGCTGCCCTAGCTATGTTTCCTGCTAAAATGCATGGGAAAATCACATTGGAGGAAAATTCCACTTAGGGTTAGGTTTAGGTCAACATGAACTCATAGAGAAAAATGGATATGGGCAAAAAACTGGGAGTGCTTGGATATGGTTAGGAGGGCACTTACTTTTCTAGGCTGGCCTATCTATATTTCTTGCTAAAATTCATTGGAAAAATCTCATTGGAGGAAAATTCCACTTAGGGTTAGGGTTAGGTCACCATGAACATGGAGAGAAACATGGGCATTGCCAATAAATTCGGAGTGCTTGGGAATGGTTAGGATGGCACTGAATTTTCTAGGCTGCCCTATCAGAGTTTACTGCTAAAATTCATGGGAAAATCACATTGGATTTAAATTCCACTTAGGGTTAGGGTTAGGTCACCATGAACTCATAGACAAAAATTGACATCGGCAACAAACCGGGAGTGCTTGGATATGGTTAGGAGGGAACTTACTTTCCTAGGCTGCCCTATCGATCTTTCCTGCTAAAATACATGGGAAAATCACATTGGAGGAAAATTCCACTTAGGGTTAGAGTCAGGTCACAATCAACTCATAGAGAAAAATGGACATCGGCAACAAACTGGGAGTGCTTGGATATGGTTAGGATGGCATTGACTTTTCTAGGCTGCCCTATCAGTGTTTACTGCTAAAAGGCATGGGAAAATCTGATTGGAGGAAAATTCCACTTAGGATTAGGGTTAGGTCACCATGAACATGGAGAGAAACATGGACATTGCCAATAAATTCGGAGTGCTTGGGTATGGTTAGGAGGGAACTTACTTTTCTAGGCTTCCCTATCTATGTTTCCTGGTAAAATACATTGGAAAAATCTCATTGGAGGAAAATTCCACTTAGGGTTAGGGTTAGGTCACCATGAACTCATAGAGAAAAGTGCACATTGGCAACAAACTGGGAGTGCTTGGATATGGTTAGGAGGGAACTTACTTTTCTAGGCTGCCGTATCTATGTTTCCTGCTAAAATACATGGGAAAATCACATTGGTGGAAAATTCCACTTAGGATTAGGGTTAGGTCACCATGAACATGGAGAGCAACATGGACATTGCCAATAAATTCGGAGTGCTTGGGAATGGTTAGGAGGGAACTTACTTTTCTAGGCTGCCCTAGCTATGTTTCCTGCTAAAATGCATGGGAAAATCACATTGGAGGAAAATTCCACTTAGGGTTAGGTTTAGGTCAACATGAACTCATAGAGAAAAATGGATATGGGCAAAAAACTGGGAGTGCTTGGATATGGTTAGGAGGGCACTTACTTTTCTAGGCTGGCCTATCTATATTTCTTGCTAAAATTCATTGGAAAAATCTCATTGGAGGAAAATTCCACTTAGGGTTAGGGTTAGGTCACCATGAACATGGAGAGAAACATGGGCATTGCCAATAAATTCGGAGTGCTTGGGAATGGTTAGGATGGCACTGAATTTTCTAGGCTGCCCTATCAGAGTTTACTGCTAAAATTCATGGGAAAATCACATTGGAGGTAAATTCCACTTAGGGTTAGGGTTAGGTCACCATGAACTCATAGACAAAAATTGACATCGGCAACAAACTGGGAGTGCTTGGATATGGTTAGGAGGAAACTTACTTTTCTAGGCTGCCCTAGCTATGTTTCCTGCTAAAATACATGGGAAAATCGCGTTGGAGGAAAATTCCACTTAGGGTTAGGTTTAGGTCAACATGAACTCATAGAGAAAAATGGATATGGGCAAAAAACTGGGAGTGCTTGGATATGGTTAGGAGGGCACTTACTTTTCTAGGCTGGCCTATCTATATTTCTTGCTAAAATCAATGGGAAAATCCCATTGGAGGAAAATTCCACTTAGGGTTAGGGTTAGGTCACCATGAACTCATAGAGAAAAATGGACATTGGCAACAAACTGGGAGTGCTTGGATATGGTTAGGAGTGAACTTACTTTTCTAGGCTGCCGTATCTATGTTTCCTGCTAAAATACATGGGAAAATCACATTGGAGGAAAATTCCACTTAGGATTAGGGTTAGGTCACCATGAACATGGAGAGCAACATGGACATTGCCAATAAATTCGGAGTGCTTGGGAATGGTTAGGAGGGCACTTACTTTTCTAGGCTTACCTATCTATGTTTCCTGCTAAAATACATGGGAAAATCACATTGGAGGAAAATTCCACTTAGGGTTAGAGTCAGGTCACCATCAACTCATAGAGAAAAATGGACATCGGCAACAAACTGGGAGTGCTTGGATATGGTTAGGATGGCATTGACTTTTCTAGGCTGCCCTATCAGTGTTTACTGCTAAAAGGCATGGGAAAATCTGATTGGAGGAAAATTCCACTTAGGATTAGGGTTAGGTCACCATGAACATGGAGAGCAACATGGACATTGCCAATAAATTCGGAGTGCTTGGGAATGGTTAGGAGGGTACTTACTTTTCTAGGCTGCCCTATCTATGTTTCCTGCTAAAATATGTGGGAAAATCACATTGGAGGAAAATTCCACTTAGGGTTAGGGTTAGGTCACCATGAACATGGAGAGAAACATGGGCATTGCCAATAAATTCGGAGTGCTTGGGAATGGTTAGGATGGCACTGAATTTTCTAGGCTGCCCTATCAGAGTTTACTGCTAAAATTCATGGGAAAATCACATTGGAGGTAAATTCCACTTAGGGTTAGGGTTAGGTCACCATGAACTCATAGACAAAAATTGACATCGGCAACAAACCGGGAGTGCTTGGATATGGTTAGGAGGGAACTTACTTTCCTAGGCTGCCCTATCGATCTTTCCTGCTAAAATACATGGGAAAATCACATTGGAGGAAAATTCCACTTAGGGTTAGAGTCAGGTCACAATCAACTCATAGAGAAAAATGGACATCGGCAACAAACTGGGAGTGCTTGGATATGGTTAGGATGGCATTGACTTTTCTAGGCTGCCCTATCAGTGTTTACTGCTAAAAGGCATGGGAAAATCTGATTGGAGGAAAATTCCACTTACGATTAGGGTTAGGTCACCATGAACATGGAGAGAAACATGGACATTGCCAATAAATTCGGAGTGCTTGGGTATGGTTAGGAGGGAACTTACTTTTCTAGGCTGCCCTATCTATGTTTCCTGATAAAATACATGGGAAAATCCGAATGGAGGAAAATTCCACTAAGGATTATGGTTAGGTCACAATGAACATGGAGAGCAACATGGACATTGCCAATAAATTCGGAGTGCTTGGGACTTACATTTGAAGGCTTCCCTATCTATGTTTCCTTGTTAAATACATGGGAAAATCCCATTGGAGGAAAATTCCACTTAGGGTTAGCGTTAGGTCACCATGAACTCATAGACAAAAATTGACATCGGCAACAAACTGGGAGTGCTTGGGTATGGTTAGGAGGGAACTTACTTTTCTAGGCTGCCCTATCTATGTTTCCTGATAAAATACATGGGAAAATCCGATTGGAGGAAAATTCCACTAAGGATTATGGTTAGGTCACAGTGAACATGGAGAGCAACATGGACATTGCCAATAAATTCGGAGTGCTTGGCACTTACATTTGAAGGCTTCCCTATCTATGTTTCCTTGTTAAATACATGGGAAAATCCCATTGGAGGAAAATTCCACTTAGGGTTAGCGTTAGGTCTCCATCACCATCTATGTTTCCTGCTAAAATACATGGGGAAATCCCATTGGAGGAAAATTCCACTTAGGGTTAGCTTTAGGTCAACATGAACTCATAGAGAAAAATGGACATCGGCAACAAACTGGGAGTGCTTGGATATGGTTAGGAGGGAACTTACTTTTCTAGGCTGGCCTATCTATATTTCTTGCTAAAATACATGGGAAAATCCCATTGGAGAAAAATTCCACTTAGGGTTAGGGTTAGGTCACCATGAACTCATAGAGAAAAATGGACATCGGCAACAATCTGGGAGTGCTTGGATATGGTTAGGAGGGAACTTACTTTTCTAGGCTGCCGTATCTGTTTCCTGCTAAAATACATGGGAAAATCCCACTGGAGGAAAATTACACTTAGAGTTAGGGTTAGGTCACCATGAACTCATAGAGAAAAATGGACATTGGCAACAAACTGGGAGTGCTTGGGTATGGTTAGGAGGGAACTTACTTTTCTAGGCTGCCCTATCTATGTTTCTTGATAAAATACATGGGGAAATCACTTTGGAGGAAAATTCCACTTAGGGTTAGGTTTAGGTCAACATGAACTCATAGAGAAAAATGGACATTGGCAAAAAACTGGGAGTGCTTGGATATGGTTAGGAGGGCACTTACTTTTCTAGGCTGGCCTATCTATCTTTCCTGCTAAAATGCATGGGAAAATCCGATTGGAGGAAAATTCCACTTAGGGGTAGGGTTAGGTCACCATGAACATAGAGAGAAACATGGACATTGCCAATAAATTCGGAGTGCTTGGGAATGGTTAGGAGGGCACTTACTTTTCTAGGCTGCCCTATCTATCTTTCCTGCTAAAATACATGGGAAAATCACATTGGAGGAAAATTCCACTTAGGGTTAGGTTTAGGTCAACATGAACTCATAGAGAAAAATGGATATGGGCAAAAAACTGGGAGTGCTTGGATATGGTTAGGAGGGCACTTACTTTTCTAGGCTGGCCTATCTATATTTCTTGCTAAAATACATGGGAAAATCCCATTGGAGGAAAATTCCACTTAGGGTTAGGGTTAGGTCACCATGAACTCATAGAGAAAAATGGACATTGGCAACAAACTGGGAGTGCTTGGGTATGGTTAGGAGGGAACTTACTTTTCTAGGCTGCCGTATCTATGTTTCCTGCTAAAATACATGGGAAAATCGCATTGGAGGAAAATTCGACTTAGGGTTAGGGTTAGCTCACTATCAACTCATAGAGAAAAATGGACATCGGCAACAAACTGGGAGTGCTTGGATATGGTTAGGAGGGAACTCACTTTTCTAGCCTGCCCTAGCTATGTTTCCTGCTAAAATGCATGGGAAAATCCGATTGGAGGAAAATTCCACTTAGGGTTAGGGTTAGGTCACCATGAACTCATAGAGGAAAATGGACATTGGCAACAAACTGGGAGTGCTTGGGTATGGTTAGGAGGGAACTTACTTTTCTAGGCTGCCCTATCTATGTTTCCTGATAAAATACATGGGAAAATCACTTTGGAGGAAAATTCCACTTAGGGTTAGGTTTAGGTCAACATGAACTCATAGAGAAAAATGGACATCGGCAAAAAACTGGGAGTGCTTGGATATGGTTAGGAGGGCACTTACTTTTCTAGGCTGGCCTATCTATCTTTCCTGCTAAAATACATGGGAAAATCACATTGGAGGAAAATTCCACTTAGGGTTAGGGTCAGGTCACAATCAACTCATAGAGAAAAATGGACATCAGCAACAAACTGGGAGTGTTTGGATATGGTTAGGATGGCATTGACTTTTCTAGGCTGCCCTATCTATGTTTCCTGCTAAAATAAAAGGGAAAATCCCATTGGAGGAAAATTCCACTTAGGGTTAGGGTTAGGTCACTATCAACTCATAGAGAAAAATGGACATCGGCAACAAAATGGGAGTGCTTGGACATGGTTAGGAGGGAACTTACTTTTCTAGGCTGCCCTATCTATATTTCCTGGTAAAATACATGGGAAAATCCCATTGGAGGAAAATTCCAGTTAGGGTTAGGGTTAGCTCACTATCAACTCATAGAGAAAAATGGACATCGGCAACAAACTGGGAGTGCTTGGATATGGTTAGGAGGGCACTTACTTTTGTAGGCTGGCCTATCTATGTTTCTTGCTAAAATACATGGGAAAATCCCATTGGAGGAAAATTCCACTTAGGGTTAGGGTTAGGTCACCATGAACTCATAGAGAAAAATGGACATCGGCAACAATCTGGGAGTGCTTGGATATGGTTAGGAGGGAACTTACTTTTCTAGGCTGCCCTAGCTATGTTTCCTGGTAAAATAAAAGGGAAAATCCCATTGGAGGAAAATTCCACTTAGGATTAGGGTTAGGTCACCATGAACATGGAGAGAAACATGGACATTGCCAATAAATTCGGAGTGCTTGGGAATGGTTAGGAGGGCACTTACTTTTCTAGGCTGCCCTATCTATCTTTCCTGCTAAAATACATGGGAAAATCCCATTGGAGGAAAATTCCACTTAGGGTTAGAGTCAGGTCACCCTCAACTCAAAGAGAAAAATGGACATCGGCAACAAACTGGGAGTGCTTGGATATGGTTAGGAGGGAACTTACTTTCTAGGCTGCCCTATCTATGTTTTCTGCTAAAATGCATGGGAAAATCCCATTGGAGGAAAATTCCACTTAGGGTTCGGTCACCATGAACATGGAGAGAAACATGGGCATTGCCAATAAATTCGATCAGCTTAGGAATGGTTAGGAGGGCACTTACTTTTCTACGCTGCCCTATCTATGTTTCCTGCTAAAATGCATGGGAAAATCACATTGGAGGAAAATTCCACTTAGGGTTAGAGTCAGGTCACCCTCAACTCATAGAGAAAAATGGACATCCGCAACAAACTGGGAGTGCTTGGATATGGTTAGGATGGCATTGACTTTTCTACGCTGCCCTATCAGTGTTTACTGCTAAAATACATAGGAAAATCCCACTGGAGGAAAATTACACTTAGAGTTAGGGTTAGGTCACCATGAACTCATAGAGAAAAATGGACATTGGCAACAAACTGGGAGTGCTTGGATATGGTTAGGAGGGAACTTACTTTTCTAGGCTGCCGTATCTATGTTTCCTGCTAAAATACATGGGAAAATCACATTGGAGGAAAATTCCACTTAGGATTAGGGTTAGGTCACCATGAACATGGAGAGCAACATGGACATTGCCAATAAATTCGGAGTGCTTGGGAATGGTTAGGAGGGCACTTACTTTTCTAGGTTTCCCTATCTATGTTTCCGGCTAAAATACATGGGAAAATCACATTGGAGGAAAATTCCACTTAGGGTTAGACTCAGGTCACCATCAACTCATAGAGAAAAATGGACATCGGCAACAAACTGGGAGTGCTTGGATATGGTTAGGACGGCATTGACTTTTCTAGGCTGCCCTATCAGTGTTTACTGCTAAAAGGCATGGGAAAATCTGATTGGAGGAAAATTCCACTTAGGATTAGGGTTAGGTCACCATGAACATGGAGAGAAACATGGACATTGCCAATAAATTCGGAGTGCTTTGGAATGGTTGGGAGGGCACTTACTTTTCTAGGCTTCCATATCTATGTTTCCTGGTAAAATACATTGGAAAAATCTCATTGGAGGAAAATTCCACTTAGGGTTAGGTCACCATGAACATGGAGAGAAACATGGGCATTGCCAATAAATTAGGAGTGCTTGGGAATGGTTAGGATGGCACTGAATTTTCTAGGCTGCCCTATCAGAGTTTACTGCTAAAATTCATGGGAAAATCACATTGGAGGTAAATTCGACTTAGGGTTAGGGTTAGGTCACCATGAACTCATAGACAAAAATTGACATCGGCAAAAAACCGGGAGTGCTTGGATATGGTTAGGAGGGAACTTACTTTCCTAGGCTGCCCTATCGAGCTTTCCTGCTAAAATACATGGGAAAATCACATTGGAGGAAAATTACACTTAGAGTTAGGGTTAGGTCACCATGAACTCATAGAGAAAAATGGACATTGGCAACAAACTGGGAGTGCTTGGATATGGTTAGGAGGGAACTTACTTTTCTAGGCTGCCGTATCTATGTTTCCTGCTAAAATACATGGGAAAATCGCATTGGAGGAAAATTCGACTTAGGGTTAAGGTTAGCTCACTATCAACTCATAGAGAAAAATGGACATCGGAAACAAACTGGGAGTGCTTGGGTATGGTTAGGAGGGAACTTACTTTTCTAGGCTGCCCTAGCTATGTTTCCTGCTAAAATGCATGGGAAAATCACATTGGAGGAAAATTCCACTTAGGGTTAGGTTTAGGTCAACATGAACTCATAGAGAAAAATGGACATCGGCAAAAAACTGGGAGTGCTTGGATATGGTTAGGAGGGCACTTACTTTTCTAGGCTGGCCTATCAGAGTTTACTGCTAAAATTCATGGGAAAATCACATTGGAGGTAAATTCCACTTAGGGATAGGGTTAGGTCACCATGAACTCATAGACAAAAATTGACATCGGCAACAAACTGGGAGTGCTTGGCTATGGTTAGGAGGGAACTTACTTTTCTAGGCTGCCCTAGCTATGTTTCCTGCTAAAATGCATGGGAAAATCCGATTGGAGGAAAATTCCACTTAGGGTTAGGGTTAGGTCACCATGAACTCATAGAGAAAAATGGACATCGGCAAAAAACTGGGAGTGCTTGGATATGGTTAGGAGGGCACTTACTTTTCTAGGCTGGCCTATCTATATTTCTTGCTAAAATACATGGGAAAATCCCATTGGAGGAAAATTCCACTTAGGGTTAGGGTTAGGTCACCATGAACTCATAGAGAAAAATGGACATCGGCAACAATCTGGGAGTGCTTGGATATGGTTAGGATGGCATTGACTTTTCTAGGCTGCCCTATCAGTGTTTACTGCTAAAAGGCATGGGAAAATCTGATTGGAGGAAAATTCCACTTAGGGTTAGGGTTAGGTCAGCATGAACATGGAGAGAAACATGGGCATTGCCAACAAATTCGGAGTGCTTGGGAATGGTTAGGATGGCACTGAATTTTCTAGGCTGCCCTATCAGAGTTTATTGCTAAAATTCATGGGAAAATCACATTGGAGGTAAATTCCACTTAGGGTTAGGGTTAGGTCACCATGAACTCATAGATAAAAATTGACATCGGCAACAAACTGGGAGTGCTTGGATATGGTTAGGAGGGAACTTACTTTTCTAGGCTGCCCTAGCTATGTTTCCTGCTAAAATACATGGGAAAATCGCGTTGGAGGAAAATTCGACTTAGGGTTAGGGTTAGCTCACTATCAACTCATAGAGAAAAATGGACATCGGAAACAAACTGGGAGTGCTTGGATATGGTTAGGAGGGAACTTACTTTTCTAGGCTGCCCTATCTATATTTCTTGCTAAAATACATGGGAAAATCCCATTGGAGGAAAATTCCACTTCGGGTTAGGGTTAGGTCCCCATGAACTCATAGAGAAAAATGGACATCGGCAACAATCTGGGAGTGCTTGGATATGGTTAGGAGGGAACTTACTTTTCTAGGCTGCCCTAGCTATGTTTCCTGCTAAAATGCATGGGAAAATCATATTGGAGGAAAATTCCACTTAGGGTTAGGGTTAGGTCACCATGAACTCATAGAGAAAAATGGACATCGGCAACAATCTGGGAGTGCTTGGATATGGATAGGAGGGAACTTACTTTTCTAGGCTGCCGTATCTATGTTTCCTGCTAAAATAAATGGGAAAATCGCATTGGAGGAAAATTCGACTTAGGGTTAGGGTTAGCTCACTATCAACTCATAGAGAAAAATGGACATCGGAAACAAACTGGGAGTGCTTGGATATGGTTAGGAGGGAACTTACTTTTCTAGGCTGCCGTATCTATGTTTCCTGCTAAAATGCATGGGAAAATCCGATTGGAGGAAAATTCCACTTAGGATTAGGTTTAGGTCACCATGAACATGGAGAGCAACATGGACATTGCCAATAAATTCGGAGTGCTTGGGAATGGTTAGGAGGGCACTTACTTTTCTAGGCTGCCCTATCTATCTTTCCTGCTAAAATACATGGGAAAATCACATTGGAGGAAAATTCCACTTAGGGTTAGGGTTAGGTCACCATGAACTCATAGAGAAAAATGGACATCGGCAACAATCTGGGAGTGCTTGGATATGGTTAGGAGGGAACTTACTTTTCTAGGCTGCCGTATCTATGTTTCCTGCTAAAATACATGGGAAAATCACATTGGAGGAAAATTCCACTTAGGATTAGGGTTAGGTCACCATGAACATGGAGAGCAACATGGACATTGCCAATAAATTCGGAGTGCTTGGGAATGGTTAGGAGGGCACTTACTTTTCTAGGTTTCCCTATCTATGTTTCCGGCTAAAATACATGGGAAAATCACATTGGAGGAAAATTCCACTTAGGGTTAGACTCAGGTCACCATCAACTCATAGAGAAAAATGGACATCGGCAACAAACTGGGAGTGCTTGGATATGGTTAGGACGGCATTGACTTTTCTAGGCTGCCCTATCAGTGTTTACTGCTAAAAGGCATGGGAAAATCTGATTGGAGGAAAATTCCACTTAGGATTAGGGTTAGGTCACCATGAACATGGAGAGAAACATGGACATTGCCAATAAATTCGGAGTGCTTTGGAATGGTTGGGAGGGCACTTACTTTTCTAGGCTTCCATATCTATGTTTCCTGGTAAAATACATTGGAAAAATCTCATTGGAGGAAAATTCCACTTAGGGTTAGGTCACCATGAACATGGAGAGAAACATGGGCATTGCCAATAAATTAGGAGTGCTTGGGAATGGTTAGGATGGCACTGAATTTTCTAGGCTGCCCTATCAGAGTTTACTGCTAAAATTCATGGGAAAATCACATTGGAGGTAAATTCGACTTAGGGTTAGGGTTAGGTCACCATGAACTCATAGACAAAAATTGACATCGGCAAAAAACCGGGAGTGCTTGGATATGGTTAGGAGGGAACTTACTTTCCTAGGCTGCCCTATCGAGCTTTCCTGCTAAAATACATGGGAAAATCACATTGGAGGAAAATTACACTTAGAGTTAGGGTTAGGTCACCATGAACTCATAGAGAAAAATGGACATTGGCAACAAACTGGGAGTGCTTGGATATGGTTAGGAGGGAACTTACTTTTCTAGGCTGCCGTATCTATGTTTCCTGCTAAAATACATGGGAAAATCGCATTGGAGGAAAATTCGACTTAGGGTTAAGGTTAGCTCACTATCAACTCATAGAGAAAAATGGACATCGGAAACAAACTGGGAGTGCTTGGGTATGGTTAGGAGGGAACTTACTTTTCTAGGCTGCCCTAGCTATGTTTCCTGCTAAAATGCATGGGAAAATCACATTGGAGGAAAATTCCACTTAGGGTTAGGTTTAGGTCAACATGAACTCATAGAGAAAAATGGACATCGGCAAAAAACTGGGAGTGCTTGGATATGGTTAGGAGGGCACTTACTTTTCTAGGCTGGCCTATCAGAGTTTACTGCTAAAATTCATGGGAAAATCACATTGGAGGTAAATTCCACTTAGGGATAGGGTTAGGTCACCATGAACTCATAGACAAAAATTGACATCGGCAACAAACTGGGAGTGCTTGGCTATGGTTAGGAGGGAACTTACTTTTCTAGGCTGCCCTAGCTATGTTTCCTGCTAAAATGCATGGGAAAATCCGATTGGAGGAAAATTCCACTTAGGGTTAGGGTTAGGTCACCATGAACTCATAGAGAAAAATGGACATCGGCAAAAAACTGGGAGTGCTTGGATATGGTTAGGAGGGCACTTACTTTTCTAGGCTGGCCTATCTATATTTCTTGCTAAAATACATGGGAAAATCCCATTGGAGGAAAATTCCACTTAGGGTTAGGGTTAGGTCACCATGAACTCATAGAGAAAAATGGACATCGGCAACAATCTGGGAGTGCTTGGATATGGTTAGGATGGCATTGACTTTTCTAGGCTGCCCTATCAGTGTTTACTGCTAAAAGGCATGGGAAAATCTGATTGGAGGAAAATTCCACTTAGGGTTAGGGTTAGGTCAGCATGAACATGGAGAGAAACATGGGCATTGCCAACAAATTCGGAGTGCTTGGGAATGGTTAGGATGGCACTGAATTTTCTAGGCTGGCCTATCTATATTTCTTGCTAAAATACATGGGAAAATCCCATTGGAGGAAAATTCCACTTCGGGTTAGGGTTAGGTCCCCATGAACTCATAGAGAAAAATGGACATCGGCAACAATCTGGGAGTGCTTGGATATGGTTAGGAGGGAACTTACTTTTCTAGGCTGCCCTAGCTATGTTTCCTGCTAAAATGCATGGGAAAATCATATTGGAGGAAAATTCCACTTAGGGTTAGGGTTAGGTCACCATGAACTCATAGAGAAAAATGGACATCGGCAACAATCTGGGAGTGCTTGGATATGGATAGGAGGGAACTTACTTTTCTAGGCTGCCGTATCTATGTTTCCTGCTAAAATAAATGGGAAAATCGCATTGGAGGAAAATTCGACTTAGGGTTAGGGTTAGCTCACTATCAACTCATAGAGAAAAATGGACATCGGAAACAAACTGGGAGTGCTTGGATATGGTTAGGAGGGAACTTACTTTTCTAGGCTGCCGTATCTATGTTTCCTGCTAAAATGCATGGGAAAATCCGATTGGAGGAAAATTCCACTTAGGATTAGGTTTAGGTCACCATGAACATGGAGAGCAACATGGACATTGCCAATAAATTCGGAGTGCTTGGGAATGGTTAGGAGGGCACTTACTTTTCTAGGCTGCCCTATCTATCTTTCCTGCTAAAATACATGGGAAAATCACATTGGAGGAAAATTCCACTTAGGGTTAGGGTTAGGTCACCATGAACTCATAGAGAAAAATGGACATCGGCAACAATCTGGGAGTGCTTGGATATGGTTAGGAGGGAACTTACTTTTCTAGGCTGCCGTATCTATGTTTCCTGCTAAAATAAATGGGAAAATCCCATTGGAGGAAAATTCCACTTAGGGTTAGGGTTAGGTCACCATGAACTCATAGAGAAAAATGGACATCGGCAACAATCTGGGAGTGCTTGGATATGGTTAGGAGGGAACTTACTTTTCTAGGCTGCCGTATCTATGTTTCCTGCTAAAATACATGGGAAAATCTGATTGGAGGAAAATTCCACTTAGGATTAGGGTTAGGTCACCATGAACATGGAGAGCAACATGGACATTGCCAATAAATTCGGAGTGCTTGGGAATGGTTAGGATGGCACTGAATTTTCTAGGCTGCCCTATCAGAGTTTACTGCTAAAATTCATGGGAAAATCACATTGGAGGTAAATTCCACTTAGGGTTAGGTCACCATGAACTCATAGACAAAAATGGACATCGGCAACAAACTGGGAGTGCTTGGATATGGTTAGGACGGCATTGACTTTTCTAGGCTGCCCTATCAGTGTTTACTGCTAAAAGGCATGGGAAAATCTGATTGGAGGAAAATTCCACTTAGGATTAGGGTTAGGTCACCATGAACATGGAGAGAAACATGGGCATTGCCAATAAATTAGGAGTGCTTGGGAATGGTTAGGATGGCACTGAATTTTCTAGGCTGCCCTATCAGAGTTTACTGCTAAAATTCATGGGAAAATCACATTGGAGGTAAATTCGACTTAGGGTTAGGGTTAGGTCACCATGAACTCATAGACAAAAATTGACATCGGCAAAAAACCGGGAGTGCTTGGATATGGTTAGGAGGGAACTTACTTTCCTAGGCTGCCCTATCGAGCTTTCCTGCTAAAATACATGGGAAAATCACATTGGAGGAAAATTACACTTAGAGTTAGGGTTAGCTCACTATCAACTCATAGAGAAAAATGGACATCGGAAACAAACTGGGAGTGCTTGGATATGGTTAGGAGGGAACTTACTTTTCTAGGCTGCCGTATCTATGTTTCCTGCTAAAATACATGGGAAAATCGCATTGGAGGAAAATTCGACTTAGGGTTAGGGTTAGCTCACTATCAACTCATAGAGAAAAATGGACATCGGAAACAAACTGGGAGTGCTTGGGTATGGTTAGGAGGGAACTTACTTTTCTAGGCTGCCCTAGCTATGTTTCCTGCTAAAATGCATGGGAAAATCCGATTGGAGGAAAATTCCACTTAGGATTAGGGTTAGGTCACCATGAACATGGAGAGCAACATGGACATTGCCAATAAATTCGGAGTGCTTGGGAATGGTTAGGAGGGAACTTACTTTTCTAGGCTGCCCTAGCTATGTTTCCTGCTAAAATGCATGGGAAAATCACATTGGAGGAAAATTCCACTTAGGGTTAGGTTTAGGTCAACATGAACTCATAGAGAAAAATGGACATCGGCAAAAAACTGGGAGTGCTTGGATATGGTTAGGAGGGCACTTACTTTTCTAGGCTGGCCTATCTATATTTCTTGCTAAAATACATGGGAAAATCCCATTGGAGGAAAATTCCACTTAGGGTTAGGGTTAGGTCACCATGAACTCATAGAGAAAAATGGACATCGGAAACAATCTGGGAGTGCTTGGATATGGTTAGGAGGGAACTTACTTTTCTAGGCTGCCGTATCTATGTTTCCTGCTAAAATAAATGGGAAAATCCCATTGGAGGAAAATTCCACTTAGGGTTAGGGTTAGGTCACCATGAACTCATAGAGAAAAATGGACATTGGCAACAAACTGGGAGTGCTTGGATATGGTTAGGAGGGAACTTACTTTTCTAGGCTGCCGTATCTATGTTTCCTGCTAAAATACATGGGAAAATCACATTGGAGGAAAATTCCACTTAGGATTAGGGTTAGGTCACCATGAACATGGAGAGCAACATGGACATTGCCAATAAATTCGGAGTGCTTGGGAATGGTTAGGAGGGCACTTACTTTTCTAGGCTTACCTATCTATGTTTCCTGCTAAAATACATGGGAAAATCACATTGGAGGAAAATTCCACTTAGGGTTAGAGTCAGGTCACCATCAACTCATAGAGAAAAATGGACATCGGCAACAAACTGGGAGTGCTTGGATATGGTTAGGATGGCATTGACTTTTCTAGGCTGCCCTATCAGTGTTTACTGCTAAAAGGCATGGGAAAATCTGATTGGAGGAAAATTCCACTTAGGGTTAGGGTTAGGTCAGCATGAACATGGAGAGAAACATGGGCATTGCCAACAAATTCGGAGTGCTTGGGAATGGTTAGGATGGCACTGAATTTTCTAGGCTGCCCTATCAGAGTTTATTGCTAAAATTCATGGGAAAATCACATTGGAGGTAAATTCCACTTAGGGTTAGGGTTAGGTCACCATGAACTCATAGACAAAAATTGACATCGGCAACAAACTGGGAGTGCTTGGATATGGTTAGGAGGGAACTTACTTTTCTAGGCTGCCCTAGCTATGTTTCCTGCTAAAATACATGGGAAAATCGCGTTGGAGGAAAATTCGACTTAGGGTTAGGGTTAGCTCACTATCAACTCATAGAGAAAAATGGACATCGGAAACATACTGGGAGTGCTTGGATATGGTTAGGAGGGAACTTACTTTTCTAGGCTGCCGTATCTATGTTTCCTGCTAAAATAAATGGGAAAATCCCATTGGAGGAAAATTCCACTTAGGGTTAGGGTTAGGTCACCATGAACTCATAGAGAAAAATGGACATTGGCAACAAACTGGGAGTGCTTGGATATGGTTAGGAGGGAACTTACTTTTCTAGGCTGCCGTATCTATGTTTCCTGCTAAAATACATGGGAAAATCACATTGGAGGAAAATTCCACTTAGGATTAGGGTTAGGTCACCATGAACATGGAGAGCAACATGGACTTTGCCAATAAATTCGGAGTGCTTGGGAATGGTTAGGAGGGCACTTACTTTTCTAGGCTTACCTATCTATGTTTCCTGCTAAAATACATGGGAAAATCACATTGGAGGAAAATTCCACTTAGGGTTAGAGTCAGGTCACCATCAACTCATAGAGAAAAATGGACATCGGCAACAAACTGGGAGTGCTTGGATATGGTTAGGATGGCATTGACTTTTCTAGGCTGCCCTATCAGTGTTTACTGCTAAAAGGCATGGGAAAATCTGATTGGAGGAAAATTCCACTTAGGGTTAGGGTTAGGTCAGCATGAACATGGAGAGAAACATGGGCATTGCCAACAAATTCGGAGTGCTTGGGAATGGTTAGGATGGCACTGAATTTTCTAGGCTGCCCTATCAGAGTTTATTGCTAAAATTCATGGGAAAATCACATTGGAGGTAAATTCCACTTAGGGTTAGGGTTAGGTCACCATGAACTCATAGACAAAAATTGACATCGGCAACAAACTGGGAGTGCTTGGATATGGTTAGGAGGGAACTTACTTTTCTAGGCTGCCCTAGCTATGTTTCCTGCTAAAATACATGGGAAAATCGCGTTGGAGGAAAATTCGACTTAGGGTTAGGGTTAGCTCACTATCAACTCATAGAGAAAAATGGACATCGGAAACAAACTGGGAGTGCTTGGATATGGTTAGGAGGGAACTTACTTTTCTAGGCTGCCCTATCTATAATTCTTGCTAAAATACATGGGAAAATCCCATTGGAGGAAAATTCCACTTCGGGTTAGGGTTAGGTCCCCATGAACTCATAGAGAAAAATGGACATCGGCAACAATCTGGGAGTGCTTGGATATGGTTAGGAGGGAACTTACTTTTCTAGGCTGCCCTAGCTATGTTTCCTGCTAAAATGCATGGGAAAATCATATTGGAGGAAAATTCCACTTAGGGTTAGGGTTAGGTCACCATGAACTCATAGAGAAAAATGGACATCGGCAACAATCTGGGAGTGCTTGGATATGGATAGGAGGGAACTTACTTTTCTAGGCTGCCGTATCTATGTTTCCTGCTAAAATAAATGGGAAAATCGCATTGGAGGAAAATTCGACTTAGGGTTAGGGTTAGCTCACTATCAACTCATAGAGAAAAATGGACATCGGAAACAAACTGGGAGTGCTTGGATATGGTTAGGAGGGAACTTACTTTTCTAGGCTGCCGTATCTATGTTTCCTGCTAAAATGCATGGGAAAATCCGATTGGAGGAAAATTCCACTTAGGATTAGGTTTAGGTCACCATGAACATGGAGAGCAACATGGACATTGCCAATAAATTCGGAGTGCTTGGGAATGGTTAGGAGGGCACTTACTTTTCTAGGCTGCCCTATCTATCTTTCCTGCTAAAATACATGGGAAAATCACATTGGAGGAAAATTCCACTTAGGGTTAGGGTTAGGTCACCATGAACTCATAGAGAAAAATGGACATCGGCAACAATCTGGGAGTGCTTGGATATGGTTAGGAGGGAACTTACTTTTCTAGGCTGCCGTATCTATGTTTCCTGCTAAAATAAATGGGAAAATCCCATTGGAGGAAAATTCCACTTAGGGTTAGGGTTAGGTCACCATGAACTCATAGAGAAAAATGGACATCGGCAACAATCTGGGAGTGCTTGGATATGGTTAGGAGGGAACTTACTTTTCTAGGCTGCCGTATCTATGTTTCCTGCTAAAATACATGGGAAAATCACATTGGAGGAAAATTCCACTTAGGATTAGGGTTAGGTCACCATGAACATGGAGAGCAACATGGACTTTGCCAATAAATTCGGAGTGCTTGGGAATGGTTAGGAGGGCACTTACTTTTCTAGGCTTACCTATCTATGTTTCCTGCTAAAATACATGGGAAAATCACATTGGAGGAAAATTCCACTTAGGGTTAGAGTCAGGTCACCATCAACTCATAGAGAAAAATGGACATCGGCAACAAACTGGGAGTGCTTGGATATGGTTAGGATGGCATTGACTTTTCTAGGCTGCCCTATCAGTGTTTACTGCTAAAAGGCATGGGAAAATCTGATTGGAGGAAAATTCCACTTAGGGTTAGGGTTAGGTCAGCATGAACATGGAGAGAAACATGGGCATTGCCAACAAATTCGGAGTGCTTGGGAATGGTTAGGATGGCACTGAATTTTCTAGGCTGCCCTATCAGAGTTTATTGCTAAAATTCATGGGAAAATCACATTGGAGGTAAATTCCACTTAGGGTTAGGGTTAGGTCACCATGAACTCATAGACAAAAATTGACATCGGCAACAAACTGGGAGTGCTTGGATATGGTTAGGAGGGAACTTACTTTTCTAGGCTGCCCTAGCTATGTTTCCTGCTAAAATACATGGGAAAATCGCGTTGGAGGAAAATTCGACTTAGGGTTAGGGTTAGCTCACTATCAACTCATAGAGAAAAATGGACATCGGAAACAAACTGGGAGTGCTTGGATATGGTTAGGAGGGAACTTACTTTTCTAGGCTGCCCTATCTATATTTCTTGCTAAAATACATGGGAAAATCCCATTGGAGGAAAATTCCACTTCGGGTTAGGGTTAGGTCCCCATGAACTCATAGAGAAAAATGGACATCGGCAACAATCTGGGAGTGCTTGGATATGGTTAGGAGGGAACTTACTTTTCTAGGCTGCCCTAGCTATGTTTCCTGCTAAAATGCATGGGAAAATCATATTGGAGGAAAATTCCACTTAGGGTTAGGGTTAGGTCACCATGAACTCATAGAGAAAAATGGACATCGGCAACAATCTGGGAGTGCTTGGATATGGATAGGAGGGAACTTACTTTTCTAGGCTGCCGTATCTATGTTTCCTGCTAAAATAAATGGGAAAATCGCATTGGAGGAAAATTCGACTTAGGGTTAGGGTTAGCTCACTATCAACTCATAGAGAAAAATGGACATCGGAAACAAACTGGGAGTGCTTGGATATGGTTAGGAGGGAACTTACTTTTCTAGGCTGCCGTATCTATGTTTCCTGCTAAAATGCATGGGAAAATCCGATTGGAGGAAAATTCCACTTAGGATTAGGTTTAGGTCACCATGAACATGGAGAGCAACATGGACATTGCCAATAAATTCGGAGTGCTTGGGAATGGTTAGGAGGGCACTTACTTTTCTAGGCTGCCCTATCTATCTTTCCTGCTAAAATACATGGGAAAATCACATTGGAGGAAAATTCCACTTAGGGTTAGGGTTAGGTCACCATGAACTCATAGAGAAAAATGGACATCGGCAACAATCTGGGAGTGCTTGGATATGGTTAGGAGGGAACTTACTTTTCTAGGCTGCCGTATCTATGTTTCCTGCTAAAATAAATGGGAAAATCCCATTGGAGGAAAATTCCACTTAGGGTTAGGGTTAGGTCACCATGAACTCATAGAGAAAAATGGACATCGGCAACAATCTGGGAGTGCTTGGATATGGTTAGGAGGGAACTTACTTTTCTAGGCTGCCGTATCTATGTTTCCTGCTAAAATACATGGGAAAATCACATTGGAGGAAAATTCCACTTAGGATTAGAGTTAGGTCACCATGAACATGGAGAGCAACATGGACATTGCCAATAAATTCGGAGTGCTTGGGAATGGTTAGGAGGGCACTTACTTTTCTAGGCTTACCTATCTATGTTTCCTGTTAAAATACATGGGAAAATCACATTGGAGGAAAATTCCACTTAGGGTTAGAGTCAGGTCACCATCAACTCATAGAGAAAAATGGACATCGGCAACAAACTGGGAGTGCTTGGATATGGTTAGGATGGCATTGACTTTTCTAGGCTGCCCTATCAGTGTTTACTGCTAAAAGGCATGGGAAAATCTGATTGGAGGAAAATTCCACTTAGGATTAGGGTTAGGTCACCATGAACATGGAGAGCAACATGGACATTGCCAATAAATTCGGAGTGCTTGGGAATGGTTAGGATGGCACTGAATTTTCTAGGCTGCCCTATCAGAGTTTACTGCTAAAATTCATGGGAAAATCACATTGGAGGTAAATTCCACTTAGGGTTAGGTCACCATGAACTCATAGGCAAAAATTGACATCGGCAACAAACTGGGAGTGCTTGGATATGGGTAGGAGGGAACTTACTTTTCTAGGCTGCCCTAGCTATGTTTCCTGCTAAAATACATGGGAAAATCGCGTTGGAGGAAAATTCGACTTAGGGTTAGGGTTAGCTCACTATCAACTCATAGAGAAAAATGGACATCGGAAACAAACTGGGAGTGCTTGGATATGGTTAGGAGGGAACTTACTTTTCTAGGCTGCCCTAGATATGTTTCCTGCTAAAATGCATGGGAAAATCACATTGGAGGAAAATTCCACTTAGGGTTAGGTTTAGGTCAAAATGAACTCATAGAGAAAAATGGACATCGGCAAAAAACTGGGAGTGCTTGGATATGGTTAGGAGGGCACTTACTTTTCTAGGCTGCCCTATCTATATTTCTTGCTAAAATACATGGGAAAATCCCATTGGAGGAAAATTCCACTTCGGGTTAGGGTTAGGTCACCATGAACTCATAGAGAAAAATGGACATCGGCAACAATCTGGGAGTGCTTGGATATGGTTAGGAGGGAACTTACTTTTCTAGGCTGCCGTATCTATGTTTCCTGCTAAAACAAATGGGAAAATCCCATTGGAGGAAAATTCCACTTAGGGTTAGGGTTAGGTCACCATCAACTCATAGAGAAAAATGGACATCGGCAACAAACTGGGAGTGCTTGGATATGGTTAGGATGGCATTGACTTTTCTAGGCTGCCCTATCAGTGTTTACTGCTAAAAGGCATGGGAAAATCTGATTGGAGGAAAATTCCACTTAGGATTAGGGTTAGGTCACCATGAACATGGAGAGAAACATGGACATTGCCAATAAATTTGGAGTGCTTGGGAATGGTTAGGAGGGCACTTATTTTTCTAGGCTTCCCTATCTATGTTTCCTGGTAAAATTCATTGGAAAAATCTCATTGGAGGAAAATTCCACTTAGGGTTAGGGTTAGGTCACCATGAACATGGAGAGAAACATGGGCATTGCCAATAAATTCGGAGTGCTTGGGAATGGTTAGGATGGCACTGAATTTTCTAGGCTGCCCTATCAGAGTTTACTGCTAAAATTCATGGGAAAATCACATTGGATTTAAATTCCACTTAGGGTTAGGGTTAGGTCACCATGAACTCATAGACAAAAATTGACATCGGCAACAAACTGGGAGTGCTTGGATATGGTTAGGAGGGAACTTACTTTTCTAGGCTGCCCTAGCTATGTTTCCTGCTAAAATGCATGGGAAAATCCGATTGGAGGAAAATTCCACTTAGGGTTAGGGTTAGGTCACCATGAACTCATAGAGAAAAATGGACATCGGCAACAATCTGGGAGTGCTTGGATATGGTTAGGAGGGAACTTACTTTTCTAGGCTGCCGTATCTATGTTTCCTGCTAAAATACATGGGAAAATCACATTGGAGGAAAATTCCACTTAGGATTAGGGTTAGGTCACCATGAACATGGAGAGCAACATGGACATTGCCAATAAATTCGGAGTGCTTGGGAATGGTTAGGAGGGCACTTACTTTTCTAGGCTTACCTATCTATGTTTCCTGCTAAAATACATGGGAAAATCACATTGGAGGAAAATTCCACTTAGGGTTAGAGTCAGGTCACCATCAACTCATAGAAAAAAATGGACATCGGCAACAAACTGGGAGTGCTTGGATATGGTTAGGATGGCATTGACTTTTCTAGGCTGCCCTATCAGTGTTTACTGCTAAAAGGCATGGGAAAATCTGATTGGAGGAAAATTCCACTTAGGATTAGGGTTAGGTCACCATGAACATGGAGAGAAACATGGACATTGCCAATAAATTTGGAGTGCTTGGGAATGGTTAGGAGGGCACTTATTTTTCTAGGCTTCCCTATCTATGTTTCCTGGTAAAATTCATTGGAAAAATCTCATTGGAGGAAAATTCCACTTAGGGTTAGGGTTAGGTCACCATGAACATGGAGAGAAACATGGGCATTGCCAATAAATTCGGAGTGCTTGGGAATGGTTAGGATGGCACTGAATTTTCTAGGCTGCCCTATCAGAGTTTACTGCTAAAATTCATGGGAAAATCACATTGGATTTAAATTCCACTTAGGGTTAGGGTTAGGTCACCATGAACTCATAGACAAAAATTGACATCGGCAACAAACTGGGAGTGCTTGGATATGGTTAGGAGGGAACTTACTTTTCTAGGCTGCCCTAGCTATGTTTCCTGCTAAAATGCATGGGAAAATCCGATTGGAGGAAAATTCCACTTAGGGTTAGGGTTAGGTCACCATGAACTCATAGAGAAAAATGGACATCGGCAACAATCTGGGAGTGCTTGGATATGGTTAGGAGGGAACTTACTTTTCTAGGCTGCCGTATCTATGTTTCCTGCTAAAATACATGGGAAAATCACATTGGAGGAAAATTCCACTTAGGATTAGGGTTAGGTCACCATGAACATGGAGAGCAACATGGACATTGCCAATAAATTCGGAGTGCTTGGGAATGGTTAGGAGGGCACTTACTTTTCTAGGCTTACCTATCTATGTTTCCTGCTAAAATACATGGGAAAATCACATTGGAGGAAAATTCCACTTAGGGTTAGAGTCAGGTCACCATCAACTCATAGAGAAAAATGGACATCGGCAACAAACTGGGAGTGCTTGGATATGGTTAGGATGGCATTGACTTTTCTAGGCTGCCCTATCAGTGTTTACTGCTAAAAGGCATGGGAAAATCTGATTGGAGGAAAATTCCACTTAGGATTAGGGTTAGGTCACCATGAACATGGAGAGCAACATGGACATTGCCAATAAATTCGGAGTGCTTGGGAATGGTTAGGAGGGCACTTACTTTTCTAGGCTGCCCTATCTATCTTTCCTGCTAAAATACATGGGAAAATCACATTGGAGGAAAATTCCACTTAGGGTTAGGGTCAGGTCACCATGAACGCAGAGAGATAAAAGGACATCGGCAACAAACTGGGAGTGCTTGGATATGGTTAGGAGGGAACTTACTTTTCTAGGCTGCCCTAGCTATGTTTCCTGCTAAAATGCATGGGAAAATCACATTGGAGGAAAATTCCACTTAGGGTTAGGTTTAGGTCAACATGAACTCATAGAGAAAAATGGACATCGGCAAAAAACTGGGAGTGCTTGGATATGGTTAGGAGGGCACTTACTTTTCTACGCTGGCCTATCTATATTTCTTGCTAAAATACATGGGAAAATCCCATTGGAGGAAAATTCCACTTAGGGTTAGGGTTAGGTCACCATGAACTCATAGAGAAAAATGGACATCGGCAACAATCTGGGAGTGCTTGGATATGGTTAGGAGGGAACTTACTTTTATAGGCTGCCGTATCTATGTTTCCTGCTAAAATAAATGGGAAAATCCCATTGGAGGAAAATTCCACTTAGGGTTAGGGTTAGGTCACCATGAACATGGAGAGCAACATGGACATTGCCAATAAATGTGGAGTGCTTGGGAATGGTTAGGAGGGCACTTACTTTTCTAGGCTTACCTATCTATGTTTCCTGCTAAAATACATGGGAAAATCACATTGGAGGAAAATTCCACTTAGGGTTAGAGTCAGGTCACCACCAACTCATAGAGAAAAATGGACATCGGCAACAAACTGGGAGTGCTTGGATATGGTTAGGATGGCATTGACTTTTCTAGGCTGCCCTATCAGTGTTTACTGCTAAAAGGCATGTGAAAATCTGATTGGAGGAAAATTCCACTTAGGATTAGGGTTAGGTCACCATGAACATGGAGAGAAACATGGACATTGCCAATAAATTCGGAGTGCTTGGGAATGGTTAGGAGGGCACTTACTTTTCTAGGCTTACCTATCTATGTTTCCTGCTAAAATACATGGGAAAATCACATTGGAGGAAAATTCCACTTAGGGTTAGAGTCAGGTCACCATCAACTCATAGAGAAAAATGGACATCGGCAACAAACTGGGAGTGCTTGGATATGGTTAGGATGGCATTGACTTTTCTAGGCTGCCCTATCAGTGTTTACTGCTAAAAGGCATGGGAAAATCTGATTGGAGGAAAATTCCACTTAGGATTAGGGTTAGGTCACCATGAACATGGAGAGCAACATGGACGTTGCCAATAAATTCGGAGTGCTTGGGAATGGTTAGGAGGGTACTTACTTTTCTAGGCTTCCCTATCTATGTTTCCTGGTAAAATACATTGGAAAAATCTCATTGGAGGAAAATTCCACTTAGGGTTAGGGTTAGGTCACCATGAACATGGAGAGAAACATGGGCATTGCCAATAAATTCAGAGTGCTTGGGAATGGTTAGGATGGCACTGAATTTTCTAGGCTGCCCTATCTATCTTTCCTGCTAAAATACATGGGAAAATCACATTGGAGGAAAATTCCACTTAGGGTTAGGTTTAGGTCAACATGACCTCATAGAAAAAAATGGACATCGGCAACAAACTGGGAGTGCTTGGATATGGTTAGGAGGGAACTTACTTTTCTAGGCTGCCGTATCTATGTTTCCTGCTAAAATGCATGGGAAAATCCGATTGGAGGAAAATTCCACTTAGGGGTAGGTTTAGGTCCACATGAACTCATAGAGAAAAATGGACATCGGCAAGAAACTGGGAGTGCTTGGATATGGTTAGGAGGGAACTTACTTTTCTACGCTGGCCTATCTATATTTCTTGCTAAAATACATGGGAAAATCCCATTGGAGGAAAATTCCACTTAGGGTTAGGGTTAGGTCACCATGAACTCATAGAGAAAAATGGACATCGGCAACAATCTGGGAGTGCTTGGATATGGTTAGGAGGGAACTTACTTTTCTAGGCTGCCGTATCTATGTTTCCTGCTAAAATAAATGGGAAAATCCCATTGGAGGAAAATTCCACTTAGGGTTAGGGTTAGGTCACCATGAACATGGAGAGCAACATGGACATTGCCAATAAATTTGGAGTGCTTGGGAATGGTTAGGAGGGCACTTACTTTTCTAGGCTGCCCTATCAGTGTTTACTGCTAAAATACATGGGAAAATCTGATTGGAGGAAAATTACACTTAGAGTTAGGGTTAGGTCACCATTTATCTCATAGACAAAAATTGACATCGGCAACAAACCGGGAGTGCTTGGATATGGTTAGGAGGGAACTTACTTTCCTAGGCTGCCCTATCGATCTTTCCTGCTAAAATACATGGGAAAATCACATTGGAGGAAAATTCCACTTAGGGTTAGGGTTAGGTCACCATGAACTCATAGAGAAAAATGGACATCGGCAACAATCTGGGAGTGCTTGGATATGGTTAGGAGGGAACTTACTTTTCTAGGCTGCCGTATCTATGTTTCCTGCTAAAATGCATGGGAAAATCCGATTGGAGGAAAATTCCACTTAGGATTAGGGTTAGGTCACCATGAACATGGAGAGCAACATGGACATTGCCAATAAATTCGGAGTGCTTGGGAATGGTTAGGAGGGCACTTACTTTTCTAGGCTGCCCTATCTATCTTTCCTGCTAAAATACATGGGAAAATCACATTGGAGGAAAATTCCACTTAGGGTTAGGGTTAGGTCACCATGAACATGGAGAGAAACATGGGCATTGCCAATAAATTCGGAGTGCTTGGGAATGGTTAGGATTGCACTGAATTTTCTAGGCTGCCCTATCAGAGTTTACTGCTAAAATTCATGGGAAAATCACATTGGAGGTAAATTCCACTTAGGGTTAGGGTTAGGTCACCATGAACTCATAGACAAAAATTGACATCAGCAACAAACCGGGAGTGCTTGGATATGGTTAGGAGGGAACTTACTTTCATAGGCTGCCCTATCGATCTTTCCTGCTAAAATACATGGGAAAATCACATTGGAGGAAAATTCCACTTAGGGTTAGAGTCAGGTCACCATCAACTCATAGAGAAAAATGGACATCGGCAACAATCTGGGAGTGCTTGGATATGGTTAGGAGGGAACTTACTTTTCTAGGCTGCCGTATCTATGTTTCCTGCTAAAATGCATGGGAAAATCCGATTGGAGGAAAATTCCACTTAGGATTAGGTTTAGGTCACCATGAACATGGAGAGAAACATGGGCATTGCCAATAAATTCGGAGTGCTTGGGAATGGTTAGGAGGGCACTTACTTTTCTAGGCTGGCCTATCTATATTTCTTGCTAAAATACATGGGAAAATCCCATTGGAGGAAAATTCCACTTAGGGTTAGGGTTAGGTCACCATCAACTCATAGAGAAAAATGGACATCCACAACAAACTGGGAGTGCTTGGATATGGTTAGGATGGCATTGACTTTTCTAGGCTGCCCTATCAGTGTTAACTGCTAAAATACATGGGAAAATCCCACTGGAGGAAAATTACACTTAGAGTTAGGGTTAGGTCACCATGAACTCAGAGAGAAAAATGGACATCGGCAACAAACTGGGTGTGCTTGGACATGGTTAGGATGGCATTGACTTTTCTAGGCTGCCCTATCAGTGATTCCTGCTAAAATACATGGGAAAATCCCACTGGAGGAAAATTCCATATATTGTGATGCATGAGCCTTGGAGAGGCTTTGGACAAAGAGACTGTGCCATGTGACTTTACCATGCTGTTTTGGAGCAACAGGAAATGGAGGAGGAGCCAAGAGGTGGAGTCCATTGACCACATGCTTTGGAAGAAAGGACAAAGGCCATATGGCCTAGGAACAGGAAATAAGGGGGGCTAATAGGTGGATGGACGTTGTACCAAGATTTGAATCCATTGGCCACAGCGTGGCCCTGCAGTGTAGCCTTGTCATTGGCTGAAGAAATAACATTGTCATTGGCTGTTTGTAACCATGTGATGCATTGTGTAACCGCCCACTGTAAGTTAATAAAAAGGGGAGGCAGCCTTTTGTCACTAGTTGCTTCACCCAGAGAAATGTGCTTGTCATGTGTCTCATTAATTCGGCTATCATGAAGGACCCGCCATTGATTGGGGCGCAATGAGGTGCCCCAGATCAAAATTGAAGCTTGCCTACGGAGGGCAAAGCTTCAAGTGGTGACCCCGGACGTGATTTGATGCAAAAGTCACGTCCTTCTGGCAGCCCACCATTTACTACGTCTGGAATAGACCATGTGCACGCTATTGGTAAGTGTGGGACAGAAGCTAGGCAAAAATTGGGCTGTGTACCTGAAACAATTGCTTAGCTTAGTCAGGAGAGCAAATTATGTTCAGAAAAATAATTAGACTGTTTTCCCTGTCACTCAAAAAGATATGTGTCTTTTATTGGCTTTTTTGAAAAAATCTTAGCAATTAGACCTCGCCACATGGCAATAGGTATCTGGCTCCATTGCTGAGAGCCTCGCCAGATTTCCTAGCCCATGACAGGCTGTAGTGTCCATGCTGACATTACACTATGCAAAAACAGAGCAAGCTAAATTGGCTAATTCTCAGGCTTTCAAAAAGCAAGCCCTCAGACAAAATGTTACGATCTGACTCTAAATTTGGCCAACTGGAGGAACAAACCTCGTGCTGTTTTCCTCAGCAGAGATCACCCCCCCCGTGAGTATGTGGGTGGAATTCTCCAAGGATCAAAGGGGAGGGCTTGGTGTAATTGTCAGGACCTTAATTATGCAACTAACAAAGATTCACAAATGTGCCTTCACGTAACGAGTTTAAAAAGTATTGTTAATGTTTGTTTGGCATTGTCTCTTACATCTTAAAGGGACCATTAAAAATTGCTAATTGGATTAAAATTGGCTTATGTGTTCAAAAATTCTCCTTACGTGAAAGAATTGTATGCATGGCTATTTAAGATCTGCCTTCCTTTTCTTCTCCTGTAGCTATTTGCTTGCAGGATTCTGTTTCTTCTGCCTGTACTTTTAACTTGCTAAAAAATCTGAAGTCTCTTTCCCCTTCTGACTCAACATGCTTTCCTATGCTAATTCAGTCTTCTCTCTTACCTTTTAACTTGCTAAAAAACCTCCCCCTCTCCCCCTCCCTATTTCTCCCTCTGATTCAGAGCATGCTTTTCTGGCCGTCGTTTTCTCTCTATGACTCATACAGCCCCCTGCAGTTACTAAAGACTTAATAACTGCCCCTGCCTGTCTCCTGTTGATCTTACTTCTGCTAATTCAGTCTTTACTGTCTTACCTTTCAACTTGTTAAAAAAATCTGAAGTCTGTGTTTCTAATTCTTATAGTTGAAAAAATGGAAAAAATTTCCTGGTAAAAATGCCTTGTTCGCTTGTTAACTTTTCTTAACCTGAGAGCCTGCAGCCAATTTCCTCCCCCCGCAGGGCCCTTTTTCTCTCCCCCCTTTTTCTTTTGCAGCAGAGCCCCAGATCTGCAGACTTTGAAGACTTTGTTTGTCACCAACACTTAAAAAAACCCGGAAAAACCAGTCTTCCCTGGTTTCCAAGGAACAAAAGGATGGCTGTGAATGACATGAGCTAGTCTCTCCTGGTTTCCAAGGAAACGGATGGCTGTAAACGGAGACTCAAATTACATTTGAATTCCAATTGCCTCCTCTTTGAATTACCTCCTCTCTCTCACCCCCCCTTCTCTGGTCGTTTTGCTTAATAAACCATAGCTTCTTTTCTTTATTATGATTTCTCTGCCAATTTTGCTTTTTCTTACTTCTCTTTGCCTATTTTGAATTTCTATTTCCTAGTCTTAATGATTTTCATTTTTGTCTCTTTCTTATTTCTTGTTAATGATTTAATTTTTGTGACAAATCATTGCTGTTTTGCATTTTATGTTTCTCACCATGCTAATATATATCCAATTGTTGGATCTGATAACATGCCAGCACAGAACAAACATGTTTTCTCCCTTAATGGTCTGCTTTAGGAGTTTGCTTTGCCTCACAACCTTTTCCTTAATATGTTCACATGGATGAATGAAATCAATCTCTCTCTTTAACTTTGAATCCTTCCTTACTTTGTGTTAGGCATTTAATCACACAGCTTCATCAGTTAGTAACAACTATCCCTTGCAGCTAGACTATAAAGCTAGATAGTGAGACAATGACAACAGGAAAGCATGTGCTGATTCTGTTCCCTTGTTTGATTTTGGTGAAATCTTTGAAACTTTGTACAACTTCTCAAAAGACAATGTTCTCACATCTGATAAAGATTAGATCTTATGTGGAAAAAATGCACATTGGTCAACACCCCAGAATTGGTCTGGTACATTTACATTTCTACAACACACATTTCTGCCACAATTGCTCACATGGAAAATATGGTACAAAACAATCCCTTATCACAAGAAACTGTATGCCTTGTTTGATTGACAGTTATTTTCCTGGCTGCCTAATGCTGGGTGGCTCAAGGAATTGGTTTTTAGTATCACAATATTATTAGTATTTTGTGTAACAATCTGTTGCTGTGTACAAATGTATTCCTACCCTGCTGAACCTGTGTAAGCCTCCCTTTTCTAACCATCTCCTGTAAAAGAACCAAGAACCAACTCCTGCCTCTGATGACTGGACAGAGATGTTTCTATGATGGCAGCCTCTGAGGACTGGACAGATGATGGCCTGTGCCCTAGAATCATGTACAGAGCTGGACGTGTACAGAGCTGGATGGAGCATAGGTGGAACAACCCACAGCTGCTAAAAAATAAAATAAAAAGAGTTGATATGTTGTAATATGTTGTGATGCATGAGGCTTGGAGAGGCTTGGGACAAAGAGACTGTGCCATGTGACTTTACCATGCTGTTTTGGAGCAACAGGAAATGGAGGAGGAGCCAAGAGGTGGAGTCCATTGACCATATGCTTTGGAACAAAGGACAAAGGCCATATGGCCTAGGAACAGGAAATAAGGGGGGCTAATAGGTGGATGGACGTTGTACCAAGATTTGAATCCATTGGCCACAGGGTGGCCCTGCAGTGTAGCCTTGTCATTGGCTGAAGAAATAACATTGTCATTGGCTGTTTGTAACCATGTGATGCATTGTGTAACCGCCCACTGTAACAGTTAATAAAAAGGGGAGGCAGCCTTTTGTCACTAGTTGCTTCACCCAGAGAAATGTGCTTGTCATGTGTCTCATTAATTCAGCTATCGTGAAGGACCCGCCATTGATTGGGGCGCAATGAGGTGCCCAGATCAAAATTGAAGCTTGCCTACAGAGGGCAAAGCTTCAAATGAACATGGAGAGCAACATGGACATTGCCAATAAATTCGGAGTGCTTGGGAATGGTTAGGAGGGCACTTACTTTTCTAGGCTGCCCTATCTATCTTTCCTGCTAAAATACATGGGAAAATCACATTGGAGGAAAATTCCACTTAGGGTTAGGTTTAGGTCAACATGAACTCATAGAGAAAAATGGACATCGGCAAAAAACTGGGAGTGCTTGGATATGGTTAGGAGGGCACTTACTTTTCTAGGCTGGCCTATCTATATTTCTTGCTAAAATACATGGGAAAATCCCATTGGAGGAAAATTCCACTTAGGGTTAGGGTTAGGTCACCATCAACTCATAGAGAAAAATGGACATCGGCAACAATCTGCGAGTGCTTGGATATGGTTAGGAGGGAACTTACTTTTCTAGGCTGCCGTATCTATGTTTCCTGCTAAAATAAATGGGAAAATCCCATTGGAGGAAAATTCCACTTAGGGTTACGGTTAGGTCACTATCAACTCATAGAGAAAAATGGACATCGGCAACAAACTGGGAGTGCTTGGACATGGTTAGGAGGGAACTTACTTTTCTAGGCTGCCCTATCTATGTTTCCTGCTAAAATGCATGGGAAAATCCGATTGGAGGAAAATTCCACTTAGGATTAGGTTTAGGTCACCATGAACACGGAGAGCAACATGGACATTGCCAATAAATTCGGAGTGCTTGGGAATGGTTAGGAGGGCCCTTTGTTTTCTAGGCTTCCCTTTCTATGTTTCCTGGTAAAATTCATGGGGAAATCCCATTGGAGGAAAATTTCTCTTAGGGTTAGGTTTAGGTCACCATGAAAATGGAGAGAAACATGGACATTGCCAATAAATTCGGAATGTTTGGGAATGGTTAGGAGGGCAATGAAATTTCTAGGCTGCCCTATCTATATTTCCTGGTAAAATACATGGAAAATCCCATTGGAGGAAAATTCTATTTAGGGTTAGGGTTAGATCACCGTGAACTCATAGAGAAAAATAGAGATCACAAAAAAATTCGGAGTGCTTGGGAATGGTTAGGGGGGCGCTGATTTTTCTAGGCTGCCCTGTCTATATTCCCTGGTAAAATACATGGGAAAATCCCATTGAAGAAAATTCCAGTTAGGGTTACGGTTAGGTCAGCATGAACTCATAGAGAAAAATGGACATCGGCAACAATCTGGGAGTTCTTGGATATGGTTAAGAGGGAACTTACTTTTCTAGGCTGCCGTATCTTTGTTTATTGCTAAAATACATGGGAAAATCCCATTGGAGGAAAATTCCACTTAGGATTAGGGTTAGGTCACCATGAACATGGAGAGCAACATGGACATCGGCAACAAAATGGGAGTGCTTGGACATGGTTAGGAGGGAACTTACTTTTCTAGGCTTCCCTATCTATGTTTCCTGGTAAAATACATTGGAAAAATCTCATTGGAGGAAAATTCCACTTAGGGTTAGGGTTAGGTCACCATGAACATGGAGAGAAACATGGGCATTGCCAATAAATTCGGAGTGGTTGGGAATGGTTAGGAGGTCACTTACTTTTCTAGGCTGCCCTATCTATCTTTCCTGCTAAAATACATGGGAAAATCCCATTGGAGGAAAATTCCACTTAGGGTTAGAGTCAGGTCACCATCAACTCATAGAGAAAAATGGACATCGGCAACAAACTGGGAGTGCTTGGATATGGTTAGGATGGCATTGACTTTTCTAGGCTGCCCTATCAGTGTTTACTGCTAAAATGCATGGGAAAATCTGATTGGAGGAAAATTCCACTTAGGATTAGGGTTAGGTCACCATGAACATGGAGAGCAACTGTTGTGATATGTTGTGATGCATGAGGCTTGGAGAGGCTTGGGACAAAGAGACTGTGCCATGTGACTTTACCATGCTGTTTTGGAGCAACAGGAAATGGAGGAGGAGCCAAGAGGTGGAGTCCATTGACCATATGCTTTGGAACAAAGGACAAAGGCCATATGGCCTAGGAACAGGAAATAAGGGGGGCTAATAGGTGGATGGACGTTGTACCAAGATTTGAATCCATTGGCCACAGGGTGGCCCTGCAGTGTAGCCTTGTCATTGGCTGAAGAAATAACATTGTCATTGGCTGTTTGTAACCATGTGATGCATTGTGTAACCGCCCACTGTAACAGTTAATAAAAAGGGGAGGCAGCCTTTTGTCACTAGTTGCTTCACCCAGAGAAATGTGCTTGTCATGTGTCTCTTTAATTCAGCTATCGTGAAGGACCCGCCATTGATTGGGGCGCAATGAGGTGCCCAGATCAAAATTGAAGCTTGCCTACAGAGGGCAAAGCTTCAAATGAACATGGAGAGCAACATGGACATTGCCAATAAATTCGGAGTGCTTGGGAATGGTTAGGAGGGCACTTACTTTTCTAGGCTGCCCTATCTATCTTTCCTGCTAAAATACATGGGAAAATCACATTGGAGGAAAATTCCACTTAGGGTTAGGTTTAGGTCAACATGAACTCATAGAGAAAAATGGACATCGGCAAAAAACTGGGAGTGCTTGGATATGGTTAGGAGGGCACTTACTTTTCTAGGCTGGCCTATCTATATTTCTTGCTAAAATACATGGGAAAATCCCATTGGAGGAAAATTCCACTTAGGGTTAGGGTTAGGTCACCATCAACTCATAGAGAAAAATGGACATCGGCAACAATCTGCGAGTGCTTGGATATGGTTAGGAGGGAACTTACTTTTCTAGGCTGCCGTATCTATGTTTCCTGCTAAAATAAATGGGAAAATCCCATTGGAGGAAAATTCCACTTAGGGTTACGGTTAGGTCACTATCAACTCATAGAGAAAAATGGACATCGGCAACAAACTGGGAGTGCTTGGACATGGTTAGGAGGGAACTTACTTTTCTAGGCTGCCCTATCTATGTTTCCTGCTAAAATGCATGGGAAAATCCGATTGGAGGAAAATTCCACTTAGGATTAGGTTTAGGTCACCATGAACACGGAGAGCAACATGGACATTGCCAATAAATTCGGAGTGCTTGGGAATGGTTAGGAGGGCCCTTTGTTTTCTAGGCTTCCCTTTCTATGTTTCCTGGTAAAATTCATGGGGAAATCCCATTGGAGGAAAATTTCTCTTAGGGTTAGGTTTAGGTCACCATGAAAATGGAGAGAAACATGGACATTGCCAATAAATTCGGAATGTTTGGGAATGGTTAGGAGGGCAATGAAATTTCTAGGCTGCCCTATCTATATTTCCTGGTAAAATACATGGAAAATCCCATTGGAGGAAAATTCTATTTAGGGTTAGGGTTAGATCACCGTGAACTCATAGAGAAAAATAGAGATCACAAAAAAATTCGGAGTGCTTGGGAATGGTTAGGGGGGCGCTGATTTTTCTAGGCTGCCCTGTCTATATTCCCTGGTAAAATACATGGGAAAATCCCATTGAAGAAAATTCCAGTTAGGGTTACGGTTAGGTCAGCATGAACTCATAGAGAAAAATGGACATCGGCAACAATCTGGGAGTTCTTGGATATGGTTAAGAGGGAACTTACTTTTCTAGGCTGCCGTATCTTTGTTTATTGCTAAAATACATGGGAAAATCCCATTGGAGGAAAATTCCACTTAGGATTAGGGTTAGGTCACCATGAACATGGAGAGCAACATGGACATCGGCAACAAAATGGGAGTGCTTGGACATGGTTAGGAGGGAACTTACTTTTCTAGGCTTCCCTATCTATGTTTCCTGGTAAAATACATTGGAAAAATCTCATTGGAGGAAAATTCCACTTAGGGTTAGGGTTAGGTCACCATGAACATGGAGAGAAACATGGGCATTGCCAATAAATTCGGAGTGGTTGGGAATGGTTAGGAGGGCACTTACTTTTCTAGGCTGCCCTATCTATCTTTCCTGCTAAAATACATGGGAAAATCCCATTGGAGGAAAATTCCACTTAGGGTTAGAGTCAGGTCACCATCAACTCATAGAGAAAAATGGACATCGGCAACAAACTGGGAGTGCTTGGATATGGTTAGGATGGCATTGACTTTTCTAGGCTGCCCTATCAGTGTTTACTGCTAAAATGCATGGGAAAATCTGATTGGAGGAAAATTCCACTTAGGATTAGGGTTAGGTCACCATGAACATGGAGAGCAACTGTTGTGATATGTTGTGATGCATGAGGCTTGGAGAGGCTTGGGACAAAGAGACTGTGCCATGTGACTTTACCATGCTGTTTTGGAGCAACAGGAAATGGAGGCGGGGCCAAGAGGTGGCCTGGAACAAAGGAAGCAAGATGGCCATGTTATGTTGTAATGCCATAGGCCAGGAACAAAGAAGACCATGTGGCTGACCATATGGCCTTGGGACAGGAAATAAGGGGGGCTAATAGGTGGATGGACGTTGTACCAAGATTTGAATCCATTGGCCACAGGGTGGCCTTGCCAGTATAGCCTTGTCATTGGCTGAAGAAATAACATTGTCATTGGCTGTTTGTAACCATGTGATGCATTGTGTAACCGCCCACTGTAACAGGGAATAAAAGGGGGAAGGCAGCCTTTGTCAGTTGTTGCTTCACCCAGAGAAATGTGCTTGTCATGTGTCTCATTAATTCGGCCATCGTGAAGGACCCGCCATTGATTGGGGCGCAATGAGGTGCCTCAAATCAGAATTGAAGCTGCCTACGGAGGGCCAGGCTTCAAGTGGTGACCCCTGACGTGATTTGATGCAAAAGTCACGTCCTTCTGGCAGCGCACCATTTACTACGTCTGGAATAGACCCATGTGCACGCTATTGGTAAGTGTGGGACAGAAGCAAGGCAAAAATTGGGCTGTGTACCTGAAAGAATTGCTTAGCTTAGTCAGGAGAGCAAATTATGTTCAGAAACTTAATTAGACTGTTTTCCCTGTCACTCAAAAAGATATGTGTCTTTTATTGGCTTTTTTGAAAAAATCTTAGCAATTAGACCTCGCCACATGGCAATAGGTATCTGGCTCCATTGCTGAGAGCCCCACCAGATGTCTTAGCCCATGAGAGGCTGTAGTGTCACATGCTGGCGTTACACTATGCAAAAAGAACAAGCTAAATTGGCTAATTCTCAGGCTTAAAAAAGCATAGCCCTGAGACAAAAAATCTTACAATTTGGCTCTAAATTTGGCCAACTGGAGGAACAAACCTCGTGGTGTTTTCCTCAGCAAAGATCACCCCCCCCGTGAGTATGTGGGTGGAATTCTCCAAGGATCAAAGGGGAGGGCTTGGTGTTATTGTCAGGACCTTAATTATGCAACTAACAAAGATTCACAAATGTGCCTTCACGTAAGGAGTTTAAAAGTATTGTTAATGTTTGTTTGGCATTGTCTCTTACACCTAAAAGGGACCACAAAAATTGCTGATTGGATTAAAATTGACTTATGTGAGGAGCTTTGCTTCTTTCAAAAATTCTCCTTATGTGAAAGAATTGTATGCATGGCTATTTAAGATCTGCCTTCTTCTTTTTCTTCTCCTGTAGCTATTGGCTTGGAACATAGTCATTGTTGCAGGATTCTGTTTCTGTTTCTTCTGCCTGTACTTTTTAACTTGCTAAAAAATCTTAAGTCTTTTTCTCCTTCTGACTCAGAACATGCTTTCCTATGCTAATTCAGTCTTCTCTCTCTTACCTTTTAACTTGCTAAAAGATCTTAAGTCTGTTTCTCCCTCTGACTCAGAGTATGCTTTTCATGGCGTCATTTCCTCCCAGTTCTTCTCCTGATAAAGACTTAACTGCCTCTGCTTATCTGGTTTGATCTTACTATGCTAATTCAGTCTTCTCTCTCTTACCTTTTAACTTGCCCTGTGCCCTGGAGCTCTGACTTCTACTAAAGATCTTACTTCTGCTAATTCAGTCTTTACTGTCTTACTTTTTAACTTGTTAAAAAAATCTGAAGTCTGTTGATTCTATTTCCTAATAATTGAAAAAATGGGAAAATATCTCCTGGTAATCCATTGATTCAAAATGCCTTGTTCGCTTGTTAACTCTTCCTCCCCTACAGGGCCATTTTCTCCCCCCCTTCTTTTGTCCTTTTGCAGGTTTATCTGAAGGCAATGAAGACCATAACTAGGCAGGTTTAAAACCCAGAAAAACCAGCTACTATTCGCTCCTGGTTTCCAAGGAGAAAAGGAGGGCTGTGACAAGACTCAATTTACATATGACTGAGCTTTATTGCTGGCCATCTCCAATCTGCATTTGAATCTATCTCTCTCTCACCCCCCCTCTCTTATTTCTTTGCCAATTTTGCCTTTATTTTCTCTTTGCCAATTTTGCCCTTAATTTTGCCTTTCTGATTTCTTTGCAAAATTTGCCTTTCTCATTTCTCCTTGCCTATTTTGAATTTTATGTTTCTAGTTTGTTAATGATTTTTATTTCTGTCCCTTTCTTATTTCTTTCTTATTTCTTGTTAATGGTTTAATTTTTGTGACAAATCGTTGCTGTTTTGCATTTTTTGTCTCTCACCATAAGTTGCTGAATGCATTCAATTGTTAATGATAACATTCCAGCACAGAACAAACATGCCTTTTCTCCCTTCATGATCTATCTTGCTTTGTGTTATCTTGCTCAAGTAACAACTATCACTATAAAGCTAGATATTATAATGAGACAAATCTGACAACAAGAAAGCATGTGCTGATTCTGTTCCCTTGTTTGATTTTGGTGAAAACTTTGAAACTTTGTACAACTTCTCAAAAGACAATGTAGATCTTATGTGAAAAAAAATGCACATTGGTCAATACCCCAGAATTGGTCTGGTACATTTCCATTTCTGACAACACACACAACATTGCTGCCACAATTGCTCACATGGAAAGTATGGTACAAAACAATCCCTTATCACAAGAAATTGGTGCCTTGTTTGATTGACAGTTTATTTTCCTGGCTACCTAATGCTGGAGGGCTCAAGGAATTGGTTTTTAGTATTATAATGTTTCTAGTATTCTGTGTAACAATCTGTTGCTGTGTACAAATGTATTCCTCCCCTGTTGAACCTGTGTAAGCCTCCCTCTTCTAACCATCTCCTGGAAAAGAACCAACTCCTGCCTCTGATGACTGGACAGAGATGTTTCTATGATGGCAGCCTCTGAGGACTGGACAGATGACAGCTTATGCCCTAGGATCGTGTCAGAACTGGACGGAGCATAGGTGGAACAACCCACAAATGCTAAAAAATAAAATAAAAAAGTGGATATGTTGTGATATGTTGTGATGCATGAGGCTTGGAGAGGCTTGGGACAAAGAGACTGTGCCATGTGACTTTACCATGCTGTTTTGGAGCAACAGGAAATGGAGGCGGGGCCAAGAGGTGGCCTGGAACAAAGGAAGCAAGATGGCCATGTTATGTTGTAATGCCATAGGCCAGGAACAAAGAAGACCATGTGGCTGACCATATGGCCTTGGGACAGGAAATAAGGGGGGCTAATAGGTGGATGGACGTTGTACCAAGATTTGAATCCATTGGCCACAGGGTGGCCTTGCCAGTATAGCCTTTTCATTGGCTGAAGAAATAACATTGTCATTGGCTGTTTGTAACCATGTGATGCATTGTGTAACCGCCCACTGTAACAGGGAATAAAAGGGGGAAGGCAGCCTTTGTCAGTTGTTCCTTCACCCAGAGAAATGTGCTTGTCATGTGTCTCATTAATTCGGCCATCGTGAAGGACCCGCCATTGATTGGGGCGCAATGAGGTGCCTCAAATCAGAATTCAAGCTGCCTACGGAGGGCCAGGCTTCAAGCAACATGGACATCGGCAAAAAAATGGGAGTGCTTGGACATGGTTAGGAGGGAACTTACTTTTCTAGGCTGCCCTATCTATGTTTCCAGCTAAAATGAATGGGAAAATCCGATTGGAGGAAAATTCCACTTAGGGTTAGGTTTAGGTCACCATGAACATGGAGAGAAACATGGGCATTGCCAAAAAATTCGGAGTGCTTAGGAATGGTTAGGAGGGCACTTACTTTTCTAGGCTGCCCTATCTATCTTTCCTGCTAAAATACATGGGAAAATCCACACTGGAGGAAAATTCCACTTAGGGTTAGAGTCAGGTCACCATCAACTCATAGAGAAAAATGGACATCGGCAACAAACTGGGAGTGTTTAGATATGGTTAGGATGGCATTGACTTTTCTAGGCTGCCCTATCAGTGTTTACTGCTAAAATGCATGGGAAAATCTGATTGGAGGAAAATTCCACTTAGCATTAGGGTTAGGTCACCATGAACATGGAGAGCAACATGGACATCGGCAACAAAATGGGAGTGCTTGGACATGGTTAGGAGGGCACTTACTTTTCTAGGCTTCCCTATCTATGTTTCCTGGTAAAATACATTGGAAAAATCTCATTGGAGGAAAATTCCACTTAGTATTAGGGTTAGGTCACCATGAACACGGAGAGCAACATGGACATCGGCAACAAAACGGGAGTGCTTGGACATGGTTAGGAGGGCACTTACTTTTCTAGGCTTCCCTATCTATGTTTCCTGGTAAAATACATTGGAAAAATCTCATTGGAGGAAAACTCCACTTAGGGTTAGGGTTAGGTCACCATGAACATGGAGAGAAACATGGGCATTGCCAATAAATTCGGAGTGCTTGGGAATGGTTAGGAGGGCACTTACTTTTCTAGGCTGCCCTATCTATCTTTCCTGCTAAAATACATGGGAAAATCCCATTGGAGGAAAATTCCACTTAGGATTAGAGTCAGGTCACCATCAACTCATAGAGAAAAATGGACATCGGCAACAAACTGGGAGTGCTTGGATATGGTTAGGATGGCATTGACTTTTCTAGGCTGCCCTATCAGTGTTTACTGCTAAAATGCATGGGAAAATCTGATTGGAGGAAAATTCCACTTAGGATTAGGGTTAGGTCACCATGAGCATGGAGAGCAACATGGACTTTGCCAATAAATTCGGAGTGCTTGGGAATGGTAAGGAGGGCACTTACTTTTCTACGCTGCCCTATCTATGTTTCCAGCTAAAATTCATGGGAAAATCCGATTGGAGGAAAATTCCACTTAGGGTTAGGGTTAGGTCACCATGAACATGGAGAGAAACATGGGCATTGCCAATAAATTCGGAGTGCTTAGGAATGGTTAGGAGGGAACTGACTTTTTTAGGCTGCCCTATCTATGTTTCCAGCTAAAATTCATGGGAAAATCCGATTGGAGGAAAATTCCACTTAGGGTTAGGGTTAGGTCACCATGAACTCATAGAGAAAAATGGACATCGGCAGCAATCTGGGAGTGCTTGGATATGGTTAGGAGGGAACTTACTTTTCTAGGCTGCCGTATCTATGTTTCCTGCTAAAATAAATGGGAAAATCCCATTGGAGGAAAATTCCACTTAGGGTTACGGTTAGGTCACTATCAACTCATAGAGAAAAATGGACATCGGCAACAAACTGGGAGTGCTTGGATATGGTTAGGAGGGAACTCACTTTTCCAGGCTGCCCTATCTATGTTTCCTGCTAAAATGCATGGGAAAATCCGATTGGAGGAAAATTCCACTTAGGATTAGGTTTAGGTCACCATGAACATGGAGAGCAACATGGACATTGCCAATAAATTCGGAATGCTTGGGAATGGTTCGGAGGGCACTGAAATTTCTAGGCTTCCCTATCAATTTTCCTGCTAAAATACATGAGAAAATCACATTGGAGGAAAATTCCACTTAGGATTAGTGTCAGGTCACCAGCAACTCATAGAGAAAAATGGACATCAGCAACAAACTGGGAGTGGTTGGATATGGTTTGGATGGCACTGAGTTTTCTAGGCTGCCCTATCAGAGTTTACTGCTAAAATACATGGGAAAATTCCATTGGAGGAAAATTCCACTTAGGGTTAGGTCACCATGAAGTCAAAGAGAAAAATGGACATTGGCAACAAACTGGGAGTGCTTGGATATGGTTAGGGGGGCACTGATTTTTCTAGTCTGCCCTGTCTATATTTCCTGATAAAATACATGGAAAATCCCATTGGAGGAAAATTCCACTTAGGGTTAGGGTTAGGTCACCGTGAACTCATAGAGAAAAATAGAGATCACCAAAAAATTCGGAGTGCTTGAGTATGGTTAGGGGGGCACTGATTTTTCTAGGCTGCCCTATCAGTGTTTACTGCTAAAATACATGGGAAAATCCCACTGGAGGAAAATTCCACTTAGAGTTAGGGTTAGGTCACCATGAACTCATAGAGAAAAATGGACATTGGCAACAAACTGGGAGTGCTTGGATATGGTTAGGAGGGCACTTACTTTTCTAGGCTGCCCTATCATTGTTTACTGCTAAAATGCATGGGAAAATCCCATTGGAGGAAAATACCACTTAGGGTTAGGGTTAGGTCACCATGAACTAATAGAGAAAAATGGACATCGGCAACAAACTGGGAGTGCTTGGATATGGTTAGGAGGGAACTTACTTTTGTAGGCTGCCCTATCTATGTTTCCTGCTAAAATACATGGGAAAATCCGATTGGAGGAAAATTCCACTTAGGATTAGGGTTAGGTCACCATGAACTCATAGAGAAAAATGGACATCGGCAACAATCGGGGAGTGCTTGGATATGGTTAGGCGGGAACTTACTTTTCTAGACTGCCCTATCTATGTTTCCTGGTAAGATGCATGGGAAAATGCGATTGGAGGAAAATTCCACTTAGGATTAGGGTTAGGTCACCATGAACATGGAGGGAAACATGGACATTGCTAATAAATTCGGAGTGGTTGGGAATGGTTAGGAGGGCAATGAAATTTCTAGCCTGCCCTATCAAAGTTTCCTGCTAAAATACATGGGAAAATCACATTGGAGGAAAATTCCACTTAGGATTAGGATCAGGTCACAGTCAACTCATAGACAAAAATTGACATCGGCAACAAACCGGGAGTGCTTGGATATGGTTAGGAGGGCAATGAAATTTCTAGGCTGCCCTATCTATATTTCCTGGTAAAATACATGGAAAATCCCATTGGAGGAAAATTCCATTTAGGGTTAGGGTTAGGTCACCGTGAACTCATAGAGAAAAATAGAGATCACCAAAAAATTCGGAGTGCTTGGGAATGGTTAGGGGGGCGCTGATTTTTCTAGGCTGCTGTATCTATGTTTCCTGCTAAAATAAATGGGAAAATCCCATTGGAGGAAAATTCCACTTAGGGTTAGGGTTAGGTCACTATCAACTCATAGAGAAAAATGGACATCGGCAACAAAATGGGAGTGCTTGGACATCGTTAGGAGGGAACTTACTTTTCTAGGCTGCCCTATCTATGTTTCCTGGTAAAATACATGGAAAATCCCATTGGAGGAAAATTCCATTTAGGGTTAGGGTTAGGTCACCGTGAACTCATAGAGAAAAATAGAGATCACCAAAAAATTCGGAGTGCTTGGGTATGGTTAGGGGGGCGCTGATTTTTCTAGGCTGCCCTGTCTATATTTCCTGGTAAAATACATGGGAAAATCGCATTGGAGGAAAATTCCACTTAGGGTTACGGTTAGGTCAGCATGAACTCATAGAGAAAAATGGACATCCGCAACAAACTGGGAGTGCTTGGATATGGTTAGGATGGCATTGACTTTTCTAGGCTGCCCTATCAGTGTTTACTGCTAAAATACATGGGAAAATCCCACTGGAGGAAAATTACACTTAGAGTTAGGGTTAGGTCACCATGAACTCATAGAGAAAAATGGACATTGGCAACAAACTGGGAGTGCTTGGATATGGTTAGGAGGGAACTTACTTTTCTAGGCTGCCCTATCTATGTTTCCTGCTAAAATAAATGGGAAAATCCCATTGGAGGAAAATTCCACTTAGGGTTAGGGTTAGGTCACCATGAACATGGAGAGAAATATGGGCATTGCCAATAAATTCGGAGTGCTTGGGAATGGTTAGGAGGGCACTTACTTTTGTAGGCTGCCCTATCTATCTTTCCTGCTAAAATACATGGGAAAATCCCATTGGAGGAAAATTCCACTTAGGGTTACAGTTAGGTCACTATCAACTCATAGAGAAAAATGGACATCGGCAACAATCTGGGAGTTCTTGGATATGGTTAGGAGGGAACTTACTTTTCTAGGCTGCCCTATCTATGTTTCCTGGTAAAATGAATGGGAAAATCCGATGGGAGGACAATTCCACTTAGGATTAGGTTTAGGTCACCATGAACATGGACAGAAACATGGACATTGGCAATAAATTCGGAGTGGTTGGGAATGGTTAGGAGGGCAATGAAATTTCTAGGCTTTCCTATCTATGTTTCCTGGTAAAATGCATGGGAAAATCACATTGGAAGAAAATTTATCTTAGGGTTAGGATTAGGTCACCATGAACTAATAGAGAAAAATGGACATCGGCAACAAACTGGGAGTGCTTGGATATGGTTAGGAGGGAACTTACTTTTGTAGGCTGCCCTATCTATGTTTCCTGCTAAAATACATGGGAAAATCCGATTGGAGGAAAATTCCACTTAGGATTAGGGTTAGGTCACCATGAACTCATAGAGAAAAATGGACATCGGCAACAATCTGGGAGTGCTTGGATATGGTTAGGCGGGAACTTACTTTTCTAGACTGCCCTATCTATGTTTCCTGGTAAGATGCATGGGAAAATGCGATTAGAGGAAAATTCCACTTAGGATTAGGGTTAGGTCACCATGAACATGGAGGGAAACATGGACATTGCTAATAAATTCGGAGTGGTTGGGAATGGTTAGGAGGGCAATGAAATTTCTAGCCTGCCCTATCAAAGTTTCCTGCTAAAATACATGGGAAAATCACATTGGAGGAAAATTCCACTTAGGATTAGGATCAGGTCACAGTCAACTCATAGACAAAAATTGACATCAGCAACAAACCGGGAGTGCTTGGATATGGTTAGGAGGGCAATGAAATTTCTAGGCTGCCCTATCTATATTTCCTGGTAAAATACATGGAAAATCCCATTGGAGGAAAATTCCATTTAGGGTTAGGGTTAGGTCACCGTGAACTCATAGAGAAAAATAGAGATCACCAAAAAATTTGGAGTGCTTGGGAATGGTTAGGGGGGCGCTGATTTTTCTAGACTGCTGTATCTATGTTTCCTGCTAAAATAAATGGGAAAATCCCATTGGAGGAAAATTCCACTTAGGGTTAGGGTTAGGTCACTATCAACTCATAGAGAAAAATGGACATCGGCAACAAAATGGGAGTGCTTGGACATCGTTAGGAGGGAACTTACTTTTCTAGGCTGCCCTATCTATGTTTCCTGGTAAAATACATGGAAAATCCCATTGGAGGAAAATTCCATTTAGGGTTAGGGTTAGGTCACCGTGAACTCATAGAGAAAAATAGAGATCACCAAAAAATTCCGAGTGCTTGGGTATGGTTAGGGGGGCGCTGATTTTTCTAGGCTGCCCTGTCTATATTTCCTGGTAAAATACATGGGAAAATCGCATTGGAGGAAAATTCCACTTAGGGTTACGGTTAGGTCAGCATGAACTCATAGAGAAAAATGGACATCCGCAACAAACTGGGAGTGCTTGGATATGGTTAGGATGGCATTGACTTTTCTAGGCTGCCCTATCTATGTTTCCTGGTAAAATGAATGGGAAAATCCGATGGGAGGACAATTCCACTTAGGATTAGGTTTAGGTCACCATGAACATGGACAGAAACATGGACATTGGCAATAAATTCGGAGTGGTTGGGAATGGTTAGGAGGGCAATGAAATTTCTAGGCTTTCCTATCTATGTTTCCTGGTAAAATGCATGGGAAAATCACATTGGAAGAAAATTTATCTTAGGGTTAGGTTTAGGTCACCATGAAAATGGAGAGAAACATGGACATTGCCAATAAATTCGGAATGTTTGGGAATGGTTAGGAGGGCAATGAAATTTCTAGGCTGCCCTATCTATATTTCCTGGTAAAATACATGGAAAATCCCATTGGAGGAAAATTCCACTTAGGGTTAGAGTCAGGTCACCATCAACTCATAGAGAAAAATGGACATCGGCAACAAACTGGGAGTGCTTCGATATGGTTAGGATGGCATTGACTTTTCTAGGCTGCCCTATCAGTGTTTACTGCTAAAATGCATGGGAAAATCCCATTGGAGGAAAATTCCACTTAGGGTTAGATTCAGGTCACCATCAACTCATAGAGAAAAATGGACGTTGGCAACAAACTGGGAGTGCTTGGATATGGTTAGGTGGGAACTTACTTTTCTAGGCTGCCCTATCTATATTTCCTGCTAAAATGCATGGGAAAATCCGATTGGAGGAAAGTTCCACTTAGGATTAGGGTTAGGTCACCATGAACATGGAGAGAAACATGGGCATTGCCAATAAATTCGGAGTGGTTGGGAATGGTTAGGAGGGCAATGAAATTTCTAGGCTTCCCTATCTATGTTTCCTGGTAAAATACATTGGAAAAATCTCATTGGAGGAAAATTCCACTTAGGATTAGGGTTTGGTCACCATGAACATGGAGAGCTACATGGACATTGCCAATAAATTTGGAGTGCTTGGGAATGGTTAGGAGGGCACTTACCTTTCTAGGCTTCCTTATCTATGTTTCCTGGTAAAATACATTGGAAAAATCTCATTGGAGGAAAATTCCAATTAGGGTTAGGGTTAGGTCACCATGAACATGGAGAGAAACATGGGCATTGCCAATAAATTCGGAGTGCTTGGGAATGGTTAGGAGGGCACTTACTTTGCTAGGCTGCCCTATCTATCTTTCCTGCTAAAATACATGGGAAAATCCCATTGGAGGAAAATTCCACTTAGGGTTAGAGTCAGGTCACCATCAACTCAGAGAGAAAAATGGACATCCGCAACAAACTGGGAGTGCTTGGATATGGTTAGGATGGCATTGACTTTTCTAGGCTACCCTATCAGTGTTTACTGCTAAAATACATGGGAAAATCCCACTGGAGGAAAATTACACTTAGAGTTAGGGTTAGGTCACTATGAACTCATAGAGAAAAATGGACATTGGCAACAAACTGGGAGTGCTTGGATATGGTGAGGAGGGAACTTACTTTTCTAGGCTGCCGTATCTATGTTTCCTGCTAAAATAAATGGGAAAATCCCATTGGAGGAAAATTCCACTTAGGGTTAGGGTTAGGACACTATCAACTCATAGAGAAAAATGGACATCGGCAACAAAATGGGAGTGCTTGGACATGGTTAGGAGGGAACTTACTTTTCTAGGCTGCCCTATCTATGTTTCCAGCTAAAATGCATGGGAAAATCCGATTGGAGGAAAATTCCATTTAGGATTAGGGTTAGGTCACCATGAACATGGACAGAAACATGGACATTGCCAATAAATTCGGAGTGGTTGGGAATGGTTAGGAGGGCAATGAAATTTCTAGGCTGCCCTATCAGAGTTTACTGCTAAAATTCATGGGAAAATCACATTGGAGGTAAATTCCACTTAGGGTTAGGGTTAGGTCACATTGAACTCATAGACAAAAATTGACATCGGTAACAAACCGGGAGTGCTTGGATATGGTTAGGAAGGAACTTACTTTACTAGGCTGCCCTATCGATCTTTCCTGCTAAAATACATGGGAAAATCACATTGGAGGAAAATTCCACTTAGGGTTAGAGTCAGGTCACCATCAACTCATAGAGAAAAATGGACATCGGCAACAAACTGGGAGTGCTTGGATATGGTTAGGATGGCATTGACTTTTCTAGGCTGCCCTATCAGTGTTTCCTGCTAAAATACATGGGAAAATCCCACTGGAGGAAAATTACACTTAGAGTTAGGGTTAGGTCACCATGAACTCATAGAGAAAAATGGACATTGGCAACAAACTGGGAGTGCTTGGGTATGGTTAGGAGGGAACTTACTTTTCTAGGCTGCCCTATCTATGTTTCCTGCTAAAATACATGGGAAAATCCGATTGGAGGAAAATTCCACTTAGGATTAGGGTTAGGTCACCATGAACTCATAGAGAAAAATGGACATCGGCAACAATCGGGGAGTGCTTGGATATGGTTAGGCGGGAACTTACTTTTCTAGACTGCCCTATCTATGTTTCCTGGTAAGATGCATGGGAAAATGCGATTGGAGGAAAATTCCACTTAGGATTAGGGTTAGGTCACCATGAACATGGAGGGAAACATGGACATTGCTAATAAATTCGGAGTGGTTGGGAATGGTTAGGAGGGCAATGAAATTTCTAGCCTGCCCTATCAAAGTTTCCTGCTAAAATACATGGGAAAATCACATTGGAGGAAAATTCCACTTAGGATTAGGATCAGGTCACAGTCAACTCATAGACAAAAATTGACATCGGCAACAAACCGGGAGTGCTTGGATATGGTTAGGAGGGCAATGAAATTTCTAGGCTGCCCTATCTATATTTCCTGGTAAAATACATGGAAAATCCCATTGGAGGAAAATTCCATTTAGGGTTAGGGTTAGGTCACCGTGAACTCATAGAGAAAAATAGAGATCACCAAAAAATTCGGAGTGCTTGGGAATGGTTAGGGGGGCGCTGATTTTTCTAGGCTGCTGTATCTATGTTTCCTGCTAAAATAAATGGGAAAATCCCATTGGAGGAAAATTCCACTTAGGGTTAGGGTTAGGTCACTATCAACTCATAGAGAAAAATGGACATCGGCAACAAAATGGGAGTGCTTGGACATCGTTAGGAGGGAACTTACTTTTCTAGGCTGCCCTATCTATGTTTCCTGGTAAAATACATGGAAAATCCCATTGGAGGAAAATTCCATTTAGGGTTAGGGTTAGGTCACCGTGAACTCATAGAGAAAAATAGAGATCACCAAAAAATTCGGAGTGCTTGGGTATGGTTAGGGGGGCGCTGATTTTTCTAGGCTGCCCTGTCTATATTTCCTGGTAAAATACATGGGAAAATCGCATTGGAGGAAAATTCCACTTAGGGTTACGGTTAGGTCAGCATGAACTCATAGAGAAAAATGGACATCCGCAACAAACTGGGAGTGCTTGGATATGGTTAGGATGGCATTGACTTTTCTAGGCTGCCCTATCAGTGTTTACTGCTAAAATACATGGGAAAATCCCACTGGAGGAAAATTACACTTAGAGTTAGGGTTAGGTCACCATGAACTCATAGAGAAAAATGGACATTGGCAACAAACTGGGAGTGCTTGGATATGGTTAGGAGGGAACTTACTTTTCTAGGCTGCCCTATCTATGTTTCCTGCTAAAATAAATGGGAAAATCCCATTGGAGGAAAATTCCACTTAGGGTTAGGGTTAGGTCACCATGAACATGGAGAGAAATATGGGCATTGCCAATAAATTCGGAGTGCTTGGGAATGGTTAGGAGGGCACTTACTTTTGTAGGCTGCCCTATCTATCTTTCCTGCTAAAATACATGGGAAAATCCCATTGGAGGAAAATTCCACTTAGGGTTACAGTTAGGTCACTATCAACTCATAGAGAAAAATGGACATCGGCAACAATCTGGGAGTTCTTGGATATGGTTAGGAGGGAACTTACTTTTCTAGGCTGCCCTATCTATGTTTCCTGGTAAAATGAATGGGAAAATCCGATGGGAGGACAATTCCACTTAGGATTAGGTTTAGGTCACCATGAACATGGACAGAAACATGGACATTGGCAATAAATTCGGAGTGGTTGGGAATGGTTAGGAGGGCAATGAAATTTCTAGGCTTTCCTATCTATGTTTCCTGGTAAAATGCATGGGAAAATCACATTGGAAGAAAATTTATCTTAGGGTTAGGATTAGGTCACCATGAACTAATAGAGAAAAATGGACATCGGCAACAAACTGGGAGTGCTTGGATATGGTTAGGAGGGAACTTACTTTTGTAGGCTGCCCTATCTATGTTTCCTGCTAAAATACATGGGAAAATCCGATTGGAGGAAAATTCCACTTAGGATTAGGGTTAGGTCACCATGAACTCATAGAGAAAAATGGACATCGGCAACAATCTGGGAGTGCTTGGATATGGTTAGGCGGGAACTTACTTTTCTAGACTGCCCTATCTATGTTTCCTGGTAAGATGCATGGGAAAATGCGATTAGAGGAAAATTCCACTTAGGATTAGGGTTAGGTCACCATGAACATGGAGGGAAACATGGACATTGCTAATAAATTCGGAGTGGTTGGGAATGGTTAGGAGGGCAATGAAATTTCTAGCCTGCCCTATCAAAGTTTCCTGCTAAAATACATGGGAAAATCACATTGGAGGAAAATTCCACTTAGGATTAGGATCAGGTCACAGTCAACTCATAGACAAAAATTGACATCAGCAACAAACCGGGAGTGCTTGGATATGGTTAGGAGGGCAATGAAATTTCTAGGCTGCCCTATCTATATTTCCTGGTAAAATACATGGAAAATCCCATTGGAGGAAAATTCCATTTAGGGTTAGGGTTAGGTCACCGTGAACTCATAGAGAAAAATAGAGATCACCAAAAAATTTGGAGTGCTTGGGAATGGTTAGGGGGGCGCTGATTTTTCTAGACTGCTGTATCTATGTTTCCTGCTAAAATAAATGGGAAAATCCCATTGGAGGAAAATTCCACTTAGGGTTAGGGTTAGGTCACTATCAACTCATAGAGAAAAATGGACATCGGCAACAAAATGGGAGTGCTTGGACATCGTTAGGAGGGAACTTACTTTTCTAGGCTGCCCTATCTATGTTTCCTGGTAAAATACATGGAAAATCCCATTGGAGGAAAATTCCATTTAGGGTTAGGGTTAGGTCACCGTGAACTCATAGAGAAAAATAGAGATCACCAAAAAATTCCGAGTGCTTGGGTATGGTTAGGGGGGCGCTGATTTTTCTAGGCTGCCCTGTCTATATTTCCTGGTAAAATACATGGGAAAATCGCATTGGAGGAAAATTCCACTTAGGGTTACGGTTAGGTCAGCATGAACTCATAGAGAAAAATGGACATCCGCAACAAACTGGGAGTGCTTGGATATGGTTAGGATGGCATTGACTTTTCTAGGCTGCCCTATCTATGTTTCCTGGTAAAATGAATGGGAAAATCCGATGGGAGGACAATTCCACTTAGGATTAGGTTTAGGTCACCATGAACATGGACAGAAACATGGACATTGGCAATAAATTCGGAGTGGTTGGGAATGGTTAGGAGGGCAATGAAATTTCTAGGCTTTCCTATCTATGTTTCCTGGTAAAATGCATGGGAAAATCACATTGGAAGAAAATTTATCTTAGGGTTAGGTTTAGGTCACCATGAAAATGGAGAGAAACATGGACATTGCCAATAAATTCGGAATGTTTGGGAATGGTTAGGAGGGCAATGAAATTTCTAGGCTGCCCTATCTATATTTCCTGGTAAAATACATGGAAAATCCCATTGGAGGAAAATTCCACTTAGGGTTAGAGTCAGGTCACCATCAACTCATAGAGAAAAATGGACATCGGCAACAAACTGGGAGTGCTTCGATATGGTTAGGATGGCATTGACTTTTCTAGGCTGCCCTATCAGTGTTTACTGCTAAAATGCATGGGAAAATCCCATTGGAGGAAAATTCCACTTAGGGTTAGATTCAGGTCACCATCAACTCATAGAGAAAAATGGACGTTGGCAACAAACTGGGAGTGCTTGGATATGGTTAGGTGGGAACTTACTTTTCTAGGCTGCCCTATCTATATTTCCTGCTAAAATGCATGGGAAAATCCGATTGGAGGAAAGTTCCACTTAGGATTAGGGTTAGGTCACCATGAACATGGAGAGAAACATGGGCATTGCCAATAAATTCGGAGTGGTTGGGAATGGTTAGGAGGGCAATGAAATTTCTAGGCTTCCCTATCTATGTTTCCTGGTAAAATACATTGGAAAAATCTCATTGGAGGAAAATTCCACTTAGGATTAGGGTTTGGTCACCATGAACATGGAGAGCTACATGGACATTGCCAATAAATTTGGAGTGCTTGGGAATGGTTAGGAGGGCACTTACCTTTCTAGGCTTCCTTATCTATGTTTCCTGGTAAAATACATTGGAAAAATCTCATTGGAGGAAAATTCCAATTAGGGTTAGGGTTAGGTCACCATGAACATGGAGAGAAACATGGGCATTGCCAATAAATTCGGAGTGCTTGGGAATGGTTAGGAGGGCACTTACTTTGCTAGGCTGCCCTATCTATCTTTCCTGCTAAAATACATGGGAAAATCCCATTGGAGGAAAATTCCACTTAGGGTTAGAGTCAGGTCACCATCAACTCAGAGAGAAAAATGGACATCCGCAACAAACTGGGAGTGCTTGGATATGGTTAGGATGGCATTGACTTTTCTAGGCTACCCTATCAGTGTTTACTGCTAAAATACATGGGAAAATCCCACTGGAGGAAAATTACACTTAGAGTTAGGGTTAGGTCACTATGAACTCATAGAGAAAAATGGACATTGGCAACAAACTGGGAGTGCTTGGATATGGTGAGGAGGGAACTTACTTTTCTAGGCTGCCGTATCTATGTTTCCTGCTAAAATAAATGGGAAAATCCCATTGGAGGAAAATTCCACTTAGGGTTAGGGTTAGGACACTATCAACTCATAGAGAAAAATGGACATCGGCAACAAAATGGGAGTGCTTGGACATGGTTAGGAGGGAACTTACTTTTCTAGGCTGCCCTATCTATGTTTCCAGCTAAAATGCATGGGAAAATCCGATTGGAGGAAAATTCCATTTAGGATTAGGGTTAGGTCACCATGAACATGGACAGAAACATGGACATTGCCAATAAATTCGGAGTGGTTGGGAATGGTTAGGAGGGCAATGAAATTTCTAGGCTGCCCTATCAGAGTTTACTGCTAAAATTCATGGGAAAATCACATTGGAGGTAAATTCCACTTAGGGTTAGGGTTAGGTCACATTGAACTCATAGACAAAAATTGACATCGGTAACAAACCGGGAGTGCTTGGATATGGTTAGGAAGGAACTTACTTTACTAGGCTGCCCTATCGATCTTTCCTGCTAAAATACATGGGAAAATCACATTGGAGGAAAATTCCACTTAGGGTTAGAGTCAGGTCACCATCAACTCATAGAGAAAAATGGACATCGGCAACAAACTGGGAGTGCTTGGATATGGTTAGGATGGCATTGACTTTTCTAGGCTGCCCTATCAGTGTTTCCTGCTAAAATACATGGGAAAATCCCACTGGAGGAAAATTACACTTAGAGTTAGGGTTAGGTCACCATGAACTCATAGAGAAAAATGGACATTGGCAACAAACTGGGAGTGCTTGGGTATGGTTAGGAGGGAACTTACTTTTCTAGGCTGCCCTATCTATGTTTCCTGATAAAATACATGGGAAAATCCGATTGGAGGAAAATTCCACTAAGGATTATGGTTACGTCACAATGAACATGGAGAGCAACATGGACATTGCCAATAAATTCGGAGTGCTTGGGAATGGTTAGGAGGGAACTTACTTTTCTAGGCTGCCCTATCTATGTTTCCTGCTAAAATACATGGGAAAATCCGATTGGAGGAAAATTCCACTTAGGGTTACGGTTAGGTCAGCATGAACTCATAGAGAAAAATGGACATCCGCAACAAACTGGGAGTGCTTGGGAATGGTTAGGATGGCACTGAATTTTCTAGGCTGCCCTATCAGAGTTTCCTGCTAAAATACATGGGAAAATCCCATGGACATTGCCAATAAATTCGGAGTGCTTGGGAACGGTTACGTGCGCACTTACATTTGAAGGCCTCCCTATCTATGTTTCCTTGTTAAATACATGGGAAAATCCCATTGGAGGAAAATTCAGTTAGGGTTACGATTAGGTCAGCATGAACTCATAGAGAAAAATGGACATCGGCAACAATCTGGGAGTTCTTGGATATGGTTAGGAGGGAACTTACTTTTCTAGGCTACCCTATCTATGTTTCCTGCTAAAATGAATGGGAAAATCCAATTGGAGGAAAATTCCACTTAGGATTAGAGTTAGGTCACCATGAACATGGAGAGCAACATGGACATTGCCAATAAATTCGGAGTGCTTGGGAACGGTTAGGAGGGCCCTTTGTTTTCTAGGCTTCCCTATCTATGTTTCCTGGTAAAATGCATGGGGAAATCCCATTGGAGGAAAATTTCTCTTAGGGTTAGGTTTAGGTCACCATGAAAATGGAGAGAAACATGGACATTGCCAATAAATTCGGAATGTTTGGGAATGGTTAGGAGGGCAATGAAATTTCTAGGCTGCCCTATCTATATTTCCTGGTAAAATACATGGGAAAATCCCATTGGAGGAAAATTCCACTTAGGGTTAGAGTCAGGACACCATCAACTCATAGAGAAAAATGGACATCCGCAACAAACTGGGAGTGCTTGGATATGGTTAGGATGGCATTGACTTTTCTAGGCTGCCCTATCAGTGTTTCCTGCTAAAATACATGGGAAAATCCCACTGGAGGAAAATTACACTTAGAGTTAGGGTTAGGTCACCATGAACTCATAGAGAAAAATGGACATTGGCAACAAACTGGGAGTGCTTGGGTATGGTTAGGAGGGAACTTACTTTTCTAGGCTGCCCTATCTATCTTTCCTGCTAAAATACATGGGAAAATCCGATTGGTGGAAAATTCCACTAAGGATTATGGTTAGGTCACCATGAACATGGAGAGCAACATGGACATTGCCAATAAATTCGGAGTGCTTGGGAATGGTTAGGAGGGCCCTTTGTTTTCTAGGCTTTCCTATCTATGTTTCCTGGTAAAATGCATGGGAAAATCACATTGGAAGAAAATTTATCTTAGGGTTAGGTTTAGGTCACCATGAAAATGGAGAGAAACATGGACATTGCCAATAAATTCAGAATGTTTGGGAATGGTTAGGAGGGCAATGAAATTTCTAGGCTGCCCTATCTATATTTCCTGGTAAAATACATGGAAAATCCCATTGGAGGAAAATTCCATTTAGGGTTAGGGTTAGGTCACCGTGAACTCATAGAGAAAAATAGAGATCACCAAAAAATTCGGAGTGCTTGGGTATGGTTAGGGGGGCGCTGATTTTTCTAGGCTGCCCTGTCTATATTTCCTGGTAAAATACATGGGAAAATCCCATTGGAGAAAATTCCAGTTAGGGTTAGGGTTAGGTCAGCATGAACTCATAGAGAAAAATGGACATCGGCAACAATCTGGGAGTTCTTGGATATGGTTAGGAGGGAACTTACTTTTCTAGGCTGCCCTATCTATGTTTCCAGCTAAAATGCATGGGAAAATCCGATTGGAGGAAAGTTCCACTTAGGATTAGGGTTAGGTCACCATGAAGATGGAAAGCAAAATGGACATTGCCAATAAATTCAGAGTGCTAGGGAATGGTTAGGAGGGTACTTACTTTTCTAGGATGCCCTATCTATGTTTCCTGCTAAAATGAATGGGAAAATCCGATTGGAGGAAAATTCCACTTAGGATTAGAGTTAGGTCACCATGAACACGGAGAGCAAAATGGACATTGCCAATAAATTCGGAGTGCTTGGGAATGGTTAGGAGGGCCCTTTGTTTTCTAGGCTTCCCTATCTATGTTTCCTGGTAAAATGCATGGGGAAATCCCATTGGAGGAAAATTCCACTTAGGGTTAGAGTCAGGTCACCATCAACTCACAGAGAAACATGGACATCGGCAACAAACTGGGAGTGCTTGGATATGGTTAGGATGGCATTGACTTTTCTAGGCTTCCCTATCTATGTTTCCTGGTAAAATACATTGGAAAAATCACATTGGAGGAAAATTCCACTTAGGGTTAGAGTCAGGTCACCATCAACTAATAGAGAAAAATGGACATCGGCAACAAACTGGGAGTGCTTGGATATGGTTAGGATGGCATTGACTTTTCTAGGCTGCCCTATCAGTGTTTCCTGCTAAAATACATGGGAAAATCCCACTGGAGGAAAATTACACTTAGAGTTAGGGTTAGGTCACCATGAACTCATAGAGAAAAATGGACATTGGCAACAAACTGGGAGTGCTTGGATATGGTTAGGAGGGAACTTACTTTTCTAGGCTGCCCTATCTATGTTTCCTGCTAAAATAAATGGGAAAATCCCATTGGAGGAAAATTCCACTTAGGGTTAGGGTTAGGTCACCATGAACATGGAGAGAAATATGGGCATTGCCAATAAATTCGGAGTGCTTGGGAATGGTTAGGAGGGCACTTACTTTTGTAGGCTGCCCTATCTATCTTTCCTGCTAAAATACATGGGAAAATCCCATTGGAGGAAAATTCCACTTAGGGTTACAGTTAGGTCACTATCAACTCATAGAGAAAAATGGACATCGGCAACAATCTGGGAGTTCTTGGATATGGTTAGGAGGGAACTTACTTTTCTAGGCTGCCCTATCTATGTTTCCTGGTAAAATGAATGGGAAAATCCGATGGGAGGACAATTCCACTTAGGATTAGGTTTAGGTCACCATGAACATGGACAGAAACATGGACATTGGCAATAAATTCGGAGTGGTTGGGAATGGTTAGGAGGGCAATGAAATTTCTAGGCTTTCCTATCTATGTTTCCTGGTAAAATGCATGGGAAAATCACATTGGAAGAAAATTTATCTTAGGGTTAGGATTAGGTCACCATGAACTAATAGAGAAAAATGGACATCGGCAACAAACTGGGAGTGCTTGGATATGGTTAGGAGGGAACTTACTTTTGTAGGCTGCCCTATCTATGTTTCCTGCTAAAATACATGGGAAAATCCGATTGGAGGAAAATTCCACTTAGGATTAGGGTTAGGTCACCATGAACTCATAGAGAAAAATGGACATCGGCAACAATCTGGGAGTGCTTGGATATGGTTAGGCGGGAACTTACTTTTCTAGACTGCCCTATCTATGTTTCCTGGTAAGATGCATGGGAAAATGCGATTAGAGGAAAATTCCACTTAGGATTAGGGTTAGGTCACCATGAACATGGAGGGAAACATGGACATTGCTAATAAATTCGGAGTGGTTGGGAATGGTTAGGAGGGCAATGAAATTTCTAGCCTGCCCTATCAAAGTTTCCTGCTAAAATACATGGGAAAATCACATTGGAGGAAAATTCCACTTAGGATTAGGATCAGGTCACAGTCAACTCATAGACAAAAATTGACATCAGCAACAAACCGGGAGTGCTTGGATATGGTTAGGAGGGCAATGAAATTTCTAGGCTGCCCTATCTATATTTCCTGGTAAAATACATGGAAAATCCCATTGGAGGAAAATTCCATTTAGGGTTAGGGTTAGGTCACCGTGAACTCATAGAGAAAAATAGAGATCACCAAAAAATTTGGAGTGCTTGGGAATGGTTAGGGGGGCGCTGATTTTTCTAGACTGCTGTATCTATGTTTCCTGCTAAAATAAATGGGAAAATCCCATTGGAGGAAAATTCCACTTAGGGTTAGGGTTAGGTCACTATCAACTCATAGAGAAAAATGGACATCGGCAACAAAATGGGAGTGCTTGGACATCGTTAGGAGGGAACTTACTTTTCTAGGCTGCCCTATCTATGTTTCCTGGTAAAATACATGGAAAATCCCATTGGAGGAAAATTCCATTTAGGGTTAGGGTTAGGTCACCGTGAACTCATAGAGAAAAATAGAGATCACCAAAAAATTCCGAGTGCTTGGGTATGGTTAGGGGGGCGCTGATTTTTCTAGGCTGCCCTGTCTATATTTCCTGGTAAAATACATGGGAAAATCGCATTGGAGGAAAATTCCACTTAGGGTTACGGTTAGGTCAGCATGAACTCATAGAGAAAAATGGACATCCGCAACAAACTGGGAGTGCTTGGATATGGTTAGGATGGCATTGACTTTTCTAGGCTGCCCTATCTATGTTTCCTGGTAAAATGAATGGGAAAATCCGATGGGAGGACAATTCCACTTAGGATTAGGTTTAGGTCACCATGAACATGGACAGAAACATGGACATTGGCAATAAATTCGGAGTGGTTGGGAATGGTTAGGAGGGCAATGAAATTTCTAGGCTTTCCTATCTATGTTTCCTGGTAAAATGCATGGGAAAATCACATTGGAAGAAAATTTATCTTAGGGTTAGGTTTAGGTCACCATGAAAATGGAGAGAAACATGGACATTGCCAATAAATTCGGAATGTTTGGGAATGGTTAGGAGGGCAATGAAATTTCTAGGCTGCCCTATCTATATTTCCTGGTAAAATACATGGAAAATCCCATTGGAGGAAAATTCCACTTAGGGTTAGAGTCAGGTCACCATCAACTCATAGAGAAAAATGGACATCGGCAACAAACTGGGAGTGCTTCGATATGGTTAGGATGGCATTGACTTTTCTAGGCTGCCCTATCAGTGTTTACTGCTAAAATGCATGGGAAAATCCCATTGGAGGAAAATTCCACTTAGGGTTAGATTCAGGTCACCATCAACTCATAGAGAAAAATGGACGTTGGCAACAAACTGGGAGTGCTTGGATATGGTTAGGTGGGAACTTACTTTTCTAGGCTGCCCTATCTATATTTCCTGCTAAAATGCATGGGAAAATCCGATTGGAGGAAAGTTCCACTTAGGATTAGGGTTAGGTCACCATGAACATGGAGAGAAACATGGGCATTGCCAATAAATTCGGAGTGGTTGGGAATGGTTAGGAGGGCAATGAAATTTCTAGGCTTCCCTATCTATGTTTCCTGGTAAAATACATTGGAAAAATCTCATTGGAGGAAAATTCCACTTAGGATTAGGGTTTGGTCACCATGAACATGGAGAGCTACATGGACATTGCCAATAAATTTGGAGTGCTTGGGAATGGTTAGGAGGGCACTTACCTTTCTAGGCTTCCTTATCTATGTTTCCTGGTAAAATACATTGGAAAAATCTCATTGGAGGAAAATTCCAATTAGGGTTAGGGTTAGGTCACCATGAACATGGAGAGAAACATGGGCATTGCCAATAAATTCGGAGTGCTTGGGAATGGTTAGGAGGGCACTTACTTTGCTAGGCTGCCCTATCTATCTTTCCTGCTAAAATACATGGGAAAATCCCATTGGAGGAAAATTCCACTTAGGGTTAGAGTCAGGTCACCATCAACTCAGAGAGAAAAATGGACATCCGCAACAAACTGGGAGTGCTTGGATATGGTTAGGATGGCATTGACTTTTCTAGGCTACCCTATCAGTGTTTACTGCTAAAATACATGGGAAAATCCCACTGGAGGAAAATTACACTTAGAGTTAGGGTTAGGTCACTATGAACTCATAGAGAAAAATGGACATTGGCAACAAACTGGGAGTGCTTGGATATGGTGAGGAGGGAACTTACTTTTCTAGGCTGCCGTATCTATGTTTCCTGCTAAAATAAATGGGAAAATCCCATTGGAGGAAAATTCCACTTAGGGTTAGGGTTAGGACACTATCAACTCATAGAGAAAAATGGACATCGGCAACAAAATGGGAGTGCTTGGACATGGTTAGGAGGGAACTTACTTTTCTAGGCTGCCCTATCTATGTTTCCAGCTAAAATGCATGGGAAAATCCGATTGGAGGAAAATTCCATTTAGGATTAGGGTTAGGTCACCATGAACATGGACAGAAACATGGACATTGCCAATAAATTCGGAGTGGTTGGGAATGGTTAGGAGGGCAATGAAATTTCTAGGCTGCCCTATCAGAGTTTACTGCTAAAATTCATGGGAAAATCACATTGGAGGTAAATTCCACTTAGGGTTAGGGTTAGGTCACATTGAACTCATAGACAAAAATTGACATCGGTAACAAACCGGGAGTGCTTGGATATGGTTAGGAAGGAACTTACTTTACTAGGCTGCCCTATCGATCTTTCCTGCTAAAATACATGGGAAAATCACATTGGAGGAAAATTCCACTTAGGGTTAGAGTCAGGTCACCATCAACTCATAGAGAAAAATGGACATCGGCAACAAACTGGGAGTGCTTGGATATGGTTAGGATGGCATTGACTTTTCTAGGCTGCCCTATCAGTGTTTCCTGCTAAAATACATGGGAAAATCCCACTGGAGGAAAATTACACTTAGAGTTAGGGTTAGGTCACCATGAACTCATAGAGAAAAATGGACATTGGCAACAAACTGGGAGTGCTTGGGTATGGTTAGGAGGGAACTTACTTTTCTAGGCTGCCCTATCTATGTTTCCTGATAAAATACATGGGAAAATCCGATTGGAGGAAAATTCCACTAAGGATTATGGTTACGTCACAATGAACATGGAGAGCAACATGGACATTGCCAATAAATTCGGAGTGCTTGGGAATGGTTAGGAGGGAACTTACTTTTCTAGGCTGCCCTATCTATGTTTCCTGCTAAAATACATGGGAAAATCCGATTGGAGGAAAATTCCACTTAGGGTTACGGTTAGGTCAGCATGAACTCATAGAGAAAAATGGACATCCGCAACAAACTGGGAGTGCTTGGGAATGGTTAGGATGGCACTGAATTTTCTAGGCTGCCCTATCAGAGTTTCCTGCTAAAATACATGGGAAAATCCCATGGACATTGCCAATAAATTCGGAGTGCTTGGGAACGGTTACGTGCGCACTTACATTTGAAGGCCTCCCTATCTATGTTTCCTTGTTAAATACATGGGAAAATCCCATTGGAGGAAAATTCAGTTAGGGTTACGATTAGGTCAGCATGAACTCATAGAGAAAAATGGACATCGGCAACAATCTGGGAGTTCTTGGATATGGTTAGGAGGGAACTTACTTTTCTAGGCTACCCTATCTATGTTTCCTGCTAAAATGAATGGGAAAATCCAATTGGAGGAAAATTCCACTTAGGATTAGAGTTAGGTCACCATGAACATGGAGAGCAACATGGACATTGCCAATAAATTCGGAGTGCTTGGGAACGGTTAGGAGGGCCCTTTGTTTTCTAGGCTTCCCTATCTATGTTTCCTGGTAAAATGCATGGGGAAATCCCATTGGAGGAAAATTTCTCTTAGGGTTAGGTTTAGGTCACCATGAAAATGGAGAGAAACATGGACATTGCCAATAAATTCGGAATGTTTGGGAATGGTTAGGAGGGCAATGAAATTTCTAGGCTGCCCTATCTATATTTCCTGGTAAAATACATGGGAAAATCCCATTGGAGGAAAATTCCACTTAGGGTTAGAGTCAGGACACCATCAACTCATAGAGAAAAATGGACATCCGCAACAAACTGGGAGTGCTTGGATATGGTTAGGATGGCATTGACTTTTCTAGGCTGCCCTATCAGTGTTTCCTGCTAAAATACATGGGAAAATCCCACTGGAGGAAAATTACACTTAGAGTTAGGGTTAGGTCACCATGAACTCATAGAGAAAAATGGACATTGGCAACAAACTGGGAGTGCTTGGGTATGGTTAGGAGGGAACTTACTTTTCTAGGCTGCCCTATCTATCTTTCCTGCTAAAATACATGGGAAAATCCGATTGGTGGAAAATTCCACTAAGGATTATGGTTAGGTCACCATGAACATGGAGAGCAACATGGACATTGCCAATAAATTCGGAGTGCTTGGGAATGGTTAGGAGGGCCCTTTGTTTTCTAGGCTTTCCTATCTATGTTTCCTGGTAAAATGCATGGGAAAATCACATTGGAAGAAAATTTATCTTAGGGTTAGGTTTAGGTCACCATGAAAATGGAGAGAAACATGGACATTGCCAATAAATTCAGAATGTTTGGGAATGGTTAGGAGGGCAATGAAATTTCTAGGCTGCCCTATCTATATTTCCTGGTAAAATACATGGAAAATCCCATTGGAGGAAAATTCCATTTAGGGTTAGGGTTAGGTCACCGTGAACTCATAGAGAAAAATAGAGATCACCAAAAAATTCGGAGTGCTTGGGTATGGTTAGGGGGGCGCTGATTTTTCTAGGCTGCCCTGTCTATATTTCCTGGTAAAATACATGGGAAAATCCCATTGGAGAAAATTCCAGTTAGGGTTAGGGTTAGGTCAGCATGAACTCATAGAGAAAAATGGACATCGGCAACAATCTGGGAGTTCTTGGATATGGTTAGGAGGGAACTTACTTTTCTAGGCTGCCCTATCTATGTTTCCAGCTAAAATGCATGGGAAAATCCGATTGGAGGAAAGTTCCACTTAGGATTAGGGTTAGGTCACCATGAAGATGGAAAGCAAAATGGACATTGCCAATAAATTCAGAGTGCTAGGGAATGGTTAGGAGGGTACTTACTTTTCTAGGATGCCCTATCTATGTTTCCTGCTAAAATGAATGGGAAAATCCGATTGGAGGAAAATTCCACTTAGGATTAGAGTTAGGTCACCATGAACACGGAGAGCAAAATGGACATTGCCAATAAATTCGGAGTGCTTGGGAATGGTTAGGAGGGCCCTTTGTTTTCTAGGCTTCCCTATCTATGTTTCCTGGTAAAATGCATGGGGAAATCCCATTGGAGGAAAATTCCACTTAGGGTTAGAGTCAGGTCACCATCAACTCACAGAGAAACATGGACATCGGCAACAAACTGGGAGTGCTTGGATATGGTTAGGATGGCATTGACTTTTCTAGGCTTCCCTATCTATGTTTCCTGGTAAAATACATTGGAAAAATCACATTGGAGGAAAATTCCACTTAGGGTTAGAGTCAGGTCACCATCAACTAATAGAGAAAAATGGACATCGGCAACAAACTGGGAGTGCTTGGATATGGTTAGGATGGCATTGACTTTTCTAGGCTGCCCTATCAGTGTTTCCTGCTAAAATACATGGGAAAATCCCACTGGAGGAAAATTACACTTAGAGTTAGGGTTAGGTCACCATGAACTCATAGAGAAAAATGGACATTGGCAACAAACTGGGAGTGCTTGGATATGGTTAGGAGGGCACTTACTTTTCTAGGCTTCCCTATCTATGTTTCCTGGTAGAATACATTGGAAAAATCTCATTGGAGGAAAATTCCACTTAGGGTTAGGGTTAGGTCACCATGAACATGGAGAGAAACATGGGCATTGCCAATAAATTCGGAGTGCTTGGGAATGGTTAGGAGGGCACTTACTTTTCTAGGCTTTCCTATCTATGTTTCCTGGTAAAATGCATGGGAAAATCACATTGGAAGAAAATTTATCTTAGGGTTAGAGTCAGGTCACCATCAACTCATAGAGAAAAATGGACATCCGCAACAAACTGGGAGTGCTTGGATATGGTTAGGATGGCATTGACTTTTCTAGGCTGCCCTATCAGTGTTTACTGCTAAAATACATGGGAAAATCCCACTGGAGGAAAATTACACTTAGAGTTAGGGTTAGGTCACCATGAACTCATAGAGAAAAATGGACATCGGCAACAAACTGGGAGTGCTTGGATATGGTTAGGAGTGAACTTACTTTTCTAGGGTGCCGTATCTATGTTTCCTGCTAAAATAAATGGGAAAATCACATTGGAGGAAAATTCCACTTAGGAATAGGGTTAGGTCACCATGAACAGGTTGAGAAACATGGGCATTGCCAATAAATTCGGAGTGCTTAGGAATGGTTAAGAGGGAACTTACTTTTCTAGGCTGCCCTATCTATGTTTCCAGCTAAAATGCATGGGAAAATCCGATTGGAGGAAAGTTCCACTTAGGATTAGGGTTAGGTCACCATGAAGATGGAAAGCAAAATGGACATTGCCAATAAATTCAGAGTGCTAGGGAATGGTTAGGATGGCACTGAATTTTCTAGGCTGCCCTATCAGAGTTTACTGCTAAAATTCATGGGAAAATCCGATTGGAGGAAAATTCCACTTAGGATTAGAGTTAGGTCACCATGAACACGGAGAGCAAAATGGACATTGCCAATAAATTCGGAGTGCTTGGGAATGGTTAGGAGGGCCCTTTGTTTTCTAGGCTTCCCTATCTATGTTTCCTGGTAAAATGCATGGGGAAATCCCATTGGAGGAAAATTTATCTTAGGGTTAGGTTTAGGTCACCATGAACATGGAGAGCAACATGGACATTGCCAATAAATTCGGAGTGCTTGGGAATGGTTAGGATGGCACTGAATTTTCTAGGCTGCCCTATCAGAGTTTACTGCTAAAATTCATGGGAAAATCCCATTGGAGGTAAATTCCACTTAGGGTTAGCGTTAGGTCACCATGAACTCATAGACAAAAATTCACATCGGCAACAAACCGGGAGTGCTTGGATATGGTTAGGAGGGAACTTACTTTCCTAGGCTGCCCTATCGATCTTTCCTGCTAAAATACATGGGAAAATCACATTGGAGGAAAATTCCACTTAGGGTTAGAGTCAGATCACCATCAACTCATAGAGAAAAATGGACATCGGCAACAAACTGGGAGTGCTTGGATATGGTTAGGATGGCATTGACTTTTCTAGGCTGCCCTATCAGTGTTTCCTGCTAAAATACATGGGAAAATCCCACTGGAGGAAAATTACACTTAGAGTTAGGGTTAGGTCACCATGAACTCATAGAGAAAAATGGACATTGGCAACAAACTGGGAGTGCTTGGGTATGGTTAGGAGGGAACTTACTTTTCTAGGCTGCCCTATCTATCTTTCCTGCTAAAATACATGGGAAAATCCGATTGGTGGAAAATTCCACTAAGGATTATGGTTAGGTCACCATGAACATGGAGAGCAACATGGACATTGCCAATAAATTCGGAGTGGTTGGGAATGGTTAGGAGGGCCCTTTGTTTTCTAGGCTTCCCTATCTATGTTTCCTGGTAAAATACATGGGAAAATCACATTGGAGGAAAATTCCACTTAGGGTTAGGTTTAGGTCAACATGAACTCATAGAGAAAAATGGACAGGATAGCTGCAGTTAAAATGAATGTATTGCCGAAATTTTTATTTCTATTTCAAATGTTACCAATACTTAAAAAGGATGGGAATTTGGAGGAGTGGCAGAAAGGTATTAATAGATTTATTTGGAATGGCAAGAAACCAAGGGTTAAACTAAAAATTATTCAAGATATAAGAGAAAGAGGTGGTTTGAAAGTGCCTAATTTTAAGCTATATTACTATGCAGCAGTTTTAGTAGCAATAAGTGATTGGATTAATGTAACTAATGAAAGAATATTGAATATAGAAGGGTACGGACTATTGTATGGGTTTCATGCGTATTTAGTTTATGAAAAAAAGTTGGATAGGGGTTTTTGTTGTGATAAATGTCCATTTCTCCTTTAAGAAATCCTTCTCTGCCTGGATGGGCTTCTCTCTCCCTCCCTTACAGGCTGTCAGCTGATAGCTGCACTAGGGGGGTGGAGGAGAAAGCAGGGAAAAGTTTCGTTTCTTGAAAAAGACGTCATGCTTTCAAAGTGTATGTTTTAACTATCTGTGTAATGTAATTGGCTGTAAATCAGTAGGGTGACAATTTGTGGGAGAGACCTTTGATGTGCAATAAAAGTTGAGGCCGGGCTTTGGCCGAGGCTTTCCATCCCGACAGAAACTCAGGTCTCTGTCATTAATCATGGTTGCCGGGACGCCACGAACACACTCACGAACACCCACTTTCGTTGACAAGTGGTGACCCTCGACGTGATAACCTGAGAGGTTATACGTCCCTGGACCCTCATACTTACCGCCCGGACGTGGCCAAGCGCGCTTCATCAGTTCATCGCTGGACGAGGACTGATCCCTCGTAAGTATGAGTGGGGATCTCTCAAAAGTGCAAGAAACACTTTTGACTGAACTCACAGAGATAACCAGGAAGAATTATGTTTATTTTGCAGCTAAGAAGCTGACAGAAGGAGATTTAAGATCTCTCCTTGAATTTATTTGGAAACACATTCCTTTCTACCCAGAGGCAGGCTGCCTTAAAGTTGAAACTTGGAGGAGAGTGGAAGAGGTTTTGCAGACAATTTCTAGGGCCCCTGCTTCTATTTTAACATCTTGCAGAGTAGTGTTAAAAGCTTTGGAGACACAGGAGCATCTCCTACTAAAAATATTACTGAATCCATTGAATTATAATGAAGTTCAACTTCTTCCCCCTGCCAGTGAACCTCCAGTAACAATTAAAGATCACAGCAGGGTTTCTCCCGGCAATGTTGAGCCGTGTGCTCCTATTTTAAATGCCACAGCTCCCTCTCTAGCAAAAACCAGCAATCTTATTCAGGAGACTTTACAGAATGATTATAAAAAAGGAGAATTAAAAGCTGAGGAAATGACAAGTTTATACCCTGTAACTGTGGGCATGGATGCAGAAATTGATAATGGATTTGCTCACAAAATGATTCCAGCAGATTGGAAGGCATTAATGCAAATGATTTTAACACCTGCGCAGTATGCAGTTTGGGACTCCCAGTATCGTATTCAAGCTATTCAGAGAGGCACTGCTCAATTAGTGCCAGATCAAATTTATGGCTCTGGACAGTTCACTGCTGTTGGACAACAGCCAGATGCAGCTATACATGGTGTAATTTTACAGGCTTTTTTTGCTGCTTTAAAGGTAATAGATGAAAGTGGAAAATTTGGCACAAGTTTTACTCAAATTAAACAGGGAACTACTGAGTCCTATGATGAATTTATAAATAGACTAAAAGATAGTATTGATAAAGAAAATGCTAATGCAGACTGCAAAAGAGTTCTGCAACCCTTAATTGGCACTGGTCAAAAGACACTTGCACATACATTGGTTCAATTACAACAATATTTAGGAAATAATTGGTTAAGGCCATATATAGGTCTTTCTACCTCGACCCTTTCTTCTTTGTTCATGGCATTAAAAGGCCTCAAAAATCCCACAGACGTTGTGACATTGACCTCCGACCAGCTATTGGTCGTTGAGAAAGTCCAAACAGCCCTCAACACCCAGTGGACTGATCGGTGTGTTGACAATCACCCTGTGCATTTGAATGTGATTTTTGATCGACCACCCACAGTGGCAATTACTCAATCTAATATGCCTTCAAGAAATTGTTTTCACTCCAGCTATGACTTTGGCTGAAATTACACATCGTGGCCACACGATGGCGCCAGATTTTTGGAATTGAATTTGCAATTATTTTTATCCTATTTTCCTTAAAATTGTGGGAAACTTTGATTCAAAATAATTCTGTTTTGCAATTATTGATTGGTGATTGGCCTGGTCAGTTTTGTTTTGTTTTGTTTTTTTGTCATTTTTCAACAGATCCAGATTTTTGGCCATAAAAAAATTACCTTTTGCTTATATCTCTCCTAGTTTGGATGAGACTTTGTTGACACTATTTTTGACATTGCAAAAATTTATTGAGACAAGATATTGTCCTTATTTTATTGCTCATATCCGAAGTCATCAAAATTTTCCAGGAATTCTCAGTGAAGGGAATTCCCAGACGGATATGGCAACACACACGTTATGACTATGCAACAACTTACTCCCTGGGATAGTCATAGCTCTTTTCATCAAAACGCCAAGGCTTTGGCTAAACAATTTGGCATAACCCCCGGGGAGGCAACAGCTATCATTCAACAGTGCCCCAGTTGCTCACAACAAGGACTGTCTATTCCAATGGGTGTGAATCCCCGTGGACTTGAGGCATGTCAAATTTGGCAAATGGACGTTACTCAATATGCATCTTTTAGTCCGTGGAAATATATACATGTGACTATTGATACATATTCTGGGTTCATCCTTGCTACTCCACAGCGTGGAGAGGCAACTAAACATGTCATCAATCATTGTATTCGAACTTTTAGCACTCTGGGTACTCCTAAAGAATTAAAAACTGATAATGGACCTGCATATTGTAGTCATGGCTTTGCTCAGTTCTGCAATCGTGGGACATTATTCATAAATTCGGCATTCCTTACAATTCACAGGGGCAAAAAGTAGTGGAATGGGCCAACTCCACTTTTAAGCACATGCTTGACAAATTAAAAACGAAAAATGGGGAAAATACCCCCGGACTACCTGGAGTGCAAAATCATCTTAATTTGGCTTTATATACTCTCAATTTCTTAAATCTTACTGGCACGCCACCTAATACAGCTGCGAGCAGGCATTTTTCTCCCCTTCCAGATGCAGCAACCATGGTTCGACCGCTAGTTTGGTATCGTAAACTACCAGACCCCCAGTGGAAAGGACCAGCTGAACTTATTACCTGGGGTCGTGGATATGCTGCGGTGCAACATGAAGGCAATACGATAAGGGTTCCTGGCCGCAATATTCGCCCTTACAGTGTATAGCCAAAAGATTGCAAAGACTCTGGTGAGCCCAAAGTGGATGGACAATGAATTTTGGAAGGACAATAAAAAGTTAGTGCCTTAACAAACCATACTGACTGCTGGATGTGTATGATGTCACCATCGGATGCCAGTCAAGGACTTTTTTAAGTTGGACTTCCTTTGAACAACACTGGAGCTAGCGAAAGTTTTGTACATATTAATGAGGCAGGACATTATACGCTGCCACTTAGGTTTTATTATGTAGATTTTGTATTAGTGTGTTTTAATTTTTCTAAGGGAATTATTCTTTTAAGTATATATCTCTCTTGTAATATCACCTTTAATATGTCTGATCATTGTGATCAAAGTAATAACAAAGTGTATGCAAAATGTGAGGATGGAGAGTACAATGCAAGTGTATTGGGTTTGTAGCTATTTTAATGGCGCACGGAATTGGACTGCAGCCAATGACAGTGATGGCCGTTGAAATGCTTAATGAAGAACAAGGACAAATCCCTCCACCAATATCCGGAGATCATAAGCATTGGGGATATTTGGAATGCATTCTGGTTTTGGTTACCAAAAAATTTCAATGGTTAAGGAATTTGATAAGTATTATTTTGTATTGTTATATTATTCCATTGTGGATGCTTTTATATACAATGTTTGCCTGATATTTTTACTATGATGAAATCTTTTATACCAAAGAAAAAATTGTCTCAACAAGTGAACATTAGTCAACAAGGATTCGAGCGGATGCCAATGGATAAACAGCCACCTCAGTTGGATGAAATCAAATACATGGACTGAAAGCCTTTGCTTCTAAACAAAAACAAAAAAGGATGAGATGTTGTGATAAATGTCCATTTCTCCTTTAAGAAATCCTTCTCTGCCTGGATGGGCTTCTCTCTCCCTCCCTTACAGGCTGTCAGCTGATAGCTGCACTAGGGGGGTGGAGGAGAAAGCAGGGAAAAGTTTCGTTTCTTGAAAAAGACGTCATGCTTTCAAAGTGTATGTTTTAACTATCTGTGTAATGTAATTGGCTGTAAATCAGTAGGGTGACAATTTGTGGGAGAGACCTTTGATGTGCAATAAAAGTTGAGGCCGGGCTTTGGCCGAGGCTTTCCATCCCGACAGAAACTCAGGTCTCTGTCATTAATCATGGTTGCCGGGACGCCACGAACACACTCACGAACACCCACATTCGTTGACAGGTTTTAAAGAACATTTATTGAGAAATTCACTGTTGCGTGTCTAGAAAAAGTATTCTTATAAGTTAAATGGTAAAATTCCTTTATGGACAGTTCCCAGGCATGCAATAGAGAGTATAAATAGACAACAAATCCAGGATGTGGTACCCTATGAGAAGCTTTTAATTAAAGAAGGGAATAGCTTAGAACTGAAATCATTAGATAGATTAAGGGAAGAAGGAATAGCTCATAACTGGTATTCACACATGCAACTTCAGGCTAAATGGCAAAAAGATATTAAAATGGGTTTTTCTTTAAAGGATGGAAAATTAATTCAACAAGTTAGAGATCAAAGAAGTATGCATATTAAAAGAATATATGATGTTTTAATTGAAATTGATTCTGGAAATGAACTAGTTAAAGATTGTATGATTAAATGGGAAGGTAACTTTGGACATCCAATTACGATGGAAATCTGGAAAAGGATATGGGTGAAAAATGTAAAATTTACACAAGCTCAGCATTTAAGAGAAAATTTTTATAAAATGTTTTATAGATGGCACTTAGACCCAAAAAAATTATCACTTATGTATCCAAATATGCAACCTAAATGTTGGAGATGTGATTTTATGGACGCTACTTATTTTCACATTTGGTGGACTTGTAAAAAAATTAAGGCTTTTTGGATAAAAATATGGTGGATTCTCCAAAATATATTGAAAAAGCGTATTGAATTTTCACCACAGTTATTTTTATTAGGTATTATAAAAGACTGTACCACCACAGAGACTAAATTGATCTTGAATTTGATTACGGCGGCAAGACTGTTGGTGGGTCAATATTGGAAGACATCGGAAATACCATCTATTGAAGAATGGACATTAAAAGTCATGAATTTGGCTGAAATGGCAAAGATATCTGCATATTTGAAAAACCATTCAAATGAACAATTTTTGATGGATTGGGGAAAATGGATAGATTATATGCAGAAGAAATATCAATTGAAGGAATTATATTTGTTTTATAGTTAAATAATTACGTATAAGTAGTTTAGTGGGGTTTCTTGCGTTTTTACCCTGTATTCACTTTGGGAAGCCTGGGGGGGGAGGGGGGAGGGTTTTAATAATAGTTATTTTATATTTTTTCAACTGTTTTGGGGAATTTTTTTTCTCTTTTTAGGTGGCAAGGGGTTGCTCGGGTGGCCTCTGGGCACCACATTGGTTGGAAGAAGAAGGAGGAGTGAAAGTCAGGCAGGTAGGAAGAAGGTATGAGGGAGAGGATGTAGGTGGGAGGAGAGGATGGAATTGGAGAAAGGTTTAAGTAGGTTGTTAGAGGGAAGAAGAGGGGGTTAGTTTTGTCTTAGAAGGATGTGGTGGGGAGGGGGTACCGAGCAGTTTTGTTTGATTGTTTGCGAATTGTATATGTATATAATTGTTTACAGTTGAATTGTTATTTCATTTTTTGTTAAAAACCTTATAAAAAACCAATAAAAATATTTATAAAAAAAAAAAAGAAAAATGGACATCGGCAAAAAACTGGGAGTGCTTGGATATGGTTAGGAGGGCACTTACTTTTCTAGGCTGGCCTATCTATATTTCTTGCTAAAATACATGGGAAAATCCCATTGGAGGAAAATTCCACTTAGGGTTAGGGTTAGGTCACCATCAACTCATAGAGAAAAATGGACATCGGCAACAATCTGGGAGTGCTTGGATATGGTTAGGAGGGAGCTTACTTTTCTAGGCTGCCGTATCTATGTTTCCTGCTAAAATAAATGGGAAAATCCCATTGGAGGAAAATTCCACTTAGGGTTACGGTTAGGTCACTATCAACTCATAGAGAAAAATGGACATCGGCAACAAACTGGGAGTGCTTGGACATGGTTAGGAGGGAACTTACTTTTCTAGGCTGCCCTATCTATGTTTCCTGCTAAAATGCATGGGAAAATCCGATTGGAGGAAAATTCCACTTAGGATTAGGTTTAGGTCACCATGAACATGGAGAGCAACATGGACATTGCCAATAAATTCGGAGTGCTTGGGAATGGTTAGGAGGGCCCTTTGTTTTCTAGGCTTCCCTATCTATTTTTCCTGGTAAAATTCATGGGGAAATACCATTGGAGGAAAATTTCTCTTAGGGTTAGGTTTAGGTCACCATGAAAATGGAGAGAAACATGGACATTGCCAATAAATTCGGAATGTTTGGGAATGGTTAGGAGGGCAATGAAATTTCTAGGCTGCCCTATCTATATTTCCTGGTAAAATACATGGAAAATCCCATTGGAGGAAAATTCCATTTAGGGTTAGGGTTAGGTCACCGTGAACTCATAGAGAAAAATAGAGATCACCAAAAAATTCGGAGTGCTTGGGAATGGTTAGGGGTGCGCTGATTTTTCTAGGCTGCCCTGTCTATATTTCCTGGTAAAATACATGGGAAAATCCCATTGGAGAAAATTCCAGTTAGGGTTACGGTTAGGTCACTATCAACTCATAGAGAAAAATGGACATCGGCAACAAACTGGGAGTGCTTGGACATGGTTAGGAGGGAACTTACTTTTCTAGGCTGCCCTATCTATGTTTCCTGCTAAAATGCATGGGAAAATCCGATTGGAGGAAAATTCCACTTAGGATTAGGTTTAGGTCACCATGAACATGGAGAGCAACATGGACATTGCCAATAAATTCGGAGTGCTTGGGAATGGTTAGGAGGGCCCTTTGTTTTCTAGGCTTCCCTATCTATTTTTCCTGGTAAAATTCATGGGGAAATCCCATTGGAGGAAAATTTCTCTTAGGGTTAGGTTTAGGTCACCATGAAAATGGAGAGAAACATGGACATTGCCAATAAATTCGGAATGTTTGGGAATGGTTAGGAGGGCAATGAAATTTCTAGGCTGCCCTATCTATATTTCCTGGGAGTTCTTGGATATGGTTAGGAGGGAACTTACTTTTCTAGGCTGCCGTATCTTTGTTTATTGCTAAAATACATGGGAAAATCCCATTGGAGGAAAATTCCACTTAGGGTTAGGGTTAGGTCACCATGAACGCATAGAGATAAAAGGACATCGGCAACAAACTGGGAGCTCTTGGATATGGTTAGGAGGGAACTTACTTTTCTAGGCTGTCCTATCTATGTTTCCTGCTAAAATGCATGGGAAAATCCGATTGGAGGAAAATTCCACTTAGGATTAGGTTTAGGTCACCATGCACATGGACAGAAACATGGACATTGCCAATGAATTCGTAGTGCTTGGGAATGGTTTGGATGGCACTGACTTTTCTAGGCTGCCCTATCAGAGTTTACTGCTAAAATACATGGGAAAATTCCATTGGAGGAAAATTCCACTTAGGGTTAGGTCACCATGAACTCAAAGAGAAAAATGGACATTGGCAACAAACTGGGAGTGCTTGGATATGGTTAGGGGGGCACTGATTTTTCTAGACTGCCCTGTCTATGTTTCCTGGTAAAATACATGGAAAATCCCATTGGAGGAAAATTCCATTTAGGGTTAGGGTTAGGTCACCATGAACTCATAGAGAAAAATAGAGATCACCAAAAAATTTGGAGTGCTTGGGTATGGTTAGGGGGGGCGCTGATTTTTCTAGGCTGCCCTGTCTATGTTTCCTGGTAAAATACATGGAAAATGCCATTGGAGGAAAATTCCAGTTAGGGTTAGAGTCAGGTCACCATCAACTCATAGAGAAAAATGGACATTGGCAACAAACTGGGAGTGCTTGGATATGGTTAGGATGGCATTGACTTTTCTAGGCTGCCCTATCAGTGTTTACTGCTAAAATGCATGGGAAAATCTGATTGGAGGAAAATTCCACTTAGGATTAGGGTTAGGTCACCATGAACATGGAGAGCAACATGGACATCGGAAACAAAATGGGAGTGCTTGGACATGGTTAGGAGGGAACTTACTTTTCTAGGCTTCCCTATCTATGTTTCCTGGTAAAATACATTGGAAAAATCTCATAGGAGGAAAATTCCACTTAGTGTTAGGCATAGGTCACCATGAACATGGAGAGAAATATGGGCATTGCCAATAAATTCGGAGTGCTTGGGAATGGTTAGGAGGGCACTTACTTTTCTAGGCTGCCCTATCTATCTTTCCTGCTAAAATACATGGGAAAATCCCATTGGAGGAAAATTCCACTTAGGGTTAGAGTCAGGTCACCATCAACTCATAGAGAAAAATGGACATTGGCAACAAACTGGGAGTGCTTGGATATGGTTAGGAGGGAACTTACTTTTCTAGGCTGCCGTATCTATGTTTCCTGCTAAAATAAATGGGAAAATCCCATTGGAGGAAAATTCCATTTAGGGTTAGGGTTAGGTCACCGTGAACTCATAGACAAAAATAGAGATCACCAAAAAATTCGGAGTGCTTGGGTATGGTTAGGGGGGCGCTGATTTTTCTAGGCTGCCCTGTCTATATTTCCTGGTAAAATACATGGGAAAATCCCATTGGAGAAAATTCCAGTTAGGGTTACGGTTAGGTCAGCATGAACTCATAGAGAAAAATGGACATCGGCAACAATCTGGGAGCTCTTGGATATGGTTAGGAGGGAACTTACTTTTCTAGGCTGTCCTATCTATGTTTCCTGCTAAAATGCATGGGAAAATCCGATTGGAGGAAAATTCCACTTAGGATTAGGTTTAGGTCACCATGCACATGGACAGAAACATGGACATTGCCAATGAATTCGTAGTGGTTGGGAATGGTTAGGAGGGCAATGAAATTTCTAGGCTTCCCTATCAATGTTTCCTGCTAAAATACATGAGAAAATCACATTGGAGGAAAATTCCACTTAGGATTAGTGTCAGGTCACCAGAAACTCATAGAGAAAAATGGACATCAGCAACAAACTGGGAGTGGTTGGATATGGTTTGGATGGCACTGACTTTTTTAGGCTGCCCTATCAGAGTTTACTGCTAAAATACATGGGAAAATTCCATTGGAGGAAAATTCCACTTAGGGTTAGGTCACCATGAACTCAAAGAGAAAAATGGACATTGGCAACAAACTGAGAGTGCTTTGATATGGTTAGGGGGGCACTGATTTTTCTAGTCTGCCCTGTCTATATTTTCTGGTAAAATACATGGAAAATCCCATTGGAGGAAAATTCCACTTGGGGTTAGGGTTAGGTCACCGTGAACTCATAGAGAAAAATAGAGATCACCAAAAAATTCGGAGCTCTTGGATATGGTTAGGAGGGCACTTACTTTTCTAGGCTGCCCTAGCTATGTTTCCTGCTAAAATGCATGGGAAAATCCGATTGGAGAAAAATTCACTTAGGATTAGGGTTAGGTCACTATCAACTCATAGAGAAAAATGGACATCGGCAACAAAATGGGAATGCTTGGATATGGTTAGGAGGGCACTTACTTTTCTAGGCTGCCCTATCTTTGTTTCCTGCTAAAATACATGGGAAAATCCGATTGGAGGAAAATTCCACTTAGGATTAGGGTTAGGTCACCATGAACTCATAGAGAAAAATGGACATCGGCAACAATCTGGGAGTATTTGGATATGGTTAGGAGGGAACTTACTTTTCTAGACTTCCCTATCTATGTTTCCTGCTGAAATGCATGGGAAAATGCGATTGGAGGAAAATTCCACTTAGGATTAGGGTTAGGTCACCATGAACATGGAGGGAAACATGGACATTGCTAATAAATTCGGAGTGGTTGGGAATGGTTAGGAGGGCAATGAAATTTCTAGGCTGCCCTATCAATGTTTCCTGCTAAAATACATGGGAAAATCACATTGGAGGAAAATTCCACTTAGGATTAGGATCAGGTCACCGTCAACTCATAGACAAAAATTGACATCGGCAACAAACCGGGAGTGCTTAGATATGGTTAGGAGGGAACTTACTTTTCTAGGCTGCCCTATCTATGTTTCCTGGTAAAATACATGGAAAATCCCATTGGAGGAAAATTCCATTTAGGGTTAGGGTTAGGTCACCATGAACATGGAGAGAAATATGGGCATTGCCAATAAATTCGGAGTGCTTGGATATGGTTAGGAGGGAACTTACTTTTCTAGGCTGCCGTATCTTTGTTTATTGCTAAAATACATGGGAAAATCCCATTGGAGGAAAATTCAGTTAGGGTTACGGTTAGGTCAGCATGAACTCATAGAGAAAAATGGACATCGGCAACAATCTGGGAGTTCTTGGATATGGTTAGGAGGGAACTTACTTTTCTAGGCTGCCCTATCTATGTTTCCTGCTAAAATGAATGGGAAAATCCAATTGGAGGAAAATTCCACTTAGGATTAGAGTTAGGTCACCATGAACATGGAGAGCAACATGGACATTGCCAATAAATTCGGAGTGCTTGGGAATGGTTAGGAGGGCCCTTTGTTTTCTAGGCTTCCCTATCTATGTTCCCTGGTAAAATGCATGGGGAAATCCCATTGGAGGAAAATTTCTCTTAGGGTTAGGTTTAGGTCACCATGAAAATGGAGAGAAACATGGACATTGCCAATAAATTCGGAATGTTTGGGAATGGTTAGGAGGGCAATGAAATTTCTAGGCTGCCCTATCTATATTTCCTGGTAAAATACATGGGAAAATCCCATTGGAGGAAAATTCCACTTAGGGTTAGAGTCAGGTCACCATCAACTCATAGAGAAAAATGGACATCCGCAACAAACTGGGAGTGCTTGGATATGGTTAGGATGGCATTGATTTTTCTAGGCTGCCCTATCAGTGTTTACTGCTAAAATACATGGGAAAATCCCACTGGAGGAAAATTACACTTAGAGTTAGGGTTAGGTCACCATGAACTCATAGAGAAAAATGGACATTGGCAACAAACTGGGAGTGCTTGGATATGGTTAGGAGGGAACTTACTTTTCTAGGCTGCCGTATCTATGTTTCCTGCTAAAATAAATGGGAAAATCCCATTGGAGAAAAATTCCACTTAGGGTTAGGGTTAGGTCACCATGAACATGGAGAGAAATATGGGCATTGCCAATAAATTCGGAGTGCTTGGATATGGTTAGGAGGGAACTTACTTTTCTAGGCTGCCCTAGCTATGTTTCCTGCTAAAATGCATGGGAAAATCCGATTGGAGGAAAATTCCACTTAGGGTTACGGTTAGGTCACTATCAACTCATAGAGAAAAATGGACATCGGCAACAAACTGGGAGTGCTTGGACATGGTTAGGAGGGAACTTACTTTTCTAGGCTGCCCTATCAGTGTTTCCTGCTAAAATACATGGTAAAATCCCATTGGAGGAAAATTCCACTTAGGGTTAGGGTTACGTCACCATGAACATGGAGAGAAATATGGGCATTGCCAATAAATTCGGAGTGCTTGGGAATGGTTAGGAGGGCACTTACTTTTCTAGGCTGCCCTATCTATCTTTTCTGCTAAAATACATGGGAAAATCCGATTGGTGGAAAATTCCACTAAGGATTATGGTTAGGTCACCATGAACATGGAGAGCAACATGGACATTGCCAATAAATTCGGAGTGCTTGGGAATGGTTAGGAGGGCCCTTTGTTTTCTAGGCTTTCCTATCTATGTTTCCTGGTAAAATGCATGGGAAAATCACATTGGAAGAAAATTTATCTTAGGGTTAGGTTTAGGTCACCATGAAAATGGAGAGAAACATGGACATTGCCAATAAATTCAGAATGTTTGGGAATGGTTAGGAGGGCAATGAAATTTATAGGCTGCCCTATCTATATTTCCTGGTAAAATACATGGAAAATCCCATTGGAGGAAAATTCCATTTAGGGTTAGGGTTAGGTCACCGTGAACTCATAGAGAAAAATAGAGATCACCAAAAAATTCGGAGTGCTTGGGTATGGTTAGGGGGGCGCTGATTTTTCTAGGCTGCCCTGTCTATATTTCCTGGTAAAATACATGGGAAAATCCCATTGGAGAAAATTCCAGTTAGGGTTAGGGTTAGGTCAGCATGAACTCATAGAGAAAAATGGACATCGGCAACAATCTGGGAGTTCTTGGATATGGTTAGGAGGGAACTTACTTTTCTAGGCTGCCCTATCTATGTTTCCAGCTAAAATGCATGGGAAAATCCGATTGGAGGAACGTTCCACTTAGGATTAGGGTTAGGTCACCATGAACATGGAAAGCAAAATGGACATTGCCAATAAATTCAGAGTGCTAGGGAATGGTTAGGAGGGTACTTACTTTTCTAGGCTGCCCTATCTATGTTTCCTGCTAAAATACATGGGAAAATCCCTTTCGAGGAAAATTCCACTTAGGGTTAGGGTTAGGTCACCATGAACTCATAGAGAAAAAGAGAGATAACCAACAAATTCGCAGTTCTTGGATATGGTTAGGACGGCACTGACCTTTCTAGGCTGCCCTATCAGTGTTTACTGCTAAAATACATGGGAAAATCCCATTGGAGGAAAATTCCACTTAGACTTAGGGTTTGGTCACCATGAACTCATAGAGAAAAATGGACATCGGGAACAAACTGGGAGTGCTTGGATATGGTTAGGAGGGAACTTACTTTTCTAGGCTGCCCTATCTATGTTTCCTGCTAAAATGCATGGGAAAATCCGATTGGAGGAAAATTCCACTTAGGATTAGGTTTAGGTCACCATGAACATGGACAGAAACATGGACATTGGCAATAAATTCGGAGTGGTTGGGAATGGTTAGGAGGGCAATGAAATTTCTAGGCTTCCCTATCTATGTTTCCTGGTAAAATACATTGGAAAAATCTCATTGGAGGAAAATTACACTTAGAGTTAGGGTTAGGTCACCATGAACTCATAGAGAAAAATGGACATTGGCAACAAACTGGGAGTGCTTGGATATGCTTAGGAGGGCACTTACTTTTCTAGGCTGCCGTATCTATGTTTCCTGCTAAAATAAATGGGAAAATCCCATTGGAGGAAAATTCCACTTAGGATTAGGTTTAGGACACTATCAACTCATAGAGAAAAATGGACATCGGCAACAAAATGGGAGTGCTTGGACATGGTTAGGAGGGAACTTACTTTTCTAGGCTGCCCTATCTATGTTTCCAGCTAAAATGCATGGGAAAATCCGATTGGAGGAAAATTCCACTTAGGATTAGGGTTAGGTCACCAAGAACATGGACAGAAACGTGGACATTGCCAATAAATTCGGAGTGGTTGGGAATGGTTAGGAGGGCAATGAAATTTCTAGGCTGCCCTATCTATGTTTCCTGCTAAAATACATGGGAAAATCCCATTGGAGGAAAATTCCACTTAGGGTTAGAGTCAGGTCACCATCAACTCACAGAGAAAAATGGACATCGGCAACAAACTGGGAGTGCTTGGATATGGTTAGGATGGCATTGACTTTTCTAGGCTTCCCTATCTATGTTTCCTGGTAAAATACATTGGAAAAATCACATTGGAGGAAAATTCCACTTAGGGTTAGAGTCAGGTCACCATCAACTCATAGAGAAAAATGGACATCGGCAACAAACTGGGAGTGCTTGGATATGGTTAGGATGGCATTGACTTTTCTAGGCTGCCCTATCAGTGTTTGCTGCTAAAATGCATGGGAAAATCTGATTGGAGGAAAATTCCACTTAGCATTAGGGTTAGGTCACCATGAACATGGAGAGCAACAGGGACATTGCTAATAAATTCGGAGTGCTTGGGAATGGTTAGGAGGGCACTTACTTTTCTAGGCTTCCCTATCTATGTTTCCTGGTAGAATACATTGGAAAAATCTCATTGGAGGAAAATTCCACTTAGGGTTAGGGTTAGGTCACCATGAACATGGAGAGAAACATGGGCATTGCCAATAAATTCGGAGTGCTTGGGAATGGTTAGGAGGGCACTTACTTTTCTAGGCTGCCCTATTTATGTTTCCTGGTAAAATACATGGGAAAATCCCATTGGAGGAAAATTCCACTTAAGGTTAGAGTCAGGTCACCATCAACTCATAGAGAAAAATGGACATCCGCAACAAACTGGGAGTGCTTGGATATGGTTAGGATGGCATTGACTTTTCTAGGCTGCCCTATCAGTGTTTACTGCTAAAATACATGGGAAAATCCCACTGGAGGAAAATTACACTTAGAGTTAGGGTTAGTTCACCATGAACTCATAGAGAAAAATGGACATCGGCAACAAACTGGGAGTGCTTGGATATGGTTAGGAGGGAACTTACTTTTCTAGGCTGCCGTATCTATGTTTCCTGCTAAAATAAATGGGAAAATCACATTGGAGGAAAATTCCACTTAGGAATAGGGTTAGGTCACCATGAACATGGAGAGAAACATGGGCATTGCCAATAAATTCGGAGTGCTTAGGAATGGTTAGGAGGGAACTTACTTTTCTAGGCTGCCCTATCTATGTTTCCAGCTAAAATGCATGGGAAAATCCGATTGGAGGAAAGTTCCACTTAGGATTAGGGTTAGGTCACCATGAACTCATAGAGAAAAATGGACATCGGCAACAAACTGGGAGTGCTTGGACATGGTTAGGAGGGAACTTACTTTTCTAGGCTGCCCTATCAGTGTTTACTGCTAAAATACATGGTAAAATCCCATTGGAGGAAAATTCCACTTAGGGTTAGGGTTACGTCACCATGAACATGGAGAGAAATATGGGCATTGCCAATAAATTCGGAGTGCTTGGGAATGGTTAGGAGGGCACTTACTTTTCTAGGCTGCCCTATCTATCTTTTCTGCTAAAATACATGGGAAAATCCCATTGGAGGAAAATTCCACTTAGGGTTAGAGTCAGGTCACCATCAACTCATAGAGAAAAATGGACATCGGCAACAAAATGGGAGTGCTTGGACATGGTTAGGAGGGAACTTACTTTTCTAGGCTGCCCTATCTCTGTTTCCTGGTAAAATACATGTAAAATCCCATTGGAGGAAAATTCCATTAAGGGTTAGGGTTAGGTCACCGTGAACTCATAGAGAAAAATAGAGATCACCAAAAAATTCGGAGTGCTTGGGTATGGTTAGGGGGGCGCTGATTTTTCTAGGCTGCCCTGTCTATATTTCCTGGTAAAATACATGGGAAAATCCCATTGGAGAAAATTCCAGTTAGGGTTAGGGTTAGGTCAGCATGAACTCATAGAGAAAAATGGACATCGGCAACAATCTGGGAGTTCTTGGATATGGTTAGGAGGGAACTTACTTTTCTAGGCTGCCCTATCTATGTTTCCAGCTAAAATGCATGGGAAAATCCGATTGGAGGAAAGTTCCACTTAGGATTAGGGTTAGGTCACCATGAACATGGAAAGCAAAATGGACATTGCCAATAAATTCAGAGTGCTAGGGAATGGTTAGGAGGGTACTTACTTTTCTAGGCTGCCCTATCTATGTTTCCTGCTAAAATACATGGGAAAATCCCTTTCGAGGAAAATTCCACTTAGGGTTAGGGTTAGGTCACCATGAACTCATAGAGAAAAAGAGAGATAACCAACAAATTCGCAGTTCTTGGATATGGTTAGGACGGCACTGACCTTTCTAGGCTGCCCTATCAGTGTTTACTGCTAAAATACATGGGAAAATCCCATTGGAGGAAAATTCCACTTCTACTTAGGGTTTGGTCACCATGAACTCATAGAGAAAAATGGACATCGGGAACAAACTGGGAGTGCTTGGATATGGTTAGGAGGGAACTTACTTTTCTAGGCTGCCCTATCTATGTTTCCTGCTAAAATGCATGGGAAAATCCGATTGGAGGAAAATTCCACTTAGGATTAGGTTTAGGTCACCATGAACATGGACAGAAACATGGACATTGGCAATAAATTCGGAGTGGTTGGGAATGGTTAGGAGGGCAATGAAATTTCTAGGCTTCCCTATCTATGTTTCCTGGTAAAATACATTGGAAAAATCTCATTGGAGGAAAATTACACTTAGAGTTAGGGTTAGGTCACCATGAACTCATAGAGAAAAATGGACATTGGCAACAAACTGGGAGTGCTTGGATATGCTTAGGAGGGCACTTACTTTTCTAGGCTGCCGTATCTATGTTTCCTGCTAAAATAAATGGGAAAATCCCATTGGAGGAAAATTCCACTTAGGATTAGGTTTAGGACACTATCAACTCATAGAGAAAAATGGACATCGGCAACAAAATGGGAGTGCTTGGACATGGTTAGGAGGGAACTTACTTTTCTAGGCTGCCCTATCTATGTTTCCAGCTAAAATGCATGGGAAAATCCGATTGGAGGAAAATTCCACTTAGGATTAGGGTTAGGTCACCAAGAACATGGACAGAAACATGGACATTGCCAATAAATTCGGAGTGGTTGGGAATGGTTAGGAGGGCAATGAAATTTCTAGGCTGCCCTATCTATGTTTCCTGCTAAAATACATGGGAAAATCCCATTGGAGGAAAATTCCACTTAGGTTTAGAGTCAGGTCACCATCAACTCACAGAGAAAAATGGACATCGGCAACAAACTGGGAGTGCTTGGATATGGTTAGGATGGCATTGACTTTTCTAGGCTGCCCTATCAGTGTTTGCTGCTAAAATGCATGGGAAAATCTGATTGGAGGAAAATTCCACTTAGCATTAGGGTTAGGTCACCATGAACATGGAGAGCAACAGGGACATTGCTAATAAATTCGGAGTGCTTGGGAATGGTTAGGAGGGCACTTACTTTTCTAGGCTTCCCTATCTATGTTTCCTGGTAGAATACATTGGAAAAATCTCATTGGAGGAAAATTCCACTTAGGGTTAGGGTTAGGTCACCATGAACATGGAGAGAAACATGGGCATTGCCAATAAATTCGGAGTGCTTGGGAATGGTTAGGAGGGCACTTACTTTTCTAGGCTGCCCTATCTATGTTTCCTGGTAAAATACATGGGAAAATCCCATTGGAGGAAAATTCCACTTAGGGTTAGGGTTAGGTCACCATGAAGATGGAAAGCAAAATGGACATTGCCAATAAATTCAGAGTGCTAGGGAATGGTTAGGAGGGTACTTACTTTTCTAGGATGCCCTATCTATGTTTCCTGCTAAAATACATGGGAAAATCCCTTTCGAGGAAAATTCCACTTAGGGTTAGGGTTAGGTCACCATGAACACGGAGAGCAACATGGACATTGCCAATAAATTCGGAGTGCTTGGGAATGGTTAGGACGGCACTTACTTTTCTAGGCTTCCCTATCTATGTTTCCTGGTAAAATACATGGGAAAATCCCATTGGAGGAAAATTCCACTTAGGGTTAGAGTCAGGTCACCATCAACTCATAGAGAAAAATGGACATCCGCAACAAACTGGGAGTGCTTGGATATGGTTAGGATGGCATTGACTTTTCTAGGCTGCCCTATCAGTGTTTACTGCTAAAATACATGGGAAAATGCCACTGGAGGAAAATTACACTTAGGATTAGGGTTAGGTCACCATGAACATGGAGAGAAACATGGGCATTGCCAATAAATTCGGAGTGCTTAGGAATGGTTAGGAGGGCACTTACTTTTCTAGGCTGCCCTATCTATGTTTATTGCTAAAATACATGGGAAAATCCCACTGGAGGAAAATTCCTCTTAGGGTTAGGGTTAGGTCACCATGAACGCATAGAGATAAAAGGACATCGGCAACAAACTGGGAGCTCTTGGATATGGTTAGGAGGGAACTTACTTTTCTAGGCTGTCCTATCTATGTTTCCTGCTAAAATGCATGGGAAAATCCGATTGGAGGAAAATTCCACTTAGGATTAGGGTTAGATCACCATGCACATGGACAGAAACATGGACATTGCCAATGAATTCGTAGTGGTTGGGAATGGTTAGGAGGGCAATGAAATTTCTAGGCTTCCCTATCAATGTTTCCTGCTAAAATACATGAGAAAATCACATTGGAGGAAAATTCCACTTAGGGTTAGGGTTAGGTCACCGTGAACTCATAGAGAAAAATAGAGATCACAAAAAAATTCGGAGCTCTTGGATATGGTTAGGAGGGCACTTACTTTTCTAGGCTGCCCTATCTTTGTTTCCTGCTAAAATACATGGGAAAATCCGATTGGAGGAAAATTCCACTTAGGATTAGGGTTAGGTCACCATGAACTCATAGAGAAAAATGGACATCGGCAACAATCTGGGAGTATTTGGATATGGTTAGGAGGGAACTTACTTTTCTAGACTTCCCTATCTATGTTTCCTGCTAAAATGCATGGGAAAATGCGATTGGAGGAAAATTCCACTTAGGATTAGGGTTAGGTCACCATGAACATGGAGGGAAACATGGACATTGCTAATAAATTCGGAGTGGTTGGGAATGGTTAGGAGGGCAATGAAATTTCTAGGCTGCCCTATCAATGTTTCCTGCTAAAATACATGGGAAAATCACATTGGAGGAAAATTCCACTTAGGATTAGGATCAGGTCACCGTCAACTCATAGACAAAAATGGACATCGGCAACAAACCGGGAGTGCTTGGATATGGTTAGGAGGGAACTTACTTTTCTAGGCTGCCCTATCTATGTTTCCTGGTAAAATACATGGAAAATCCCATTGGAGGAAAATTCCATTTAGGGTTAGGGTTAGGTCACCATGAACATGGAGAGAAATATGGGCATTGCCAATAAATTCGGAGTGCTTGGATATGGTTAGGAGGGAACTTACTTTTCTAGGCTGCCGTATCTTTGTTTATTGCTAAAATACATGGGAAAATCCCATTGGAGGAAAATTCAGTTAGGGTTACGGTTAGGTCAGCATGAACTCATAGAGAAAAATGGACATGGGCAACAATCTGGGAGTTCTTGGATATGGTTAGGAGGGAACTTACTTTTCTAGGCTGCCCTATCTATGTTTCCTGCTAAAATGAATGGGAAAATCCAATTGGAGGAAAATTCCACTTAGGATTAGAGTTAGGTCACCATGAACATGGAGAGCAACATGGACATTGCCAATAAATTCGGAGTGCTTGGGAATGGTTAGGAGGGCCCTTTGTTTTCTAGGCTTCCCTATCTATGTTTCCTGGTAAAATGCATGGGGAAATCCCATTGGAGGAAAATTTCTCTTAGGGTTAGGTTTAGGTCACCATGAAAATGGAGAGAAACATGGACATTGCCAATAAATTCGGAATGTTTGGGAATGGTTAGGAGGGCAATGAAATTTCTAGGCTGCCCTATCTATATTTCCTGGTAAAATACATGGGAAAATCACATTGGAGGAAAATTCCACTTAGGGTTAGGGTTAGGTCACCATGAACTCATAGACAAAAATTCACATCGGCAACAAACCGGGAGTGCTTGGATATGGTTAGGAGGGAACTTACTTTCCTAGGCTGCCCTATCGATCTTTCCTGCTAAAATACATGGGAAAATCACATTGGAGGAAAATTCCACTTAGGGTTAGAGTCAGGTCACCATCAACTCATAGAGAAAAATGGACATCGGCAACAAACTGGGAGTGCTTGGATATGGTTAGGATGGCATTGACTTTTCTAGGCTGCCCTATCAGTGTTTCCTGCTAAAATACATGGGAAAATCCCACTGGAGGAAAATTACACTTAGAGTTAGGGTTAGGTCACCATGAACTCATAGAGAAAAATGGACATTGGCAACAAACTGGGAGTGCTTGGGTATGGTTAGGAGGGAACTTACTTTTCTAGGCTGCCCTATCTATCTTTCCTGCTAAAATACATGGGAAAATCCGATTGGTGGAAAATTCCACTAAGGATTATGGTTAGGTCACAATGAACATGGAGAGCAACATGGACATTGCCAATAAATTCGGAGTGCTTGGGAACGGTTACGTGCGCACTTACATTTGAAGGCCTCCCTATCTATGTTTCCTTGTTAAATACATGGGAAAATCCCATTGGAGTAAAATTCAACTTAGGGTTAGGGTTAGGTCACCATGAACATGGAGAGCAACATGGACATTGCCAATAAATTCGGAGTGGTTGGGAATGGTTAGGAGGGCCCTTTGTTTTCTAGGCTTCCCTATCTATGTTTCCTGGTAAAATACATGGGAAAATCACATTGGAGGAAAATTCCACTTAGGGTTAGGTTTAGGTCAACATGAACTCATAGAGAAAAATGGACAGGATAGCTGCAGTTAAAATGAATGTATTGCCGAAATTTTTATTTCTATTTCAAATGTTACCAGTACTTAAAAAGGATGGGAATTTGGAGGAGTGGCAGAAAGGTATTAATAGATTTATTTGGAATGGCAAGAAACCAAGGGTTAAACTAAAAATTATTCAAGATATAAGAGAAAGAGGTGGTTTGAAAGTGCCTAATTTTAAGCTATATTACTATGCAGCAGTTTTAGTAGCAATAAGTGATTGGATTAATGTAACTAATGAAAGAATATTGAATATAGAAGGGTACGGACTATTGTATGGGTTTCATGCGTATTTAGTTTATGAAAAAAAAGTTGGATAGGGGTTTTAAAGAACATTTATTGAGAAATTCACTGTTGCGTGTCTGGAAAAAGTATTCTTATAAGTTAAATGGTAAAATTCCTTTATGGACAGTTCCCAGGCATGCAATAGAGAGTATAAATAGACAACAAATCCAGGATGTGGTACCCTATGAGAAGCTTTTAATTAAAGAAGGGAATAGCTTAGAACTGAAATCATTAGATAGATTAAGGGAAGAAGGAATAGCTCATAACTGGTATTCACACATGCAACTTCAGGCTAAATGGCAAAAAGATATTAAAATGGGTTTTTCTTTAAAGGATGGAAAATTAATTCAACAAGTTAGAGATCAAAGAAGTATGCATATTAAAAGAATATATGATGTTTTAATTGAAATTGATTCTGGAAATGAACTAGTTAAAGATTGTATGATTAAATGGGAAGGTAACTTTGGACATCCAATTACGATGGAAATCTGGAAAAGGATATGGGTGAAAAATGTAAAATTTACACAAGCTCAGCATTTAAGAGAAAATTTTTATAAAATGTTTTATAGATGGCACTTAGACCCAAAAAAATTATCACTTATGTATCCAAATATGCAACCTAAATGTTGGAGATGTGATTTTATGGACGCTACTTATTTTCACATTTGGTGGACTTGTAAAAAAATTAAGGCTTTTTGGATAAAAATATGGTGGATTCTCCAAAATATATTGAAAAAGCGTATTGAATTTTCACCACAGTTATTTTTATTAGGTATTATAAAAGACTGTACCACCACAGAGACTAAATTGATCTTGAATTTGATTACGGCGGCAAGACTGTTGGTGGGTCAATATTGGAAGACATCGGAAATACCATCTATTGAAGAATGGACATTAAAAGTCATGAATTTGGCTGAAATGGCAAAGATATCTGCATATTTGAAAAACCATTCAAATGAACAATTTTTGATGGATTGGGAAAAATGGATAGATTATATGCAGAAGAAATATCAATTGAAGGAATTATATTTGTTTTATAGTTAAATAATTACGTATAAGTAGTTTAGTGGGGTTTCTTGCGTTTTTACCCTGTATTCACTTTGGGAAGCCTGGGGGGGAGGGGGGAGGGTTTTAATAATAGTTATTTTATATTTTTTCAACTGTTTTGGGGATTTTTTTTCTCTTTTTAGGTGGCAAGGGGTTGCTCGGGTGGCCTCTGGGCACCACATTGGTTGGAAGAAGAAGGAGGAGTGAAAGTCAGGCAGGTAGGAAGAAGGTATGAGGGAGAGGATGTAGGTGGGAGGAGAGGATGGAATTGGAGAAAGGTTTAAGTAGGTTGTTAGAGGGAAGAAAAGGGGGTTAGTTTTGTCTTAGAAGGATGTGGTGGGGAGGGGGTACCGAGCAGTTTTGTTTGATTGTTTGCGAATTGTATATGTATATAATTGTTTACAGTTGAATTGTTATTTCATTTTTTGTTAAAAACCTTATAAAAAAACCAATAAAAATATTTATAAAAAAAAAAAAGAAAAATGGACATCGGCAAAAAACTGGGAGTGCTTGGATATGGTTAGGAGGGCACTTACTTTTCTAGGCTGGCCTATCTATATTTCTTGCTAAAATACATGGGAAAATCCCATTGGAGGAAAATTCCACTTAGGGTTAGGGTTAGGTCACCATGAACTCATAGAGAAAAATGGACATCGGCAACAATCTGGGAGTGCTTGGATATGGTTAGGAGGGAACTTACTTTTCTAGGCTGCCGTATCTATGTTTCCTGCTAAAATAAATGGGAAAATCCCATTGGAGGAAAATTCCACTTAGGGTTACGGTTAGGTCACTATCAACTCATAGAGAAAAATGGACATCGGAAACAAACTGGGAGTGCTTGGACATGGTTAGGAGGGAACTTACTTTTCTAGGCTGCCCTATCTATGTTTCCTGCTAAAATGCATGGGAAAATCCGATTGGAGGAAAATTCCACTTAGGATTAGGTTTAGGTCACCATGAACATGGAGAGCAACATGGACATTGCCAATAAATTCGGAGTGCTTGGGAATGGTTAGGAGGGCCCTTTGTTTTCTAGGCTTCCCTATCTATTTTTCCTGGTAAAATTCATGGGGAAATCCCATTGGAGGAAAATTTCTCTTAGGGTTAGGTTTAGGTCACCATGAAAATGGAGAGAAACATGGACATTGCCAATAAATTCGGAATGTTTGGGAATGGTTAGGAGGGCAATGAAATTTCTAGGCTGCCCTATCTATATTTCCTGGTAAAATACATGGAAAATCCCATTGGAGGAAAATTCCATTTAGGGTTAGGGTTAGGTCACCGTGAACTCATAGAGAAAAATAGAGATCACCAAAAAATTCGGAGTGCTTGGGAATGGTTAGGGGGGCGCTGATTTTTCTAGGCTGCCCTGTCTATATTTCCTGGTAAAATACATGGGAAAATCCCATTGGAGGAAAATTCCACTTAGGGTTAGGGTTAGGTCACCATGAACGCATAGAGATAAAAGGACATCGGCAACAAACTGGGAGCTCTTGGATATGGTTTGGAGGGAACTTACTTTTCTAGGCTGTCCTATCTATGTTTCCTGCTAAAATGCATGGGAAAATCCGATTGGAGGAAAATTCCATTTAGGATTAGGTTTAGGTCACCATGCACATGGACAGAAACATGGACATTGCCAATGAATTCGTAGTGGTTGGGAATGGTTAGGAGGGCAATGAAATTTCTATGCTTCCCTATCAATGTTTCCTGCTAAAATACATGAGAAAATCACATTGGAGGAAAATTCCACTTAGGATTAGTGTCAGGTCACCAGAAACTCATAGAGAAAAATGGACATCAGCAACAAACTGGGAGTGGTTGGATATGGTTTGGATGGCACTGACTTTTCTAGGCTGCCCTATCAGAGTTTACTGCTAAAATACATGGGAAAATTCCATTGGAGGAAAATTCCACTTAGGGTTAGGTCACCATGAACTCAAAGAGAAAAATGGACATTGGCAACAAACTGGGAGTGCTTGGATATGGTTAGGGGGGCACTGATTTTTCTAGTCTGCCCTGTCTATATTTCCTGGTAAAATACATGGAAAATCCCATTGGAGGAAAATTCCACTTAGGGTTAGGGTTAGGTCACCGTGAACTCATAGAGAAAAATAGAGATCACCAAAAAATTCGGAGCTCTTGGATATGGTTAGGAGGGAACTTACTTTTCTAGGCTGCCCTATCTATGTTTCCTGCTAAAATGCATGGGAAAATGCGATTGGAGGAAAATTCCACTTAGGATTAGGGTTAGGTCACCATGAACATGGAGGGAAACATGGACATTGCTAATAAATTCGGAGTGGTTGGGAATGGTTAGGAGGGCAATGAAATTTCTAGGCTGCCCTATCAATGTTTGCTGCTAAAATACATGGGAAAATCACATTGGAGGAAAATTCCACTTAGGATTAGGATCAGGTCACCGTCAACTCATAGACAAAAATTGACATCGGCAACAAACCGGGAGTGCTTGGATATGGTTAGGAGGGAACTTACTTTTCTAGGCTGCCCTATCTATGTTTCCTCGTAAAATACATGGAAAATCCCATTGGAGGAAAATTCCATTTAGGGTTAGGGTTAGGTCACCGTGAACTCATAGAGAAAAATAGAGATCACCAAAAAATTTGGAGTGCTTGGGTATGGTTAGGGGGGCGCTGATTTTTCTAGGCTGCCCTGTCTATGTTTCCTGGTAAAATACATGGAAAATGCCATTGGAGGAAAATTCCAGTTAGGGTTAGAGTCAGGTCACCATCAACTCATAGAGAAAAATGGACATTGGCAACAAACTGGGAGTGCTTGGATATGGTTAGGATGGCATTGACTTTTGTAGGCTGCCCTATCAGAGTTTCCTGCTAAAATACATGGGAAAATCCCACTAAGGATTATGGTTAGGTCACAATGAACATGGAGAGCAACATGGACATTGCCAATAAATTCGGAGTGCTTGGGAACGGTTACGTGCGCACTTACATTTGAAGGCCTCCCTATCTATGTTTCCTTGTTAAATACATGGGAAAATCCCATTGGAGGAAAATTCAACTTAGGGTTAGGGTTAGGTCACCATGCACATGGACAGAAACATGGACATTGCCAATGAATTCGTAGTGGTTGGGAATGGTTAGGAGGGCAATGAAATTTCTATGCTTCCCTATCAATGTTTCCTACTAAAATACATGAGAAAATCACATTGGAGGAAAATTCCACTTAGGATTAGTGTCAGGTCACCAGAAACTCATAGAGAAAAATGGACATCAGCAACAAACTGGGAGTGGTTGGATATGGTTTGGATGGCACTGACTTTTCTAGGCTGCCCTATCAGAGTTTACTGCTAAAATACATGGGAAAATTCCATTGGAGGAAAATTCCACTTAGGGTTAGGTCACCATGAACTCAAAGAGAAAAATGGACATTGGCAACAAACTGGGAGTGCTTGGATATGGTTAGGGGGGCACTGATTTTTCTAGTCTGCCCTGTCTATATTTCCTGGTAAAATACATGGAAAATCCCATTGGAGGAAAATTCCACTTAGGGTTAGGGTTAGGTCACCGTGAACTCATAGAGAAAAATAGAGATCACCAAAAAATTCGGAGCTCTTGGATATGGTTAGGAGGGAACTTACTTTTCTAGGCTGCCCTATCTATGTTTCCTGCTAAAATGCATGGGAAAATGCGATTGGAGGAAAATTCCACTTAGGATTAGGGTTAGGTCACCATGAACTCATAGAGAAAAATGGACATCGGCAACAATCTGGGAGTGATTGGATATGGTTGGGAGGGAACTTACTTTTCTAGACTGCCCTATCTATGTTTCCTGCTAAAATGCATGGGAAAATGCGATTGGAGGAAAATTCCACTTAGGATTAGGGTTAGGTCACCATGAACATGGAGGGAAACACGGACATTGCTAATAAATTCGGAGTGGTTGGGAATGGTTAGGAGGGCAATGAAATTTCTAGGCTGCCCTATCAATGTTTCCTGCTAAAATACATGGGAAAATCACATTGGAGGAAAATTCTACTTAGGATTAGGATCAGGTCACCGTCAACTCATAGACAAAAATTGACATCGGCAACAAACCGGGAGTGCTTGGATATGGTTAGGAGGGAACTTACTTTTCTAGGCTGCCCTATCTATGTTTCCTGGTAAAATACATGGAAAATCCCATTGGAGGAAAATTCCATTTAGGGTTAGGGTTAGGTCACCGTGAACTCATAGAGAAAAATAGAGATCACCAAAAAATTTGGAGTGCTTGGGTATGGTTAGGGGGGCGCTGATTTTTCTAGGCTGCCCTGTCTATGTTTCCTGGTAAAATACATGGAAAATGCCATTGGAGGAAAATTCCAGTTAGGGTTAGAGTCAGGTCACCATCAACTCATAGAGAAAAATGGACATTGGCATCAAACTGGGAGTGCTTGGATATGGTTAGGATGGCATTGACTTTTGTAGGCTGCCCTATCAGAGTTTCCTGCTAAAATACATGGGAAAATCCCATGGACATTGCCAATAAATTCGGAGTGCTTGGGAACGGTTACGTGCGCACTTACATTTGAAGGCCTCCCTATCTATGTTTCCTTGTTAAATACATGGGAAAATCCCATTGGAGGAAAATTCAACTTAGGGTTAGGGTTAGGTCACCATGAACATGGAGAGCAACATGGGCATTGCCAATAAATTCGGAGTGCTTGGGAATGGTTAGGAGGGCAATGAAATTTCTAGGCTGCCCTATCTATATTTCCTGGTAAAATACATGGGAAAATCCCATTGGAGGAAAATTCCACTTAGGGTTACGGTTAGCTCACTATCAACTCATAGAGAAAAATGGACATCTGAAACAAACTGGGAGTGCTTGGATATGTTTAGGAGGGAACTTACTTTTCTAGGCTGCCGCATCTATTTTTCCTGCTAAAATAAATTGGAAAAATCACATTGGAGGAAAATTCCACTTAGGGTTAGAGTCAGGTCACCATCAACTCATAGAGAAAAATGGACATCGGCAACAAACTGGGAGTCCTTGGATATGGTTAGGATGGCATTGACTTTTCTAGGCTGCCCTATCAGTGTTTACTGCTAAAATGCATGGGAAAATCTGATTGGAGGAAAATTCCACTTAGCATTAGGGTTAGGTCACCATGAACATGGAGAGCAACAGGGACATTGCCAATAAATTCGGAGTGCTTGGGAATGGTTAGGAGAGCACTTACTTTTCTAGGCTTCCCTATCTATGTTTCCTAGTAAAATACATTGGAAAAATCTCATTGGAGGAAAATTTCACTTAGGGTTAGGGTTAGGTCACCATGAACATGGAGAGAAACATGGGCATTGCCAATAAATTCGGAGTGCTTGGGAATGGTTAGGATGGCACTGAATTTTCTAGGCTGCCCTATCAGAGTTTACTGCTAAAATTCATGGGAAAATCACATTGGAGGTAAATTCCACTTAGGGATAGGGTTAGGTCACCATGAACTCATAGACAAAAATGGACATCGGCAACAAACTGGGAGTGCTTGGATATGGTTAGGATGGTATTGACTTTTCTAGGCTGCCCTATCAGTGTTTCCTGCTAAAATACATGGGAAAATCCCACTGGAGGAAAATTACACTTAGAGTTAGGGTTAGGTCACCATGAACTCATAGAGAAAAATGGACATTGGCAACAAACTGGGAGTGCTTGGGTATGGTTAGGAGGGAACTTACTTTTCTAGGCTGCCCTATCTATGTTTCCTGATAAAATACATCGGAAAATCCGATTGGAGGAAAATTCCACTAAGGATTATGGTTAGGTCACAATGAACATGGAGAGCAACATGGACATTGCCAATAAATTCGGAGTGCTTGGGAATGGTTAGGAGGGAACTTACTTTTCTAGGCTTCCCTATCTATGTTTCCTGCTAAAATACATGGGAAAATCCCACTGGAGGAAAATTCCACTTAGGGTTACGGTTAGGTCAGCATGAACTCATAGAGAAAAATAGAGATTACCAAAAAATTCGGAGTGCTTGGGAATGGTTAGGATGGCACTGAATTTTCTAGGCTGCCCTATCAGAGTTTCCTGCTAAAATACATGGGAAAATCCGATTGGTGGAAAATTCCACTAAGGATTATGGTTAGGTCACAATGAACATGGAGAGCAACATGGACATTGCCAATAAATTCGGAGTGCTTGGGAACGGTTACGTGCGCACTTACATTTGAAGGCCTCCCTATCTATGTTTCCTTGTTAAATACATGGGAAAATCCCATTGGAGGAAAATTCAACTTAGGGTTAGGGTTAGGTCACCATGAACATGGAGAGCAACATGGGCATTGCCAATAAATTCGGAGTGGTTGGGAATGGTTAGGAGGGCAATGAAATGTCTAGGCTGCCCTATCTATATTTCCTGGTAAAATACATGGGAAAATCCCATTGGAGGAAAATTCCACTTAGGGTTACGGTTAGGTCAGCATGAACTCATAGAGAAAAATAGAGATTACCAAAAAATTCGGAGTGCTTGGGTATTGTTAGGAGGGAACTTACTTTTGTAGGCTGCCCTATCTATGTTTCCTGGTAAAATACATGGGAAAATCGCATTGGAGGAAAATTCGACTTAGGGTTAGGGTTAGCTCACTATCAACTCATAGAGAAAAATGGACATCTGAAACAAACTGGGAGTGCTTGGATATGTTTAGGAGGGAACTTACTTTTCTAGGCTGCCGTATCTATTTTTCCTGCTAAAATGCATGGGAAAATCCGATTGGAGGAAAATTCCACTTAGGATTAGAGTTAGGTCACCATGAACATGGAGAGCAACATGGACATTGCCAATAAATTCGGAGTGCTTGGGAATGGTTAGGAGGGCACTTACTTTTCTAGGCTGGCCTATCTATATTTCTTGCTAAAATACATGGGAAAATCCAATTGGAGGAAAATTCCACTTAGGGTTAGAGTTAGGTCACTATCAACTCATAGAGAAAAATGGACATCGGCAACAAACTGGGAGTGCTTGGACATGGTTAGGAGGGAACTTACTTTCTAGGCTGCCCTATCTATGTTTCCTGCTAAAATGCATGGGAAAATCCGATTGGAGGAAAATTCCACTTAGGATTAGGTTTAGGTCACCATGAACATGGAGAGCAACATGGACATTGCCAATAAATTCGGAGTGCTTGGGAATGGTTAGGAGGGCCCTTTGTTTTCTAGGCTTCCCTATCTATGTTTCCTGGTAAAATTCATGGGGAAATCCCATTGGAGGAAAATTTCTCTTAGGGTTAGGTTTAGGTCACCATGAAAATGGAGAGAAACATGGACATTGCCAATAAATTCGGAATGTTTGGGAATGGTTAGGAGGGCAATGAAATTTCTAGGCTGCCCTATCTATATTTCCTGGTAAAATACATGGAAAATTCCATTGGAGGAAAATTCCATTTAGGGTTAGGGTTAGGTCACCGTGAACTCATAGAGAAAAATAGAGATCACCAAAAAATTCGGAGTGCTTGGGAATGGTTAGGGGGGCGCTGATTTTTCTAGGCTGCCCTGTCTATATTTCCTGGTAAAATACATGGGAAAATCCCATTGGAGAAAATTCCAGTTAGGGTTACGGTTAGGTCAGCATGAACTCATAGAGAAAAATGGACATCGGTAACAATCTGGGAGTTCTTGGATATGGTTAGGAGGGAACTTACTTTTCTAGGCTGCCGTATCTTTGTTTATTGCTAAAATACATGGGAAAATCCCATTGGAGGAAAATTCCACTTAGGGTTAGGGTTAGGTCACCATGAACGCATAGAGATAAAAGGACATCGGCAACAAACTGGGAGCTGTTGGATATGGTTAGGAGGGAACTTACTTTTCTAGGCTGTCCTATCTATGTTTCCTGCTAAAATGCATGGGAAAATCCGATTGGAGGAAAATTCCACTTAGGATTAGGGTTAGATCACCATGCACATGGACAGAAACATGGACATTGCCAATGAATTCGTAGTGGTTGGGAATGGTTAGGAGGGCAATGAAATTTCTAGGCTTCCCTATCAATGTTTCCTGCTAAAATACATGAGAAAATCACATTGGAGGAAAATTCCACTTAGGATTAGTGTCAGGTCACCACCAACTCATAGAGAAAAATGGACATCAGCAACAAACTGGGAGTGGTTGGATATGGTTTGGATGGCACTGACTTTTCTAGGCTGCCCTATCAGAGTTTACTGCTAAAATACATGGGAAAATTCCATTGGAGGAAAATTCCACTTAGGGTTAGGTCACCATGAACTCAAAGAAAAAAATGGACATTGGCAACAAACTGGGAGTGCTTGGATATGGTTAGGGGGGCACTGATTTTTCTAGTCTGCCCTGTCTATATTTCCTGGTAAAATACATGGAAAATCCCATTGGAGGAAAATTCCACTTAGGGTTAGGGTTAGGTCACCGTGAACTCATAGAGAAAAATAGAGATCACCAAAAAATTCGGAGCTCTTGGATATGGTTAGGAGGGAACTTACTTTTCTAGGCTGCCCTATCTATGTTTCCTGCTAAAATGCATGGGAAAATGCGATTGGAGGAAAATTCCACTTAGGATTAGGGTTAGGTCACCATGAACTCATAGAGAAAAATGGACATCGGCAACAATCTGGGAGTGATTGGATATGGTTGGGAGGGAACTTACTTTTCTAGACTGCCCTATCTATATTTCCTGCTAAAATGCATGGGAAAATGCGATTGGAGGAAAATTCCACTTAGGATTAGGGTTAGGTCACCATGAACATGGAGGGAAACATGGACATTGCTAATAAATTCGGAGTGGTTGGGAATGGTTAGGAGGGCAATGAAATTTCTAGGCTGCCCTATCAATGTTTCCTGCTAAAATACATGGGAAAATCGCATTGGAGGAAAATTCCACTTAGGATTAGGATCAGGTCACCGTCAACTCATAGACAAAAATTGACATCGGCAACAAACCGGGAGTGCTTGGATATGGTTAGGAGGGAACTTACTTTTCTAGGCTGCCCTATCTATGTTTCCTGGTAAAATACATGGAAAATCCCATTGGAGGAAAATTCCATTTAGGGTTAGGGTTAGGTCACCGTGAACTCATAGAGAAAAATAGAGATCACCAAAAAATTTGGAGTGCTTGGGTATGGTTAGGGGGGCGCTGATTTTTCTAGGCTGCCCTGTCTATGTTTCCTGGTAAAATACATGGAAAATGCCATTGGAGGAAAATTCCAGTTAGGGTTAGAGTCAGGTCACCATCAACTCATAGAGAAAAATGGACATTGGCAACAAACTGGGAGTGCTTGGATATGGTTAGGATGGCATTGACTTTTGTAGGCTGCCCTATCAGAGTTTCCTGCTAAAATACATGGGAAAATCCCATGGACATTGCCAATAAATTCGGAGTGCTTGGGAACGGTTACGTGCGCACTTACATTTGAAGGCCTCCCTATCTATGTTTCCTTGTTAAATACATGGGAAAATCCCATTGGAGGAAAATTCAACTTAGGGTTAGGGTTAGGTCACCATGAACATGGAGAGCAACATGGGCATTGCCAATAAATTCGGAGTGCTTGGGAATGGTTAGGAGGGCAATGAAATTTCTAGGCTGCCCTATCTATATTTCCTGGTAAAATACATGGGAAAATCCCATTGGAGGAAAATTCCACTTAGGGTTACGGTTAGCTCACTATCAACTCATAGAGAAAAATGGACATCTGAAACAAACTGGGAGTGCTTGGATATGTTTAGGAGGGAACTTACTTTTCTAGGCTGCCGCATCTATTTTTCCTGCTAAAATAAATTGGAAAAATCACATTGGAGGAAAATTCCACTTAGGGTTAGAGTCAGGTCACCATCAACTCATAGAGAAAAATGGACATCGGCAACAAACTGGGAGTCCTTGGATATGGTTAGGATGGCATTGACTTTTCTAGGCTGCCCTATCAGTGTTTACTGCTAAAATGCATGGGAAAATCTGATTGGAGGAAAATTCCACTTAGCATTAGGGTTAGGTCACCATGAACATGGAGAGCAACAGGGACATTGCCAATAAATTCGGAGTGCTTGGGAATGGTTAGGAGGGAACTTACTTTTCTAGGCTGCCGTATCTATGTTTCCTGGTAAAATAAATGGGAAAATCACATTGGAGGAAAATTCCACTTAGGAATAGGGTTAGGTCACCATGAACATGGAGAGAAACATGGGCATTGCCAATAAATTCAGAGTGCTTAGGAATGGTTAGGAGGGCACTTACTTTTCTAGGCTGCCCTATCTATCTTTCCTGCTAAAATACATGGGAAAATCACATTGGAGGAAAATTCCACTTAGGGTTAGAGTAAGGTCACCATCAACTCATAGAGAAAAATGGACATCGGCAACAAACTGGGAGTGCTTGGATATGGTTAGGATGGCATTGGCTTTTCTAGGCTGCCCTATCAGTGTTTACTGTTAAAATACATGGGAAAATCCCACTGGAGGAAAATTACACTTAGAGTTAGGGTTAGGTCACCGTGAACTCATAGAGAAAAATAGAGATCACCAAAAAATTCGGAGTGCTTGGGTATGGTTAGGGGGGCGCTGATTTTTCTAGGCTGCCCTGTCTATATTTCCTGGTAAAATACATGGGAAAATCCCATTGGAGAAAATTCCAGTTAGGGTTACGGTTAGGTCAGCATGAACATGGAGAGCAAAATGGACATTGCCAATAAATTCGGAGTGCTTGGGAATGGTTAGGAGGGCCCTTTGTTTTCTAGGCTTCCCTATCTATGTTTCCTGGTAAAATGCATGGGGAAATCCCATTGGAGGAAAATTTATCTTAGGGTTAGGTTTAGGTCACCATGAACATGGAGAGTAACATGGACATTGCCAATAAATTCAGAGTGCTTGGGAATGGTTAGGAGGGCACTTACTTTTCTAGGCTTCCCTATCTATGTTTCCTGGTAAAATACATTGGAAAAATCTCATTGGAGGAAAATTCCACTTAGGATTAGAGTTAGGTCACCATGAACATGGAGAGCAACATGGACATTGCCAATAAATTCGGAGTGCTTGGGAATGGTTAGGAGGGCACTTACTTTTCTAGGCTGGCCTATCTATATTTCTTGCTAAAATACATGGGAAAAATCTATTGGAGGAAAATTCCACTTAGGGTTAGAGTTAGGTCACTATCAACTCATAGAGAAAAATGGACATCGGCAACAAACTGGGAGTGCTTGGACATGGTTAGGAGGGAACTTACTTTTCTAGGCTGCCCTATCTATGTTTCCTGCTAAAATGCATGGGAAAATCCGATTGGAGGAAAATTCCACTTAGGATTAGGTTTAGGTCACCATGAACATGGAGAGAAATATGGGCATTGCCAATAAATTCGGAGTGCTTGGGAATGGTTAGGAGGGCACTTACTTTTCTAGGCTGCCCTATCTCTGTTTCCTGGTAAAATACATGGAAAATCCCATTGGAGGAAAATTCCATTTAGGGTTAGGGTTAGGTCACCGTGAACTCATAGAGAAAAATAGAGATCACCAAAAAATTCGGAGTGCTTGGGTATGGTTAGGGGGGCGCTGATTTTTCTAGGCTGCCCTGTCTATATTTCCTGGTAAAATACATGGGAAAATCCCATTGGAGAAAATTCCAGTTAGGGTTAGGGTTAGGTCAGCATGAACTCATAGAGAAAAATGGACATTGGCAACAAACTGGGAGTGCTTGGGTATGGTTAGGAGGGAACTTACTTTTCTAGGCTGCCCTATCTATCTTTCCTGCTAAAATACATGGGAAAATCCGATTGGTGGAAAATTCCACTAAGGATTATGGTTAGGTCACCATGAACATGGAGAGCAACATGGACATTGCCAATAAATTCGGAGTGCTTGGGAATGGTTAGGAGGGCCCTTTGTTTTCTAGGCTTTCCTATCTATGTTTCCTGGTAAAATGCATGGGAAAATCACATTGGAAGAAAATTTATCTTAGGGTTAGGTTTAGGTCACCATGAAAATGGAGAGAAACATGGACATTGCCAATAAATTCGGAATGTTTGGGAATGGTTAGGAGGGCAATGAAATTTCTAGGCTGCCCTATCTATATTTCCTGGTAAAATACATGGAAAATCCCATTGGAGGAAAATTCCATTTAGGGTTAGGGTTAGGTCACCGTGAACTCATAGAGAAAAATAGAGATCACCAAAAAATTCGGAGTGCTTGGGTATGGTTAGGGGGGCGCTGATTTTTCTAGGCTGCCCTGTCTATATTTCCTGGTAAAATACATGGGAAAATCCCATTGGAGAAAATTCCAGTTAGGGTTAGGGTTAGGTCAGCATGAACTCATAGAGAAAAATGGACATCGGCAACAATCTGGGAGTTCTTGGATATGGTTAGGAGGGAACTTACTTTTCTAGGCTGCCTTATCTATGTTTCCAGCTAAAACTCATGGGAAAATCCGAATGGAGGAAAGTTCCACTTAGGATTAGGGTTAGGTCACCATGAACATGGAAAGCAAAATGGACATTGCCAATAAATTCAGAGTGCTAGGGAATGGTTAGGAGGGTACTTACTTTTCTAGGCTGCCCTATCTATGTTTTCTGCTAAAATACATGGGAAAATCCCTTTTGAGGAAAATTCCACTTAGGGTTAGGGTTAGGTCACCATGAACTCATAGAGAAAAAGAGAGATAACCAAAAAATTCGCAGTTCTTGGATATGGTTAGGACGGCACTGACCTTTCTAGGCTGCCCTATCAGTGTTTACTGCTAAAATACATGGGAAAATCCCATTGGAGGAAAATTCCACTTAGACTTAGGGTTTGGTCACAATGAACTCATAGAGAAAAATGGAGATCGGGAACAAACTGGGAGTGCTTGGATATGGTTAGGAGGGAACTTACTTTTCTAGGCTGCCCTATCTATGTTTCCTGCTAAAATGCATGGGATAATCCGATTGGAGGAAAATTCCACTTAGGATTAGGTTTAGGTCACCATGAACATGGACAGAAACATGGACATTGGCAATAAATTCGGAGTCGTTGGGAATGGTTAGGAGGGCAATGAAATTTCTAGGCTTCCCTATCTATGTTTCCTGGTAAAATACATTGGAAAAATCTCATTGGAGGAAAATTACATTTAGAGTTAGGGTTAGGTCACCATGAACTCATAGAGAAAAATGGACATTGGCAACAAACTGGGAGTGCTTGGATATGCTTAGGAGGGAACTTACTTTTCTAGGCTGCCGTATCTATGTTTCCTGCTAAAATAAATGGGAAAATCCGATTGGAGGAAAATTCCACTTAGGATTAGGGTTAGGTCACCAAGAACATGGACAGAAACATGGACATTGCCAATAAATTCGGAGTGGTTGGGAATAGTTAGGAGGGCAATGAAATTTCTAGGCTGCCCTATCTATGTTTCCTGCTAAAATACATGGGAAAATCCCATTGGAGGAAAATTCCACTTAGGGTTAGAGTCAGGTCACCATCAACTCACAGAGAAAAATGGACATCGGCAACAAACTGGGAGTGCTTGGATATGGTTAGGATGGCATTGACTTTTCTAGGCTTCCCTATCTATGTTTCCTGGTAAAATACATTGGAAAAATCACATTGGAGGAAAATTCCACTTAGGGTTAGAGTCAGGTCACCATCAACTCATAGAGAAAAATGGACATCGGCAACAAACTGGGAGTGCTTGGATATGGTTAGGATGGCATTGACTTTTCTAGGCTGCCCTATCAGTGTTTGCTGCTAAAATGCATGGGAAAATCTGATTGGAGGAAAATTCCACTTAGCATTAGGGTTAGGTCACCATGAACATGGAGAGCAACAGGGACATTGCTAATAAATTCGGAGTGCTTGGGAATGGTTAGGAGGGCACTTACTTTTCTAGGCTGCCCTATCTATGTTTCCTGGTAAAATACATGGGAAAATCCCATTGGAGGAAAATTCCACTTAGGGTTAGAGTCAGGTCACCATCAACTCATAGAGAAAAATGGACATCCGCAACAAACTGGGAGTGCTTGGATATGGTTAGGATGGCATTGACTTTTCTAGGCTGCCCTATCAGTGTTTCCTGCTAAAATACATGGGAAAATCCCACTGGAGGAAAATTATACTTAGAGTTAGGGTTAGTTCACCATGAACTCATAGAGAAAAATGGACATCGGCAACAAACTGGGAGTGCTTGGATATGGTTAGGAGGGAACTTACTTTTCTAGGCTGCCGTATCTATGTTTCCTGCTAAAATAAATGGGAAAATCACATTGGAGGAAAATTCCACTTAGGAATAGGGTTAGGTCACCATGAACATGGAGAGAAACATGGGCATTGCCAATAAATTCAGAGTGCTTAGGAATGGTTAGGAGGGCACTTACTTTTCTAGGCTGCCCTATCTATCTTTCCTGCTAAAATACATGGGAAAATCACATTGGAGGAAAATTCCACTTAGGGTTAGAGTAAGGTCACCATCAACTCATAGAGAAAAATGGACATCGGCAACAAACTGGGAGTGCTTGGATATGGTTAGGATGGCATTGGCTTTTCTAGGCTGCCCTATCAGTGTTTACTGTTAAAATACATGGGAAAATCCCACTGGAGGAAAATTACACTTAGAGTTAGGGTTAGGTCACCGTGAACTCATAGAGAAAAATAGAGATCACCAAAAAATTCGGAGTGCTTGGGTATGGTTAGGGGGGCGCTGATTTTTCTAGGCTGCCCTGTCTATATTTCCTGGTAAAATACATGGGAAAATCCCATTGGAGAAAATTCCAGTTAGGGTTACGGTTAGGTCAGCATGAACATGGAGAGCAAAATGGACATTGCCAATAAATTCGGAGTGCTTGGGAATGGTTAGGAGGGCCCTTTGTTTTCTAGGCTTCCCTATCTATGTTTCCTGGTAAAATGCATGGGGAAATCCCATTGGAGGAAAATTTATCTTAGGGTTAGGTTTAGGTCACCATGAACATGGAGAGTAACATGGACATTGCCAATAAATTCGGAGTGCTTGGGAATGGTTAGGAGGGCACTTACTTTTCTAGGCTTCCCTATCTATGTTTCCTGGTAAAATACATTGGAAAAATCTCATTGGAGGAAAATTCCACTTAGGGTTAGGGTTAGGTCACCATGAACATGGAGAGAAACATGGGCATTGCCAATAAATTCGGAGTGCTTGGGAATGGTTAGGATGGCACTGAATTTTCTAGGCTGCCCTATCAGAGTTTACTGCTAAAATTCATGGGAAAATCCCATTGGAGGTAAATTCCACTTAGGGTTAGGGTTAGGTCACCATGAACTCATAGACAAAAATTCACATCGGCAACAAACCGGGAGTGCTTGGATATGGTTAGGAGGGAACTTACTTTCCTAGGCTGCCCTATCGATCTTTCCTGCTAAAATACATGGGAAAATCACATTGGAGTAAAATTCCACTTAGGGTTAGAGTCAGGTCACCATCAACTCATAGAGAAAAATGGACATCGGCAACAAACTGGGAGTGCTTGGATATGGTTAGGATGGCATTGACTTTTCTAGGCTGCCCTATCAGTGTTTCCTGCTAAAATACATGGGAAAATCCCACTGGAGGAAAATTACACTTAGAGTTAGGGTTAGGTCACCATGAACTCATAGAGAAAAATGGACATTGGCAACAAACTGGGAGTGCTTGGGTATGGTTAGGAGGGAACTTACTTTTCTAGGCTGCCCTATCTATCTTTCCTGCTAAAATACATGGGAAAATCCGATTGGTGGAAAATTCCACTAAGGATTATGGTTAGGTCACAATGAACATGGAGAGCAACATGGACATTGCCAATAAATTCGGAGTGCTTGGGAACTGTTACGTGCGCACTTACATTTGAAGGCCTCCCTATCTATGTTTCCTTGTTAAATACATGGGAAAATCCCATTGGAGTAAAATTCAACTTAGGGTTAGGGTTAGGTCACCATGAACATGGAGAGCAACATGGAGATTGCCAATAAATTCGGAGTGGTTGGGAATGGTTAGGAGGGCCCTTTGTTTTCTAGGCTTCCCTATCTATGTTTCCTGGTAAAATACATGGGAAAATCACATTGGAGGAAAATTCCACTTAGGGTTAGGTTTAGGTCAACATGAACTCATAGAGAAAAATGGACAGGATAGCTGCAGTTAAAATGAATGTATTGCCGAAATTTTTATTTCTATTTCAAATGTTACCAATACTTAAAAAGGATGGGAATTTGGAGGAGTGGCAGAAAGGTATTAATAGATTTATTTGGAATGGCAAGAAACCAAGGGTTAAACTAAAAATTATTCAAGATATAAGAGAAAGAGGTGGTTTGAAAGTGCCTAATTTTAAGCTATATTACTATGCAGCAGTTTTAGTAGCAATAAGTGATTGGATTAATGTAACTAATGAAAGAATATTGAATATAGAAGGGTACGGACTATTGTATGGGTTTCATGCGTATTTAGTTTATGAAAAAAAGTTGGATAGGGGTTTTAAAGAACATTTATTGAGAAATTCACTGTTGCGTGTCTGGAAAAAGTATTCTTATAAGTTAAATGGTAAAATTCCTTTATGGACAGTTCCCAGGCATGCAATAGAGAGTATAAATAGGCAACAAATCCAGGATGTGGTACCCTATGAGAAGCTTTTAATTAAAGAAGGGAATAGCTTAGAACTGAAATCATTAGATAGATTAAGGGAAGAAGGAATAGCTCATAACTGGTATTCACACATGCAACTTCAGGCTAAATGGCAAAAAGATATTAAAATGGGTTTTTCTTTAAAGGATGGAAAATTAATTCAACAAGTTAGAGATCAAAGAAGTATGCATATTAAAAGAATATATGATGTTTTAATTGAAATTGATTCTGGAAATGAACTAGTTAAAGATTGTATGATTAAATGGGAAGGTAACTTTGGACATCCAATTACGATGGAAATCTGGAAAAGGATATGGGTGAAAAATGTAAAATTTACACAAGCTCAGCATTTAAGAGAAAATTTTTATAAAATGTTTTATAGATGGCACTTAGACCCAAAAAAATTATCACTTATGTATCGAAATATGCAACCTAAATGTTGGAGATGTGATTTTATGGACGCTACTTATTTTCACATTTGGTGGACTTGTAAAAAAATTAAGGCTTTTTGGATAAAAATATGGTGGATTCTCCAAAATATATTGAAAAAGCGTATTGAATTTTCACCACAGTTATTTTTATTAGGTATTATAAAAGACTGTACCACCACAGAGACTAAATTGATCTTGAATTTGATTACGGCGGCAAGACTGTTGGTGGGTCAATATTGGAAGACATCGGAAATACCATCTATTGAAGAATGGACATTAAAAGTCATGAATTTGGCTGAAATGGCAAAGATATCTGCATATTTGAAAAACCATTCAAATGAACAATTTTTGATGGATTGGGAAAAATGGATAGATTATATACAGAAGAAATATCAATTGAAGGAATTATATTTGTTTTATAGTTAAATAATTACGTATAAGTAGTTTAGTGGGGTTTCTTGCGTTTTTACCCTGTATTCACTTTGGGAAGCCTGGGGGGGGAGGGGGGAGGGTTTTAATAATAGTTATTTTATATTTTTTTCAACTGTTTTGGGGAATTTTTTTTCTCTTTTTAGGTGGCAAGGGGTTGCTCGGGTGGCCTCTGGGCACCACATTGGTTGGAAGAAGAAGGAGGAGTGAAAGTCAGGCAGGTAGGAAGAAGGTATGAGGGAGAGGATGTAGGTGGGAGGAGAGGATGGAATTGGAGAAAGGTTTAAGTAGGTTGTTAGAGGGAAGAAGAGGGGGTTAGTTTTGTCTTAGAAGGATGTGGTGGGGAGGGGGTACCGAGCAGTTTTGTTTGATTGTTTGCGAATTGTATATGTATATAATTGTTTACAGTTGAATTGTTATTTCATTTTTTGTTAAAAACCTTATAAAAAACCAATAAAAATATTTATAAAAAAAAAAAAAGAAAAATGGACATCGGCAAAAAACTGGGAGTGCTTGGATATGGTTAGGATGGCATTGACTTTTCTAGGCTGCCCTATCAGTGTTTACTGCTAAAATGCATGGGAAAATCTGATTGGAGGAAAATTCCACTTAGGATTAGGGTTAGGTCACCATGAACATGGAGAGCAACATGGACATCGGCAACAAAATGGGAGTGCTTGGACATGGTTAGGAGGGAACTTACTTTTCTAGGCTTCCCTATCTATGTTTCCTGGTAAAATACATTGGAAAAATCTCATAGGAGGAAAATTCCACTTAGGGTTAGGGATAGGTCACCATGAACATGGAGAGAAATATGGGCATTGCCAATAAATTCAGAGTGCTTGGGAATGGTTAGGAGGGAACTTACTTTTCTAGGCTGCCGTATCTATGTTTCCTGCTAAAATAAATGGGAAAATCCCATTGGAGGAAAATTCCACTTAGGGTTACGGTTAGGTCACTATCAACTCATAGAGAAAAATGGACATCGGCAACAAACTGGGAGTGCTTGGACATGGTTAGGAGGGAACTTACTTTTCTAGGCTGCCCTATCTATGTTTCCTGCTAAAATGCATGGGAAAATCCAATTGGAGGAAAATTCCACTTAGGATTAGGTTTAGGTCACCATGAACATGGAGAGCAACATGGACATTGCCAATAAATTCGGAGTGCTTGGGAATGGTTAGGAGGGCCGTTTGTTTTCTAGGCTTCCCTATCTATTTTTCCTGGTAAAATTCATGGGGAAATCCCATTGGAGGAAAATTTCTCTTAGAGTTAGGTTTAGGTCACCATGAAAATGGAGAGAAACATGGACATTGCCAATAAATTCGGAATGTTTCGGAATGGTTAGGAGGGCAATGAAATTTCTAGGCTGCCCTATCTATATTTCCTGGTAAAATACATGGAAAATCCCATTGGAGGAAAATTCCATTTAGGGTTAGGGTTAGGTCACCGTGAACTCATAGAGAAAAATAGAGATCACCAAAAAATTCAGAGTGCTTGGGAATGGTTAGGGGGGCGCTGATTTTTCTAGGCTGCCCTGTCTATATTTCCTGGTAAAATACATGGGAAAATCCCATTGGAGAAAATTCCAGTTAGGGTTACGGTTAGGTCAGCATGAACTCATAGAGAAAAATGGACATCGGCAACAATCTGGGAGTTCTTGGATATGGTTAGGAGGGAACTTACTTTTCTAGGCTGTCCTATCTATGTTTCCTGCTAAAATGCATGGGAAAATCCGATTGGAGGAAAATTCCACTTAGGGTTAGGGTTAGGTCACCATGAACGCATAGAGATAAAAGGACATCGGCAACAAACTGGGAGCTCTTGGATATGGTTAGGAGGGAACTTACTTTTCTAGGCTGTCCTATCTATGTTTCCTGCTAAAATGCATGGGAAAATCCGATTGGAGGAAAATTCCACTTAGGATTAGGTTTAGGTCACCATGCACATGGACAGAAACATGGACATTGCCAATGAATTCGTAGTGGTTGGGAATGGTTAGGAGGGCAATGAAATTTCTATGCTTCCCTATCAATGTTTCCTGCTAAAATACATGAGAAAATCACATTGGAGGAAAATTCCACTTAGGATTAGTGTCAGGTCACCAGAAACTCATAGAGAAAAATGGACATCAGCAACAAACTGGGAGTGGTTGGATATGGTTTGGATGGCACTGACTTTTCTAGGCTGCCCTATCAGAGTTTACTGCTAAAATACATGGGAAAATTCCATTGGAGGAAAATTCCACTTAGGGTTAGGTCACCATGAACTCAAAGAGAAAAATGGACATTGGCAACAAACTGGGAGTGCTTGGATATGGTTAGGGGGGCACTGATTTTTCTAGTCTGCCCTGTCTATATTTCCTGGTAAAATACATGGAAAATCCCATTGGAGGAAAATTCCACTTAGGGTTAGGGTTAGGTCACCGTGAACTCATAGAGAAAAATAGAGATCACCAAAAAATTCGGAGCTCTTGGATATGGTTAGGAGGGAACTTACTTTTCTAGGCTGCCCTATCTATGTTTCCTGCTAAAATGCATGGGAAAATCCGATTGGAGAAAAATTCACTTAGGATTAGGGTTAGGTCACCATGAACTCATAGAGAAAAATGGACATCGGCAACAATCTGGGAGTGCTTGGATATGGTCAGGAGGGAACTTACTTTTCTAGACTGCCCTATCTATGTTTCCTGCTAAAATGCATGGGAAAATGCGATTGGAGGAAAATTCCACTTAGGATTAGGGTTAGGTCACCATGAACATGGAGGGAAACATGGACATTGCCAATAAATTCGGAGTGGTTGGGAATGGTTAGGAGGGCAATGAAATTTCTAGGCTGCCCTATCAATGTTTCCTGCTAAAATACATGGGAAAATCACATTGGAGGAAAATTCCACTTAGGATTAGGATCAGGTCACCGTCAACTCATAGACAAAAATTGACATCGGCAACAAACCGGGAGTGCTTGGATATGGTTAGGAGGGAACTTACTTTTCTAGGCTGCCCTATCTATGTTTCCTGGTAAAATACATGGAAAATCCCATTGGAGGAAAATTCCATTTAGGGTTAGGGTTAGGTCACCGTGAACTCATAGAGAAAAATAGAGATCACCAAAAAATTTGGAGTGCTTGGGTATGGTTAGGGGGGCGCTGATTTTTCTAGGCTGCCCTGTCTATGTTTCCTGGTAAAATACATGGAAAATGCCATTGGAGGAAAATTCCAGTTAGGGTTAGAGTCAGGTCACCATCAACTCATAGAGAAAAATGGACATTGGCAACAAACTGGGAGTGCTTGGATATGGTTAGGATGGCATTGACTTTTCTAGGCTGCCCTATCAGTGTTTACTGCTAAAATGCATGGGAAAATCTGATTGGAGGAAAATTCCACTTAGCATTAGGGTTAGGTCACCATGAACATGGAGAGCAACATGGACATCGGCAACAAAATGGGAGTGCTTGGACATGGTTAGGAGGGAACTTACTTTTCTAGGCTTCCCTATCTATGTTTCCTGGTAAAATACATTGGAAAAATCTCATAGGAGGAAAATTCCACTTAGGGTTAGGGATAGGTCACCATGAACATGGAGAGAAATATGGGCATTGCCAATAAATTCGGAGTGCTTGGGAATGGTTAGGAGGGCACTTACTTTTCTAGGCTGCCCTATCTATCTTTCCTGCTAAAATACATGGGAAAATCCCATTGGAGGAAAATTCCACTTAGGGTTAGGTTTAGGTCACCATGAACATGGAGAGATACATGGACATTGCCAATAAATTCGGAATGTTTGGGAATGGTTAGGATGGCATTGACTTTTCTAGGCTGCCCTATCAGTGTTTACTGCTAAAATACATGGGAAAATCCCACTGGAGGAAAATTCCAGCTAGGGTTAGGGTTAGGTCAGCATGAACTCATAGAGAAAAATGGACATTGGCAACAAACTGGGAGTGCTTGGATATGGTTAGGAGGGAACTTACTTTTCTAGGCTGCCGTTTCTATGTTTCCTGCTAAAATAAATGGGAAAATCCCATTGGAGGAAAATTCCACTTAGGGTTAGGGTTAGGTCACCATGAACATGGAGAGCAACATGGACATTGCCAATAAATTCGGAGTGCTTGGCAATGGTTAGGAGGGCCCTTTGTTTTCTAGGCTTTCCTATCTATGTTTCCTGGTAAAATGCATGGGAAAATCCCATTGGAAGAAAATTTATCTTAGGGTTAGGTTTAGGTCACCATGAAAATGGAGAGAAACATGGACATTGCCAATAAATTCAGAATGTTTGGGAATGGTTAGGAGGGCAATGAAATTTCTAGGCTGCCCTATCTATGTTTCCTGGTAAAATACATGGAAAATCCCATTGGAGGAAAATTCCATTTAGGGTTAGGGTTAGGTCACCGTGAACTCATAGAGAAAAATAGAGATCACCAAAAAATTCGGAGTGCTTGGGTATGGTTAGGGGGGCGCTGATTTTTCTAGGCTGCCCTGTCTATATTTCCTGGTAAAATACATGGGAAAATCCGATTGGAGGAAAGTTCCACTTAGGATTAGGGTTAGGTCACCATGAAGATGGAAAGCAAAATGGACATTGCCGATAAATTCAGAGTGCTTGGATATGGTTAGGAGGGAACTTACTTTTCTAGGCTGCCCTATCTATGTTTCCTGCTAAAATGCATGGGAAAATCCAATTGGAGGAAAATTCCACTTAGGATTAGGTTTAGGTCACCATGAACATGGACAGAAACATGGACATTGGCAATAAATTCGGAGTGGTTGGGAATGGTTAGGAGGGCAATCAAATTTCTAGGCTTCCCTATCTATGTTTCCTGGTAAAATACATTGGAAAAATCTCATTGGAGGAAAATTACACTTAGAGTTAGGGTTAGGTCACCATGAACTCATAGAGAAAAATGGACATTGGCAACAAACTGGGAGTGCTTGGATATGCTTAGGAGGGAACTTACTTTTCTAGGCTGCCGTATCTATATTTCCTGCTAAAATAAATGGGAAAATCCCATTGGAGGAAAATTCCACTTAGGATTAGGTTTAGGACACTATCAACTCATAGAGAAAAATGGACATCGGCAACAAAATGGGAGTGCTTGGACATGGTTAGGAGGGAACTTACTTTTCTAGGCTGCCCTATCTATGTTTCCAGCTAAAATGCATGGGAAAATCCGATTGGAGGAAAATTCCACTTAGGATTAGGGTTAGGTCACCAAGAACATGGACAGAAACATGGACATTGCCAATAAATTCGGAGTGGTTGGGAATGGTTAGGAGGGCAATGAAATTTCTAGGCTGCCCTATCTATGTTTCCTGCTAAAATACATGGGAAAATCCCATTGGAGGAAAATTCCACTTAGGGTTAGAGTCAGGTCACCATCAACTCACAGAGAAAAATGGACATCGGCAACAAACTGGGAGTGCTTGGATATGGTTAGGATGGCATTGACTTTTCTAGGCTGCCCTATCAGTGTTTGCTGCTAAAATGCATGGGAAAATCTGATTGGAGGAAAATTCCACTTAGCATTAGGGTTAGGTCACCATGAACATGGAGAGCAACAGGGACATTCCTAATAAATTCGGAGTGCTTGGGAATGGTTAGGAGGGCACTTACTTTTCTAGGCTTCCCTATCTATGTTTCCTGGTAGAATACATTGGAAAAATCTCATTGGAGGAAAATTCCACTTAGGGTTAGGGTTAGGTCACCATGAACATGGAGAGAAACATGGGCATTGCCAATAAATTCGGAGTGCTTGGGAATGGTTAGGAGGGCACTTACTTTTCTAGGCTGCCCTATCTATGTTTCCTGGTAAAATACATGGGAAAATCCCATTGGAGGAAAATTCCACTTAGGGTTAGAGTCAGGTCACCATCAACTCATAGAGAAAAATGGACATCCGCAAAAAACTGGGAGTGCTTGGATATGGTTAGGATGGCATTGACTTTTCTAGGCTGCCCTATCAGTGTTTACTGCTAAAATACATGGGAAAATCCCACTGGAGGAAAATTACACTTAGAGTTAGGGTTAGGTCACCATGAACTCATAGAGAAAAATGGACATTGGCAACAAACTGGGAGTGCTTGGGTATGGTTAGGAGGGAACTTACTTTTCTAGGCTGCCGTATCTATGTTTCCTGCTAAAATACATGGGAAAATCACATTGGAGGAAAATTCCACTTAGGATTAGGGTTATGTCACCATGAACATGGAGAGAAACATGGGCATTGCCAATAAATTCGGAGTGCTTAGGAATGGTTAGGAGGGCACTTACTTTTCTAGGCTGCCCTATCTATGTTTCCTGCTAAAATACATGGGAAAATCCCTTTCGAGGAAAATTCCACTTAGGGTTAGAGTAAGGTCACCATCAACTCATAGAGAAAAATGGACATCGGCAACAAACTGGGAGTGCTTGGATATGGTTAGGATGGCATTGGCTTTTCTAGGCTGCCCTATCAGTGTTTACTGCTAAAATACATGGGAAAATCCCACTGGAGGAAAATTACACTTAGAGTTAGGGTTAGGTCACCGTGAACTCATAGAGAAAAATAGAGGTCACCAAAAAATTCGGAGTGCTTGGGTATGGTTAGGAGGCCACTTACTTTTCTAGGCTGCCCTATCTATCTTTCCTGCTAAAATACATGGGAAAATCCCATTGGAGGAAAATTGCACTTACGGTTAGGGTTAGGTCACCATGAACATGGAGAGAAATATGGGCATTGCCAATAAATTCGGAGTGCTTGGGAATGGTTAGGAGGGCACTTACTTTTCTAGGCTGCCCTATCTATCTTTCCTGCTAAAATACATGGGAAAATCCCATTGGAGGAAAATTCCACTTAGGGTTAGAGTCAGGTCACCATCAACTCATAGAGAAAAATGGACATCGGCAACAAACTGGGAGTGCTTGGATATGGTTAGGATGGCATTGGCTTTTCTAGGCTGCCCTATCAGAGTTTACTGCTAAAATACATGGGAAAATCCCACTGGAGGAAAATTACACTTAGAGTTAGGGTTAGGTCACCGTGAACTCATAGAGAAAAATAGAGATCACCAAAAAATTCGGAGTGCTTGGGTATGGTTAGGGGGGCGCTGATTTTTCTAGGCTGCCCTGTCTATATTTCCTGGTAAAATACATGGGAAAATCCCATTGGAGAAAATTCCAGTTAGGGTTACGGTTAGGTCAGCATGAACTCATAGAGAAAAATGGACATCGGCAACAATCTGGGAGTTCTTGGATTTGGTTAGGAGGGAACTTACTTTTCTAGGCTGCCCTATCTATGTTTCCAGCTAAAATGCATGGGAAAATCCGATTGGAGGAAAGTTCCACTTAGGATTAGGGTTAGGTCACCATGAAGATGAAAAGCAAAATGGACATTACCAATAAATTCAGAGTGCTAGGGAATGGTTAGGAGGGTACTTACTTTTCTAGGATGCCCTATCTATGTTTCCTGCTAAAATACATGGGAAAATCCCATTGGAGAAAATTCCAGTTAGGGTTAGAGTCAGGTCACCATCAACTCATAGAGAAAAATGGACATTGGCAACAAACTGGGAGTGCTTGGATATGGTTAGGATGGCATTGACTTTTCTAGGCTGCCCTATCAGTGTTTACTGCTAAAATGCATGGGAAAATCTGATTGGAGGAAAATTCCACTTAGGATTAGGGTTAGGTCACCATGAACATGGAGAGCAACATGGACATCGGCAACAAAATGGGAGTGCTTGGACATGGTTAGGAGGGAACTTACTTTTCTAGGCTTCCCTATCTATGTTTCCTGGTAAAATACATTGGAAAAATCTCATAGGAGGAAAATTCCACTTAGGGTTAGGGATAGGTCACCATGAACATGGAGAGAAATATGGGCATTGCCAATAAATTCGGAGTGCTTGGGAATGGTTAGGAGGGCACTTACTTTTCTAGGCTGCCCTATCTATCTTTCCTGCTAAAATACATGGGAAAATCCCATTGGAGGAAAATTCCACTTACGGTTAGGGTTAGGTCACCATGAACATGGAGAGAAATATGGGCATTGCCAATAAATGAAAGTGCCTAATTTTAAGCTATATTACTATGCAGCAGTTTTAGTAGCAATAAGTGATTGGATTAATGTAACTAATGAAAGAATATTGAATATAGAAGGGTACGGACTATTGTATGGGTTTCATGCGTATTTAGTTTATGAAAAAAAGTTGGATAGGGGTTTTAAAGAACATTTATTGAGAAATTCACTGTTGCGTGTCTGGAAAAAGTATTCTTATAAGTTAAATGGTAAAATTCCTTTATGGACAGTTCCCAGGCATGCAATAGAGAGTATAAATAGACAACAAATCCAGGATGTGGTACCCTATGAGAAGCTTTTAATTAAAGAAGGGAATAGCTTAGAACTGAAATCATTAGATAGATTAAGGGAAGAAGGAATAGCTCATAACTGGTATTCACACATGCAACTTCAGGCTAAATGGCAAAAAGATATTAAAATGGGTTTTTCTTTAAAGGATGGAAAATTAATTCAACAAGTTAGAGATCAAAGAAGTATGCATATTAAAAGAATATATGATGTTTTAATTGAAATTGATTCTGGAAATGAACTAGTTAAAGATTGTATGATTAAATGGGAAGGTAACTTTGGACATCCAATTACGATGGAAATCTGGAAAAGGATATGGGTGAAAAATGTAAAATTTACACAAGCTCAGCATTTAAGAGAAAATTTTTATAAAATGTTTTATAGATGGCACTTAGACCCAAAAAAATTATCACTTATGTATCCAAATATGCAACCTAAATGTTGGAGATGTGATTTTATGGACGCTACTTATTTTCACATTTGGTGGACTTGTAAAAAAATTAAGGCTTTTTGGATAAAAATATGGTGGATTCTCCAAAATATATTGAAAAAGCGTATTGAATTTTCACCACAGTTATTTTTATTAGGTATTATAAAAGACTGTACCACCACAGAGACTAAATTGATCTTGAATTTGATTACGGCGGCAAGACTGTTGGTGGGTCAATATTGGAAGACATCGGAAATACCATCTATTGAAGAATGGACATTAAAAGTCATGAATTTGGCTGAAATGGCAAAGATATCTGCATATTTGAAAAACCATTCAAATGAACAATTTTTGATGGATTGGGAAAAATGGATAGATTATATACAGAAGAAATATCAATTGAAGGAATTATATTTGTTTTATAGTTAAATAATTACGTATAAGTAGTTTAGTGGGGTTTCTTGCGTTTTTACTCTGTATTCACTTTGGGAAGCCTGGGGGGGGAGGGGGGAGGGTTTTAATAATAGTTATTTTATATTTTTTCAACTGTTTTGGGGATTTTTTTTTCTCTTTTTAGGTGGCAAGGGGTTGCTCGGGTGGCCTCTGGGCACCACATTGGTTGGAAGAAGAAGGAGGAGTGAAAGTCAGGCAGGTAGGAAGAAGGTATGAGGGAGAGGATGTAGGTGGGAGGAGAGGATGGAATTGGAGAAAGGTTTAAGTAGGTTGTTAGAGGGAAGAAGAGGGGGTTAGTTTTGTCTTAGAAGGATGTGGTGGGGAGGGGGTACCGAGCAGTTTTGTTTGATTGTTTGCGAATTGTATATGTATATAATTGTTTACAGTTGAATTGTTATTTCATTTTTTGTTAAAAACCTTATAAAAAACCAATAAAAATATTTATAAAAAAAAAAGAAAAATGGACATCGGCAAAAAACTGGGAGTGCTTGGATATGGTTAGGAGGGCACTTACTTTTCTAGGCTGGCCTATCTATGTTTCCTGCTAAAATAAATGGGAAAATCCCATTGGAGGAAAATTCCAGTTAGCGTTAGGGTTAGGTCACTATCAACTCATAGAGAAAAATGGACATCGGCAACAAACTGGGAGTGCTTGGACATGGTTAGGAGGGAACTTACTTTTCTAGGCTGCCCTATCTATGTTTCCTGCTAAAATGCATGGGAAAATCCGATTGGAGGAAAATTCCACTTAGGATTAGGTTTAGGTCACCATGAACATGGAGAGCAACATGGACATTGCCAATAAATTCGGAGTGCTTGGGCATGGTTAGGAGGGCCCTTTGTTTTCTAGGCTTCCCTATCTATTTTTCCTGGTAAAATTCATGGGGAAATCCCATTGGAGGAAAATTTCTCTTAGGGTTAGGTTTAGGTCACCATGAAAATGGAGAGAAACATGGACATTGCCAATAAATTCGGAATGTTTGGGAATGGTTAGGAGGGCAATGAAATTTCTAGGCTGCCCTATCTATATTTCCTGGTAAAATACATGGAAAATCCCATTGGAGGAAAATTCCATTTAGGGTGAGGGTTAGGTCACCGTGAACTCATAGAGAAAAATAGAGATCACCAAAAAATTCGGAGTGCTTGGGAATGGTTAGGGGGGCGCTGATTTTTCTAGGCTGCCCTGTCTATATTTCCTGGTAAAATACATGGGAAAATCCCATTGGAGAAAATTCCAGTTAGGGTTACGGTTAGGTCAGCATGAACTCATAGAGAAAAATGGACATCGGCAACAATCTGGGAGTTCTTGGATATGGTTAGGAGGGAACTTACTTTTCTAGGCTGCCGTATCTTTGTTTATTGCTAAAATACATGGGAAAATCCCACTGGAGGAAAATTATACTTAGAGTTAGGGTTAGTTCACCATGAACTCATAGAGAAAAATGGACATCGGCAACAAACTGGGAGTGCTTGGATATGGTTAGGAGGGAACTTACTTTTCTAGGCTGCCGTATCTATGTTTCCTGCTAAAATAAATGGGAAAATCACATTGGAGGAAAATTCCACTTAGGAATAGGGTTAGGTCACCATGAACATGGAGAGAAACATGGGCATTGCCAATAAATTCAGAGTGCTTAGGAATGGTTAGGAGGGCACTTACTTTTCTAGGCTGCCCTATCTATCTTTCCTGCTAAAATACATGGGAAAATCACATTGGAGGAAAATTCCACTTAGGGTTAGAGTAAGGTCACCATCAACTCATAGAGAAAAATGGACATCGGCAACAAACTGGGAGTGCTTGGATATGGTTAGGATGGCATTGGCTTTTCTAGGCTGCCCTATCAGTGTTTACTGTTAAAATACATGGGAAAATCCCACTGGAGGAAAATTACACTTAGAGTTAGGGTTAGGTCACCGTGAACTCATAGAGAAAAATAGAGATCACCAAAAAATTCGGAGTGCTTGGGTATGGTTAGGGGGGCGCTGATTTTTCTAGGCTGCCCTGTCTATATTTCCTGGTAAAATACATGGGAAAATCCCATTGGAGAAAATTCCAGTTAGGGTTACGGTTAGGTCAGCATGAACATGGAGAGCAAAATGGACATTGCCAATAAATTCGGAGTGCTTGGGAATGGTTAGGAGGGCCCTTTGTTTTCTAGGCTTCCCTATCTATGTTTCCTGGTAAAATGCATGGGGAAATCCCATTGGAGGAAAATTTATCTTAGGGTTAGGTTTAGGTCACCATGAACATGGAGAGTAACATGGACATTGCCAATAAATTCGGAGTGCTTGGGAATGGTTAGGAGGGCACTTACTTTTCTAGGCTTCCCTATCTATGTTTCCTGGTAAAATACATTGGAAAAATCTCATTGGAGGAAAATTCCACTTAGGGTTAGGGTTAGGTCACCATGAACATGGAGAGAAACATGGGCATTGCCAATAAATTCGGAGTGCTTGGGAATGGTTAGGATGGCACTGAATTTTCTAGGCTGCCCTATCAGAGTTTACTGCTAAAATTCATGGGAAAATCCCATTGGAGGTAAATTCCACTTAGGGTTAGGGTTAGGTCACCATGAACTCATAGACAAAAATTCACATCGGCAACAAACCGGGAGTGCTTGGATATGGTTAGGAGGGAACTTACTTTCCTAGGCTGCCCTATCGATCTTTCCTGCTAAAATACATGGGAAAATCACATTGGAGTAAAATTCCACTTAGGGTTAGAGTCAGGTCACCATCAACTCATAGAGAAAAATGGACATCGGCAACAAACTGGGAGTGCTTGGATATGGTTAGGATGGCATTGACTTTTCTAGGCTGCCCTATCAGTGTTTCCTGCTAAAATACATGGGAAAATCCCACTGGAGGAAAATTACACTTAGAGTTAGGGTTAGGTCACCATGAACTCATAGAGAAAAATGGACATTGGCAACAAACTGGGAGTGCTTGGGTATGGTTAGGAGGGAACTTACTTTTCTAGGCTGCCCTATCTATCTTTCCTGCTAAAATACATGGGAAAATCCGATTGGTGGAAAATTCCACTAAGGATTATGGTTAGGTCACAATGAACATGGAGAGCAACATGGACATTGCCAATAAATTCGGAGTGCTTGGGAACTGTTACGTGCGCACTTACATTTGAAGGCCTCCCTATCTATGTTTCCTTGTTAAATACATGGGAAAATCCCATTGGAGTAAAATTCAACTTAGGGTTAGGGTTAGGTCACCATGAACATGGAGAGCAACATGGAGATTGCCAATAAATTCGGAGTGGTTGGGAATGGTTAGGAGGGCCCTTTGTTTTCTAGGCTTCCCTATCTATGTTTCCTGGTAAAATACATGGGAAAATCACATTGGAGGAAAATTCCACTTAGGGTTAGGTTTAGGTCAACATGAACTCATAGAGAAAAATGGACAGGATAGCTGCAGTTAAAATGAATGTATTGCCGAAATTTTTATTTCTATTTCAAATGTTACCAATACTTAAAAAGGATGGGAATTTGGAGGAGTGGCAGAAAGGTATTAATAGATTTATTTGGAATGGCAAGAAACCAAGGGTTAAACTAAAAATTATTCAAGATATAAGAGAAAGAGGTGGTTTGAAAGTGCCTAATTTTAAGCTATATTACTATGCAGCAGTTTTAGTAGCAATAAGTGATTGGATTAATGTAACTAATGAAAGAATATTGAATATAGAAGGGTACGGACTATTGTATGGGTTTCATGCGTATTTAGTTTATGAAAAAAAGTTGGATAGGGGTTTTAAAGAACATTTATTGAGAAATTCACTGTTGCGTGTCTGGAAAAAGTATTCTTATAAGTTAAATGGTAAAATTCCTTTATGGACAGTTCCCAGGCATGCAATAGAGAGTATAAATAGGCAACAAATCCAGGATGTGGTACCCTATGAGAAGCTTTTAATTAAAGAAGGGAATAGCTTAGAACTGAAATCATTAGATAGATTAAGGGAAGAAGGAATAGCTCATAACTGGTATTCACACATGCAACTTCAGGCTAAATGGCAAAAAGATATTAAAATGGGTTTTTCTTTAAAGGATGGAAAATTAATTCAACAAGTTAGAGATCAAAGAAGTATGCATATTAAAAGAATATATGATGTTTTAATTGAAATTGATTCTGGAAATGAACTAGTTAAAGATTGTATGATTAAATGGGAAGGTAACTTTGGACATCCAATTACGATGGAAATCTGGAAAAGGATATGGGTGAAAAATGTAAAATTTACACAAGCTCAGCATTTAAGAGAAAATTTTTATAAAATGTTTTATAGATGGCACTTAGACCCAAAAAAATTATCACTTATGTATCGAAATATGCAACCTAAATGTTGGAGATGTGATTTTATGGACGCTACTTATTTTCACATTTGGTGGACTTGTAAAAAAATTAAGGCTTTTTGGATAAAAATATGGTGGATTCTCCAAAATATATTGAAAAAGCGTATTGAATTTTCACCACAGTTATTTTTATTAGGTATTATAAAAGACTGTACCACCACAGAGACTAAATTGATCTTGAATTTGATTACGGCGGCAAGACTGTTGGTGGGTCAATATTGGAAGACATCGGAAATACCATCTATTGAAGAATGGACATTAAAAGTCATGAATTTGGCTGAAATGGCAAAGATATCTGCATATTTGAAAAACCATTCAAATGAACAATTTTTGATGGATTGGGAAAAATGGATAGATTATATACAGAAGAAATATCAATTGAAGGAATTATATTTGTTTTATAGTTAAATAATTACGTATAAGTAGTTTAGTGGGGTTTCTTGCGTTTTTACCCTGTATTCACTTTGGGAAGCCTGGGGGGGGAGGGGGGAGGGTTTTAATAATAGTTATTTTATATTTTTTTCAACTGTTTTGGGGAATTTTTTTTCTCTTTTTAGGTGGCAAGGGGTTGCTCGGGTGGCCTCTGGGCACCACATTGGTTGGAAGAAGAAGGAGGAGTGAAAGTCAGGCAGGTAGGAAGAAGGTATGAGGGAGAGGATGTAGGTGGGAGGAGAGGATGGAATTGGAGAAAGGTTTAAGTAGGTTGTTAGAGGGAAGAAGAGGGGGTTAGTTTTGTCTTAGAAGGATGTGGTGGGGAGGGGGTACCGAGCAGTTTTGTTTGATTGTTTGCGAATTGTATATGTATATAATTGTTTACAGTTGAATTGTTATTTCATTTTTTGTTAAAAACCTTATAAAAAACCAATAAAAATATTTATAAAAAAAAAAAAAGAAAAATGGACATCGGCAAAAAACTGGGAGTGCTTGGATATGGTTAGGATGGCATTGACTTTTCTAGGCTGCCCTATCAGTGTTTACTGCTAAAATGCATGGGAAAATCTGATTGGAGGAAAATTCCACTTAGGATTAGGGTTAGGTCACCATGAACATGGAGAGCAACATGGACATCGGCAACAAAATGGGAGTGCTTGGACATGGTTAGGAGGGAACTTACTTTTCTAGGCTTCCCTATCTATGTTTCCTGGTAAAATACATTGGAAAAATCTCATAGGAGGAAAATTCCACTTAGGGTTAGGGATAGGTCACCATGAACATGGAGAGAAATATGGGCATTGCCAATAAATTCAGAGTGCTTGGGAATGGTTAGGAGGGAACTTACTTTTCTAGGCTGCCGTATCTATGTTTCCTGCTAAAATAAATGGGAAAATCCCATTGGAGGAAAATTCCACTTAGGGTTACGGTTAGGTCACTATCAACTCATAGAGAAAAATGGACATCGGCAACAAACTGGGAGTGCTTGGACATGGTTAGGAGGGAACTTACTTTTCTAGGCTGCCCTATCTATGTTTCCTGCTAAAATGCATGGGAAAATCCAATTGGAGGAAAATTCCACTTAGGATTAGGTTTAGGTCACCATGAACATGGAGAGCAACATGGACATTGCCAATAAATTCGGAGTGCTTGGGAATGGTTAGGAGGGCCGTTTGTTTTCTAGGCTTCCCTATCTATTTTTCCTGGTAAAATTCATGGGGAAATCCCATTGGAGGAAAATTTCTCTTAGAGTTAGGTTTAGGTCACCATGAAAATGGAGAGAAACATGGACATTGCCAATAAATTCGGAATGTTTCGGAATGGTTAGGAGGGCAATGAAATTTCTAGGCTGCCCTATCTATATTTCCTGGTAAAATACATGGAAAATCCCATTGGAGGAAAATTCCATTTAGGGTTAGGGTTAGGTCACCGTGAACTCATAGAGAAAAATAGAGATCACCAAAAAATTCAGAGTGCTTGGGAATGGTTAGGGGGGCGCTGATTTTTCTAGGCTGCCCTGTCTATATTTCCTGGTAAAATACATGGGAAAATCCCATTGGAGAAAATTCCAGTTAGGGTTACGGTTAGGTCAGCATGAACTCATAGAGAAAAATGGACATCGGCAACAATCTGGGAGTTCTTGGATATGGTTAGGAGGGAACTTACTTTTCTAGGCTGTCCTATCTATGTTTCCTGCTAAAATGCATGGGAAAATCCGATTGGAGGAAAATTCCACTTAGGGTTAGGGTTAGGTCACCATGAACGCATAGAGATAAAAGGACATCGGCAACAAACTGGGAGCTCTTGGATATGGTTAGGAGGGAACTTACTTTTCTAGGCTGTCCTATCTATGTTTCCTGCTAAAATGCATGGGAAAATCCGATTGGAGGAAAATTCCACTTAGGATTAGGTTTAGGTCACCATGCACATGGACAGAAACATGGACATTGCCAATGAATTCGTAGTGGTTGGGAATGGTTAGGAGGGCAATGAAATTTCTATGCTTCCCTATCAATGTTTCCTGCTAAAATACATGAGAAAATCACATTGGAGGAAAATTCCACTTAGGATTAGTGTCAGGTCACCAGAAACTCATAGAGAAAAATGGACATCAGCAACAAACTGGGAGTGGTTGGATATGGTTTGGATGGCACTGACTTTTCTAGGCTGCCCTATCAGAGTTTACTGCTAAAATACATGGGAAAATTCCATTGGAGGAAAATTCCACTTAGGGTTAGGTCACCATGAACTCAAAGAGAAAAATGGACATTGGCAACAAACTGGGAGTGCTTGGATATGGTTAGGGGGGCACTGATTTTTCTAGTCTGCCCTGTCTATATTTCCTGGTAAAATACATGGAAAATCCCATTGGAGGAAAATTCCACTTAGGGTTAGGGTTAGGTCACCGTGAACTCATAGAGAAAAATAGAGATCACCAAAAAATTCGGAGCTCTTGGATATGGTTAGGAGGGAACTTACTTTTCTAGGCTGCCCTATCTATGTTTCCTGCTAAAATGCATGGGAAAATCCGATTGGAGAAAAATTCACTTAGGATTAGGGTTAGGTCACCATGAACTCATAGAGAAAAATGGACATCGGCAACAATCTGGGAGTGCTTGGATATGGTCAGGAGGGAACTTACTTTTCTAGACTGCCCTATCTATGTTTCCTGCTAAAATGCATGGGAAAATGCGATTGGAGGAAAATTCCACTTAGGATTAGGGTTAGGTCACCATGAACATGGAGGGAAACATGGACATTGCCAATAAATTCGGAGTGGTTGGGAATGGTTAGGAGGGCAATGAAATTTCTAGGCTGCCCTATCAATGTTTCCTGCTAAAATACATGGGAAAATCACATTGGAGGAAAATTCCACTTAGGATTAGGATCAGGTCACCGTCAACTCATAGACAAAAATTGACATCGGCAACAAACCGGGAGTGCTTGGATATGGTTAGGAGGGAACTTACTTTTCTAGGCTGCCCTATCTATGTTTCCTGGTAAAATACATGGAAAATCCCATTGGAGGAAAATTCCATTTAGGGTTAGGGTTAGGTCACCGTGAACTCATAGAGAAAAATAGAGATCACCAAAAAATTTGGAGTGCTTGGGTATGGTTAGGGGGGCGCTGATTTTTCTAGGCTGCCCTGTCTATGTTTCCTGGTAAAATACATGGAAAATGCCATTGGAGGAAAATTCCAGTTAGGGTTAGAGTCAGGTCACCATCAACTCATAGAGAAAAATGGACATTGGCAACAAACTGGGAGTGCTTGGATATGGTTAGGATGGCATTGACTTTTCTAGGCTGCCCTATCAGTGTTTACTGCTAAAATGCATGGGAAAATCTGATTGGAGGAAAATTCCACTTAGCATTAGGGTTAGGTCACCATGAACATGGAGAGCAACATGGACATCGGCAACAAAATGGGAGTGCTTGGACATGGTTAGGAGGGAACTTACTTTTCTAGGCTTCCCTATCTATGTTTCCTGGTAAAATACATTGGAAAAATCTCATAGGAGGAAAATTCCACTTAGGGTTAGGGATAGGTCACCATGAACATGGAGAGAAATATGGGCATTGCCAATAAATTCGGAGTGCTTGGGAATGGTTAGGAGGGCACTTACTTTTCTAGGCTGCCCTATCTATCTTTCCTGCTAAAATACATGGGAAAATCCCATTGGAGGAAAATTCCACTTAGGGTTAGGTTTAGGTCACCATGAACATGGAGAGATACATGGACATTGCCAATAAATTCGGAATGTTTGGGAATGGTTAGGATGGCATTGACTTTTCTAGGCTGCCCTATCAGTGTTTACTGCTAAAATACATGGGAAAATCCCACTGGAGGAAAATTCCAGCTAGGGTTAGGGTTAGGTCAGCATGAACTCATAGAGAAAAATGGACATTGGCAACAAACTGGGAGTGCTTGGATATGGTTAGGAGGGAACTTACTTTTCTAGGCTGCCGTTTCTATGTTTCCTGCTAAAATAAATGGGAAAATCCCATTGGAGGAAAATTCCACTTAGGGTTAGGGTTAGGTCACCATGAACATGGAGAGCAACATGGACATTGCCAATAAATTCGGAGTGCTTGGCAATGGTTAGGAGGGCCCTTTGTTTTCTAGGCTTTCCTATCTATGTTTCCTGGTAAAATGCATGGGAAAATCCCATTGGAAGAAAATTTATCTTAGGGTTAGGTTTAGGTCACCATGAAAATGGAGAGAAACATGGACATTGCCAATAAATTCAGAATGTTTGGGAATGGTTAGGAGGGCAATGAAATTTCTAGGCTGCCCTATCTATGTTTCCTGGTAAAATACATGGAAAATCCCATTGGAGGAAAATTCCATTTAGGGTTAGGGTTAGGTCACCGTGAACTCATAGAGAAAAATAGAGATCACCAAAAAATTCGGAGTGCTTGGGTATGGTTAGGGGGGCGCTGATTTTTCTAGGCTGCCCTGTCTATATTTCCTGGTAAAATACATGGGAAAATCCGATTGGAGGAAAGTTCCACTTAGGATTAGGGTTAGGTCACCATGAAGATGGAAAGCAAAATGGACATTGCCGATAAATTCAGAGTGCTTGGATATGGTTAGGAGGGAACTTACTTTTCTAGGCTGCCCTATCTATGTTTCCTGCTAAAATGCATGGGAAAATCCAATTGGAGGAAAATTCCACTTAGGATTAGGTTTAGGTCACCATGAACATGGACAGAAACATGGACATTGGCAATAAATTCGGAGTGGTTGGGAATGGTTAGGAGGGCAATCAAATTTCTAGGCTTCCCTATCTATGTTTCCTGGTAAAATACATTGGAAAAATCTCATTGGAGGAAAATTACACTTAGAGTTAGGGTTAGGTCACCATGAACTCATAGAGAAAAATGGACATTGGCAACAAACTGGGAGTGCTTGGATATGCTTAGGAGGGAACTTACTTTTCTAGGCTGCCGTATCTATATTTCCTGCTAAAATAAATGGGAAAATCCCATTGGAGGAAAATTCCACTTAGGATTAGGTTTAGGACACTATCAACTCATAGAGAAAAATGGACATCGGCAACAAAATGGGAGTGCTTGGACATGGTTAGGAGGGAACTTACTTTTCTAGGCTGCCCTATCTATGTTTCCAGCTAAAATGCATGGGAAAATCCGATTGGAGGAAAATTCCACTTAGGATTAGGGTTAGGTCACCAAGAACATGGACAGAAACATGGACATTGCCAATAAATTCGGAGTGGTTGGGAATGGTTAGGAGGGCAATGAAATTTCTAGGCTGCCCTATCTATGTTTCCTGCTAAAATACATGGGAAAATCCCATTGGAGGAAAATTCCACTTAGGGTTAGAGTCAGGTCACCATCAACTCACAGAGAAAAATGGACATCGGCAACAAACTGGGAGTGCTTGGATATGGTTAGGATGGCATTGACTTTTCTAGGCTGCCCTATCAGTGTTTGCTGCTAAAATGCATGGGAAAATCTGATTGGAGGAAAATTCCACTTAGCATTAGGGTTAGGTCACCATGAACATGGAGAGCAACAGGGACATTGCTAATAAATTCGGAGTGCTTGGGAATGGTTAGGAGGGCACTTACTTTTCTAGGCTTCCCTATCTATGTTTCCTGGTAGAATACATTGGAAAAATCTCATTGGAGGAAAATTCCACTTAGGGTTAGGGTTAGGTCACCATGAACATGGAGAGAAACATGGGCATTGCCAATAAATTCGGAGTGCTTGGGAATGGTTAGGAGGGCACTTACTTTTCTAGGCTGCCCTATCTATGTTTCCTGGTAAAATACATGGGAAAATCCCATTGGAGGAAAATTCCACTTAGGGTTAGAGTCAGGTCACCATCAACTCATAGAGAAAAATGGACATCCGCAAAAAACTGGGAGTGCTTGGATATGGTTAGGATGGCATTGACTTTTCTAGGCTGCCCTATCAGTGTTTACTGCTAAAATACATGGGAAAATCCCACTGGAGGAAAATTACACTTAGAGTTAGGGTTAGTTCACCATGAACTCATAGAGAAAAATGGACATCGGCAACAAACTGGGAGTGCTTGGATATGGTTAGGAGGGAACTTACTTTTCTAGGCTGCCGTATCTATGTTTCCTGCTAAAATAAATGGGAAAATCACATTGGAGGAAAATTCCACTTAGGATTAGGGTTATGTCACCATGAACATGGAGAGAAACATGGGCATTGCCAATAAATTCGGAGTGCTTAGGAATGGTTAGGAGGGCACTTACTTTTCTAGGCTGCCCTATCTATGTTTCCTGCTAAAATACATGGGAAAATCCCTTTCGAGGAAAATTCCACTTAGGGTTAGAGTAAGGTCACCATCAACTCATAGAGAAAAATGGACATCGGCAACAAACTGGGAGTGCTTGGATATGGTTAGGATGGCATTGGCTTTTCTAGGCTGCCCTATCAGTGTTTACTGCTAAAATACATGGGAAAATCCCACTGGAGGAAAATTACACTTAGAGTTAGGGTTAGGTCACCGTGAACTCATAGAGAAAAATAGAGGTCACCAAAAAATTCGGAGTGCTTGGGTATGGTTAGGAGGCCACTTACTTTTCTAGGCTGCCCTATCTATCTTTCCTGCTAAAATACATGGGAAAATCCCATTGGAGGAAAATTGCACTTACGGTTAGGGTTAGGTCACCATGAACATGGAGAGAAATATGGGCATTGCCAATAAATTCGGAGTGCTTGGGAATGGTTAGGAGGGCACTTACTTTTCTAGGCTGCCCTATCTATCTTTCCTGCTAAAATACATGGGAAAATCCCATTGGAGGAAAATTCCACTTAGGGTTAGAGTCAGGTCACCATCAACTCATAGAGAAAAATGGACATCGGCAACAAACTGGGAGTGCTTGGATATGGTTAGGATGGCATTGGCTTTTCTAGGCTGCCCTATCAGAGTTTACTGCTAAAATACATGGGAAAATCCCACTGGAGGAAAATTACACTTAGAGTTAGGGTTAGGTCACCGTGAACTCATAGAGAAAAATAGAGATCACCAAAAAATTCGGAGTGCTTGGGTATGGTTAGGGGGGCGCTGATTTTTCTAGGCTGCCCTGTCTATATTTCCTGGTAAAATACATGGGAAAATCCCATTGGAGAAAATTCCAGTTAGGGTTACGGTTAGGTCAGCATGAACTCATAGAGAAAAATGGACATCGGCAACAATCTGGGAGTTCTTGGATTTGGTTAGGAGGGAACTTACTTTTCTAGGCTGCCCTATCTATGTTTCCAGCTAAAATGCATGGGAAAATCCGATTGGAGGAAAGTTCCACTTAGGATTAGGGTTAGGTCACCATGAAGATGAAAAGCAAAATGGACATTACCAATAAATTCAGAGTGCTAGGGAATGGTTAGGAGGGTACTTACTTTTCTAGGATGCCCTATCTATGTTTCCTGCTAAAATACATGGGAAAATCCCATTGGAGAAAATTCCAGTTAGGGTTAGAGTCAGGTCACCATCAACTCATAGAGAAAAATGGACATTGGCAACAAACTGGGAGTGCTTGGATATGGTTAGGATGGCATTGACTTTTCTAGGCTGCCCTATCAGTGTTTACTGCTAAAATGCATGGGAAAATCTGATTGGAGGAAAATTCCACTTAGGATTAGGGTTAGGTCACCATGAACATGGAGAGCAACATGGACATCGGCAACAAAATGGGAGTGCTTGGACATGGTTAGGAGGGAACTTACTTTTCTAGGCTTCCCTATCTATGTTTCCTGGTAAAATACATTGGAAAAATCTCATAGGAGGAAAATTCCACTTAGGGTTAGGGATAGGTCACCATGAACATGGAGAGAAATATGGGCATTGCCAATAAATTCGGAGTGCTTGGGAATGGTTAGGAGGGCACTTACTTTTCTAGGCTGCCCTATCTATCTTTCCTGCTAAAATACATGGGAAAATCCCATTGGAGGAAAATTCCACTTACGGTTAGGGTTAGGTCACCATGAACATGGAGAGAAATATGGGCATTGCCAATAAATGAAAGTGCCTAATTTTAAGCTATATTACTATGCAGCAGTTTTAGTAGCAATAAGTGATTGGATTAATGTAACTAATGAAAGAATATTGAATATAGAAGGGTACGGACTATTGTATGGGTTTCATGCGTATTTAGTTTATGAAAAAAAGTTGGATAGGGGTTTTAAAGAACATTTATTGAGAAATTCACTGTTGCGTGTCTGGAAAAAGTATTCTTATAAGTTAAATGGTAAAATTCCTTTATGGACAGTTCCCAGGCATGCAATAGAGAGTATAAATAGACAACAAATCCAGGATGTGGTACCCTATGAGAAGCTTTTAATTAAAGAAGGGAATAGCTTAGAACTGAAATCATTAGATAGATTAAGGGAAGAAGGAATAGCTCATAACTGGTATTCACACATGCAACTTCAGGCTAAATGGCAAAAAGATATTAAAATGGGTTTTTCTTTAAAGGATGGAAAATTAATTCAACAAGTTAGAGATCAAAGAAGTATGCATATTAAAAGAATATATGATGTTTTAATTGAAATTGATTCTGGAAATGAACTAGTTAAAGATTGTATGATTAAATGGGAAGGTAACTTTGGACATCCAATTACGATGGAAATCTGGAAAAGGATATGGGTGAAAAATGTAAAATTTACACAAGCTCAGCATTTAAGAGAAAATTTTTATAAAATGTTTTATAGATGGCACTTAGACCCAAAAAAATTATCACTTATGTATCCAAATATGCAACCTAAATGTTGGAGATGTGATTTTATGGACGCTACTTATTTTCACATTTGGTGGACTTGTAAAAAAATTAAGGCTTTTTGGATAAAAATATGGTGGATTCTCCAAAATATATTGAAAAAGCGTATTGAATTTTCACCACAGTTATTTTTATTAGGTATTATAAAAGACTGTACCACCACAGAGACTAAATTGATCTTGAATTTGATTACGGCGGCAAGACTGTTGGTGGGTCAATATTGGAAGACATCGGAAATACCATCTATTGAAGAATGGACATTAAAAGTCATGAATTTGGCTGAAATGGCAAAGATATCTGCATATTTGAAAAACCATTCAAATGAACAATTTTTGATGGATTGGGAAAAATGGATAGATTATATACAGAAGAAATATCAATTGAAGGAATTATATTTGTTTTATAGTTAAATAATTACGTATAAGTAGTTTAGTGGGGTTTCTTGCGTTTTTACTCTGTATTCACTTTGGGAAGCCTGGGGGGGGAGGGGGGAGGGTTTTAATAATAGTTATTTTATATTTTTTCAACTGTTTTGGGGATTTTTTTTTCTCTTTTTAGGTGGCAAGGGGTTGCTCGGGTGGCCTCTGGGCACCACATTGGTTGGAAGAAGAAGGAGGAGTGAAAGTCAGGCAGGTAGGAAGAAGGTATGAGGGAGAGGATGTAGGTGGGAGGAGAGGATGGAATTGGAGAAAGGTTTAAGTAGGTTGTTAGAGGGAAGAAGAGGGGGTTAGTTTTGTCTTAGAAGGATGTGGTGGGGAGGGGGTACCGAGCAGTTTTGTTTGATTGTTTGCGAATTGTATATGTATATAATTGTTTACAGTTGAATTGTTATTTCATTTTTTGTTAAAAACCTTATAAAAAACCAATAAAAATATTTATAAAAAAAAAAGAAAAATGGACATCGGCAAAAAACTGGGAGTGCTTGGATATGGTTAGGAGGGCACTTACTTTTCTAGGCTGGCCTATCTATGTTTCCTGCTAAAATAAATGGGAAAATCCCATTGGAGGAAAATTCCAGTTAGCGTTAGGGTTAGGTCACTATCAACTCATAGAGAAAAATGGACATCGGCAACAAACTGGGAGTGCTTGGACATGGTTAGGAGGGAACTTACTTTTCTAGGCTGCCCTATCTATGTTTCCTGCTAAAATGCATGGGAAAATCCGATTGGAGGAAAATTCCACTTAGGATTAGGTTTAGGTCACCATGAACATGGAGAGCAACATGGACATTGCCAATAAATTCGGAGTGCTTGGGCATGGTTAGGAGGGCCCTTTGTTTTCTAGGCTTCCCTATCTATTTTTCCTGGTAAAATTCATGGGGAAATCCCATTGGAGGAAAATTTCTCTTAGGGTTAGGTTTAGGTCACCATGAAAATGGAGAGAAACATGGACATTGCCAATAAATTCGGAATGTTTGGGAATGGTTAGGAGGGCAATGAAATTTCTAGGCTGCCCTATCTATATTTCCTGGTAAAATACATGGAAAATCCCATTGGAGGAAAATTCCATTTAGGGTGAGGGTTAGGTCACCGTGAACTCATAGAGAAAAATAGAGATCACCAAAAAATTCGGAGTGCTTGGGAATGGTTAGGGGGGCGCTGATTTTTCTAGGCTGCCCTGTCTATATTTCCTGGTAAAATACATGGGAAAATCCCATTGGAGAAAATTCCAGTTAGGGTTACGGTTAGGTCAGCATGAACTCATAGAGAAAAATGGACATCGGCAACAATCTGGGAGTTCTTGGATATGGTTAGGAGGGAACTTACTTTTCTAGGCTGCCGTATCTTTGTTTATTGCTAAAATACATGGGAAAATCCCATTTGAGGAAAATTCCACTTAGGGTTAGGGTTAGGTCACCATGAACGCATAGAGATAAAAGGACATCGGCAACAAACTAGGAGTGCTTGGACATGGTTAGGAGGGAACTTACTTTTCTAGGCTTCCCTATCTATGTTTCCTGGTAAAATACATTGGAAAAATCTCATAGGAGGAAAATTCCACTTAGGGTTAGGGATAGGTCACCATGAACATGGAGAGAAATATGGGCATTGCCAATAAATTCGGAGTGCTTGGGAATGGTTAGGAAGGCACTTACTTTTCTAGGCTGCCCTATCTATCTTTCCTGCTAAAATACATGGGAAAATCCCATTGGAGGAAAATTCCACTTACGGTTAGGGTTAGGTCACCATGAACATGGAGAGAAATATGGGCATTGCCAATAAATTCGGAGTGCTTGGGAATGGTTAGGAGGGCACTTACTTTTCTAGGCTGCCCTATCTATCTTTCCTGCTAAAATACATGGGAAAATCCCATTGGAGGAAAATTCCACTTAGGGTTAGGGTTAGGTCACCATGAACTCATAGAGAAAAATGGACATCGGCAACAATCTGGGAGTGCTTGGATATGGTTAGGAGGGAACTTACTTTTCTAGGCTGCCGTATCTATGTTTCCTGCTAAAATAAATGGGAAAATCCCATTGGAGGAAAATTCCAGTTAGCGTTAGGGTTAGGTCACTATCAACTCATAGAGAAAAATGGACATCGGCAACAAACTGGGAGTGCTTGGACATGGTTAGGAGGGAACTTACTTTTCTAGGCTGCCCTATCTATGTTTCCTGCTAAAATGCATGGGAAAATCCGATTGGAGGAAAATTCCACTTAGGATTAGGTTTAGGTCACCATGAACATGGAGAGCAACATGGACATTGCCAATAAATTCGGAGTGCTTGGGCATGGTTAGGAGGGCCCTTTGTTTTCTAGGCTTCCCTATCTATTTTTCCTGGTAAAATTCATGGGGAAATCCCATTGGAGGAAAATTTCTCTTAGGGTTAGGTTTAGGTCACCATGAACATGGAGAGCAACATGGACATTGCCAATAAATTCGGAGTGCTTGGGCATGGTTAGGAGGGCCCTTTGTTTTCTAGGCTGCCCTATCTCTGTTTCCTGGTAAAATACATGGAAAATCCCATTGGAGGAAAATTCCATTTAGGGTTAGGGTTAGGTCACCGTGAACTCATAGAGAAAAATAGAGATCACCAAAAAATTCGGAGTGCTTGGGTATGGTTAGGGGGGCGCTGATTTTTCTAGGCTGCCCTGTCTATATTTCCTGGTAAAATACATGGGAAAATCCGATTGGAGAAAAATTCACTTAGGATTAGGGTTAGGTCACCATGAACTCATAGAGAAAAATGGACATCGGCAACAATCTGGGAGTGCTTGGATATGGTTGGGAGGGAACTTACTTTTCTAGGCTGCCCTATCAGAGTTTACTGCTAAAATACATGGGAAAATTCCATTGGAGGAAAATTCCACTTAGGGTTAGGTCACCATGAACTCAAAGAGAAAAATGGACATTGGCAACAAACTGGGAGTGCTTGGATATGGTTAGGGGGGCACTGATTTTTCTAGTCTGCCCTGTCTATATTTCCTGGTAAAATACATGGAAAATCCCATTGGAGGAAAATTCCACTTAGGGTTAGGGTTATGTCACCGTGAACTCATAGAGAAAAATAGAGATCACCAAAAAATTCGGAGCTCTTGGATATGGTTAGGAGGGAACTTACTTTTCTAGGCTGCCCTATCTATGTTTCCTGCTAAAATGCATGGGAAAATCCGATTGGAGAAAAATTCACTTAGGATTAGGGTTAGGTCACCATGAACTCATAGAGAAAAATGGACATCGGCAACAATCTGGGAGTGCTTGGATATGGTTGGGAGGGAACTTACTTTTCTAGACTGCCCTACCTATGTTTCCTGCTAAAATGCATGGGAAAATGCGATTGGAGGAAAATTCCACTTAGGATTAGGGTTAGGTCACCATGAACATGGAGGGAAACATGGACATTGCTAATAAATTCGGAGTGGTTGGGAATGGTTAGGAGGGCAATGAAATTTCTAGGCTGCCCTATCAATGTTTCCTGCTAAAATATATGGGAAAATCACATTGGAGGAAAATTCCACTTAGGATTAGGATCAGGTCACCGTCAACTCATAGACAAAAATTGACATCGGCAACAAACCGGGAGTGCTTGGATATGGTTAGGAGGGAAGTACTTTTCTAGGCTGCCCTATCTATGTTTCCTGGTAAAATACATGGAAAATCCCATTGGAGGAAAATTCCATTTAGGGTTAGGGTTAGGTCACCGTGAACTCATAGAGAAAAATAGAGATCACCAAAAAATTTGGAGTGCTTGGGTATGGTTAGGGGGGCGCTGATTTTTCTAGGCTGCCCTGTCTATGTTTCCTGGTAAAATACATGGAAAATGCCATTGGAGGAAAATTCCAGTTAGGGTTAGAGTTAGGTCACCATCACCTCATAGAGAAAAATGGACATTGGCAACAAACTGGGAGTGCTTGGATATGGTTAGGATGGCATTGACTTTTCTAGGCTGCCCTATCAGTGTTTACTGCTAAAATGCATGGGAAAATCTGATTGGAGGAAAATTCCACTTAGGATTAGGGTTAGGTCACCATGAACATGGAGAGCAACATGGACATCGGCAACAAAATGGGAGTGCTTGGACATGGTTAGGAGGGAACTTACTTTTCTAGGCTTCCCTATCTATGTTTCCTGGTAAAATACATTGGAAAAATCTCATAGGAGGAAAATTCCACTTAGGGTTAGGGATAGGTCACCATGAACATGGACAGAAATATGGGCATTGCCAATAAATTCGGAGTGCTTGGGAATGGTTAGGAGGGCACTTACTTTTCTAGGCTGCCCTATCTATCTTTCCTGCTAAAATACATGGGAAAATCCCATTGGAGGAAAATTCCACTTAGCGTTTGGGTTAGGTCACCATGAACATGGAGAGAAACATGGACATTGCCATTAAATTTGGAGTGGTTGGGAATGATTAGGACGGCAAAGAAATTTCTAGGCTGCCTTATCTTTGTTTCCTGCTAAAATACATGGGAAAATCCCATTGGAGGAAAATTCAACTTAGTGTTAGGGTTAGGTCACCATGAACTCATAGAGAAAAATGGACATCGGCAACAAACTGGGCGTGCTTGGATATGGTTAGGAGGGAACTTACTTTTCTAGGCTGCCGTATCTACGTTTCCTGCTAAAATACATGGGAAGATCCCATTGGAGGAAAATTCCACCTAGGGTTAGGGTTAGGTCACCATGAACTCACAGAGAAAAATGGACATCGGCAACAAACTGGGAGTGCTTGGATATGGTTAGGACAGAACTTACTTTTCTAGGCTGCCGTATTTACGTTTCCTGGTAAAATACATGGGAAGATCCCATTGGAGGAAAATTCCACTTAGGGTTAGGGTTATGTCACCATGAACTCATAGAGAAAAATGGACATCGGCAACAAACTGGGAGTGCTTGCATATGGTTAGGAGGGAACTTACTTTTCTAGGCTGCCCTATCTATGTTTCCTGCTAAAATGCATGGGGAAATCCCATTGGAGGAAAATTCCACTTAGGGTTAGGGTTAGGTCACCATGAACTCATAGAGAAAAATGGACATCGGCAACAAACTGGGAGTGCTTGGATATGGTTAGGAGGGAACTTACTTTCCTAGGCTGCCCTATCTATGTTTCCTGCTAAAATGCATGGGGAAATCCCATTGGAGGAAAATTCCACTTAGGGTTAGGGTTAGGTCACCATGAACTCATAGAGAAAAATGGACATCGGCAACAAACTGGGAGTGCTTGGATATGGTTAGGAGGGAACTTACTTTTCTAGGCTGCCGTATCTACGTTTCCTGGTAAAATACATGGGAAGATCCCATTGGAGGAAAATTCCACTTAGGGTTAGGGTTAAGTCACCATGAACTCATAGAGAAAAATGGACATCGGCAACAAACTGGGCGTGCTTGGATATGGTTAGGAGGGAACTTACTTTTCTAGGCTGCCGTATCTACGTTTCCTGCTAAAATACATGGGAAGATCCCATTGGAGGAAAATTCCACCTAGGGTTAGGGTTAGGTCACCATGAACTCATAGAGAAAAATGGACATCGGCAACAAAGTGGGAGTGCTTGGATATGGTTAGGAGGGAACTTACTTTTCTAGGCTGCCGTATCTACGTTTCCTGGTAAAATACATGGGAAAATCCCATTGGAGGAAAATTCCACCTAGGGTTAGGGTTAGGTCACCATGAATATGGAGAGCAATAGGGACATTGTCAATAAATTCGGAGTGCTTGGGAATGGTTAGGAGGGCACTTACTTTTCTAGGCTTCCCTATCTATGTTTCCTGGTAAAATACATGGGAAAATCCCATTGGAGGAAAATTCCACCTAGGGTTAGGGTTAGGTCACCATGAATATGGAGAACCACAGGGACATTGTCAATAAATTCGGAGTGCTTGGGAATGGTTAGGAGGGAACTTACTTTTCTAGGCTGCCGTATCTACATTTCCTGCTAAAATACATGGGAAGATCCCATTGGAGGAAAATTCCACTTAGGGTTAGGGTTAAGTCACCATGAACTCATAGAGAAAAATGGACATCGGCAACAATCTGGGAGTGCTTGGATATGGTTAGGAGGGAACTTACTTTTCTAGGCTGCCGTATCTACGTTTCCTGGTAAAATACATGGGAAAATCCCATTGTAGGAAAATTCCACCTAGGGTTAGGGTTAGGTCACCATGAATATGGAGAGCAACAGGGACATTGTCAATAAATTTGGAGTGCTTGGGAATGGTTAGGAGGGCACTTACTTTTCTAGGCTTCCCTATCTATGTTTCCTGGTAAAATACATGGGAAAATCCCATTGGAGGAAAATTCCACCTAGGGTTAGGGTTAGGTCACCATGAATATGGGGAGCAACAGGGACATTGTCAATAAATTCGGAGTGCTTGGGAATGGTTAAGAGGGAACTTACTTTTCTAGGCTGCCGTATCTATGTTTCCTGGTAAAATACATGGGAAAATCCCATTGGAGGAAAATTCCACTTAGCGTTTGGGTTAGGTCACCATGAACATGGAGAGAAACATGGACATTGCCAATAAATTTGGAGTGGTTGGGAATGATTAGGACGGCAAAGAAATTTCTAGGCTGCCCTATCTTTGTTTCCTGCTAAAATACATGGGAAAATCCCATTGGAGGAAAATTCCACTTAGTGTTAGGGTTAGGTCACCATGAACTCATAGAGAAAAATGGACACCGGCAACAAACTGGGCGTGCTTGGATATGGTTAGGAGGGAACTTACTTTTCTAGGCTGCCGTATCTACGTTTCCTGCTAAAATACATGGGAAGATCCCATTGGAGGAAAATTCCACCTAGGGTTAGGGTTAGGTCACCATGAACTCACAGAGAAAAATGGACATCGGCAACAAACTGGGAGTGCTTGGATATGGTTAGGACAGAACTTACTTTTCTAGGCTGCCGTATCTACGTTTCCTGGTAAAATACATGGGAAGATCCCATTGGAGGAAAATTCCACTTAGGGTTAGGGTTAAGTCACCATGAACTCATAGAGAAAAATGGACATCGGCAACAAACTGGGAGTGCTTGGATATGGTTAGGAGGGAACTTACTTTTCTAGGCTGCCGTATCTACGTTTCCTGGTAAAATACATGGGAAAATCCCATTGGAGGAAAATTCCACCTAGGGTTAGGGTTAGGTCACCATGAATATGGAGAGCAACAGGGACATTGTCAATAAATTCGGAGTGCTTGGGAATGGTTAGGAGGGCACTTACTTTTCTAGGCTTCCCTATCTATGTTTCCTGGTAAAATACATGGGAAAATCCCATTGGAGGAAAATTCCACCTAGGGTTAGGGTTAGGTCACCATGAATATGGAGAGCAACAGGGACATTGTCAATAAATTCGGAGTGCTTGGGAATGGTTAGGAGGGAACTTACTTTTCTAGGCTGCCGTATCTATGTTTCCTGGTAAAATACATGGGAAAATCCCATTGGAGGAAAATTCCACTTAGCGTTTGGGTTAGGTCACCATGAACATGGAGAGAAACATGGACATTGCCAATAAATTTGGAGTGGTTGGGAATGATTAGGACGGCAAAGAAATTTCTAGGCTGCCCTATCTTTGTTTCCTGCTAAAATACATGGGAAAATCCCATTGGAGGAAAATTCCACTTAGTGTTAGGGTTAGGTCACCATGAACTCATAGAGAAAAATGGACACCGGCAACAAACTGGGCGTGCTTGGATATGGTTAGGAGGGAACTTACTTTTCTAGGCTGCCGTATCTACGTTTCCTGCTAAAATACATGGGAAGATCCCATTGGAGGAAAATTCCACCTAGGGTTAGGGTTAGGTCACCATGAACTCACAGAGAAAAATGGACATCGGCAACAAACTGGGAGTGCTTGGATATGGTTAGGACAGAACTTACTTTTCTAGGCTGCCGTATCTACGTTTCCTGGTAAAATACATGGGAAGATCCCATTGGAGGAAAATTCCACTTAGGGTTAGGGTTAAGTCACCATGAACTCATAGAGAAAAATGGACATCGGCAACAAACTGGGAGTGCTTGCATATGGTTAGGAGGGAACTTACTTTTCTAGGCTGCCCTATCTATGTTTCCTGCTAAAATGCATGGGAAAATCCCATTGGAGGAAAATTCCACTTAGGGTTAGGGTTAGGTCACCATGAACTCATAGAGAAAAATGGACATCGGCACCAACTGGGAGTGCTTGGATATGGTTAGGAGGGAACTTACTTTCCTAGGCTGCCCTATCTATGTTTCCTGCTAAAATGCATGGGGAAATCCCATTGGAGGAAAATTCCATTTAGGGTTAGGGTTAGGTCACCATGAACTCATAGAGAAAAATGGACATCGGCAACAAACTGGGAGTGCTTGGATATGGTTAGGACAGAACTTACTTTTCTAGGCTGCCGTATCTACGTTTCCTGGTAAAATACATGGGAAGATCCCATTGGAGGAAAATTCCACCTAGGGTTAGGGTTAGGTCACCATGAATATGGAGAGCCACAGGGACATTGTCAATAAATTCGGAGTGCTTGGGAATGGTTAGGAGGGAACTTACTTTTCTAGGCTGCCGTATCTACATTTCCTGCTAAAATACATGGGAAGATCCCATTGGAGGAAAATTCCACTTAGGGTTAGGGTTAAGTCACCATGAACTCATAGAGAAAAATGGACATCGGCAACAAACTGGGAGTGCTTGGATATGGTTAGGACAGAACTTACTTTTCTAGGCTGCCGTATCTACGTTTCCTGGTAAAATACATGGGAAAATCCCATTGGAGGAAAATTCCACCTAGGGTTAGGGTTAGGTCACCATGAATATGGAGAGCAATAGGGACATTGTCAATTAATTCGGAGTGCTTGGGAATGGTTAGGAGGGCACTTACTTTTCTAGGCTTCCCTATCTATGTTTCCTGGTAAAATACATGGGAAAATCCCATTGGAGGAAAATTCCACCTAGGGTTAGGGTTAGGTCACCATGAATATGGAGAGCCACAGGGACATTGTCAATAAATTCGGAGTGCTTGGGAATGGTTAGGAGGGAACTTACTTTTCTAGGCTGCCGTATCTACATTTCCTGCTAAAATACATGGGAAGATCCCATTGGAGGAAAATTCCACTTAGGGTTAGGGTTAAGTCACCATGAACTCATAGAGAAAAATGGACATCGGCAGCAAACTGGGAGTGCTTGGATATGGTTAGGAGGGAACTTACTTTTCTAGGCTGCCGTATCTACGTTTCCTGGTAAAATACATGGGAAAATCCCATTGGAGGAAAATTCCACCTAGGGTTAGGGTTAGGTCACCATGAATATGGAGAGCAACAGGGACATTGTCAATAAATTCGGAGTGCTTGGGAATGGTTAGGAGGGCATTTACTTTTCTAGGCTTCCCTATCTATGTTTCCTGGTAAAATACATGGGAAAATCCCATTGGAGGAAAATTCCACTTAGCGTTTGGGTTAGGTCACCATGAACATGGAGAGAAACATGGACATTGCCAATAAATTTGGAGTGGTTGGGAATGATTAGGACGGCAAAGAAATTTCTAGGCTGCCCTATCTTTGTTTCCTGCTAAAATACATGGGAAAATCCCATTGGAGGAAAATTCCACTTAGTGTTAGGGTTAGGTCACCATGAACTCATAGAGAAAAATGGACATCGGCAACAAACTGGGCGTGCTTGGATATGGTTAGGAGGGAACTTACTTTTCTAGGCTGCCGTATCTACGTTTCCTGCTAAAATACATGGGAAGATCCCATTGGAGGAAAATTCCACCTAGGGTTAGGGTTAGGTCACCATGAACTCACAGAGAAAAATGGACATCGGCAACAAACTGGGAGTGCTTGGATATGGTTAGGACAGAACTTACTTTTCTAGGCTGCCGTATCTACGTTTCCTGGTAAAATACATGGGAAGATCCCATTGGAGGAAAATTCCACTTAGGGTTAGGGTTAAGTCACCATGAACTCATAGAGAAAAATGGACATCGGCAACAAACTGGGAGTGCTTGCATATGGTTAGGAGGGAACTTACTTTTCTAGGCTGCCCTATCTATGTTTCCTGCTAAAATGCATGGGAAAATACCATAGGAGGAAAATTCCACTTAGGGTTAGGGTTAGGTCACCATGAACTCATAGAGAAAAATGGACATCGGCAACAAACTGGGAGTGCTTGGATATGGTTAGGAGGGAACTTACTTTCCTAGGCTGCCCTATCTATGTTTCCTGCTAAAATGCATGGGGAAATCCCATTGGAGGAAAATTCCACTTAGGGTTAGGGTTAGGTCACCATGAACTCATAGAGAAAAATGGACATCGGCAACAAACTGGGCGTGCTTGGATATGGTTAGGAGGGAACTTACTTTTCTAGGCTGCCGTATCTACGTTTCCTGCTAAAATACATGGGAAGATCCCATTGGAGGAAAATTCCACCTAGGGTTAGGGTTAGGTCACCATGAACTCATAGAGAAAAATGGACATCGGCAACAAACTGGGAGTGCTTGGATATGGTTAGGACAGAACTTACTTTTCTAGGCTGCCGTATCTACGTTTCCTGGTAAAATACATGGGAAGATCCCATTGGAGGAAAATTCCACTTAGGGTTAGGGTTAAGTCACCATGAACTCATAGAGAAAAATGGACATCGGCAACAAACTGGGAGTGCTTGCATATGGTTAGGAGGGAACTTACTTTTCTAGGCTGCCCTATCTATGTTTCCTGCTAAAATGCATGGGAAAATCCCATTGGAGGAAAATTCCACTTAGGGTTAGGGTTAGGTCACCATGAACTCATAGAGAAAAATGGACATCGGCAACAAACTGGGAGTGCTTGGATATGGTTAGGAGGGAACTTACTTTAATAGGCTGCCCTATCTATGTTTCCTGCTAAAATGCATGGGGAAATCCCATTGGAGGAAAATTCCACTTAGGGTTAGGGTTAGGTCACCATGAATATGGAGAGCAACAGGGACATTGTCAATAAATTCGGAGTGCTTGGGAATGGTTAGGAGGGCACTTACTTTTCTACGCTTCCCTATCTATGTTTCCTGGTAAAATACATGGGAAAATCCCATTGGAGGAAAATTCCACCTAGGGTTAGGGTTAGGTCACCATGAATATGGAGAGCAACAGGGACATTGTCAATAAATTCGGAGTGCTTGGGAATGGTTAGGAGGGAACTTACTTTTCTAGGCTGCCGTATCTACATTTCCCGCTAAAATACATGGGAAGATCCCATTGGAGGAAAATTCCACTTAGGGTTAGGGTTAAGTCACCATGAACTCATAGAGAAAAATGGACATCGGCAACAAACTGGGAGTGCTTGCATATGGTTAGGAGGGAACTTACTTTTCTAGGCTGCCCTATCTATGTTTCCTGCTAAAATGCATGGGAAAATCCCATTGGAGGAAAATTCCACTTAGGGTTAGGGTTAAGTCACCATGAACTCATAGAGAAAAATGGACATCGGCAACAAACTGGGAGTGCTTGGATATGGTTAGGAGGGAACTTACTTTTCTAGGCTGCCGTATCTACGTTTCCTGGTAAAATACATGGGAAAATCCCATTGGAGGAAAATTCCACCTAGGGTTAGGGTTAGGTCACCATGAATATGGAGAGCAACAGGGACATTGTCAATAAATTCTGAGTTCTTGGGAATGGTTAGGAGGGCACTTACTTTTCTAGGCTTCCCTATCTATGTTTCCTGGTAAAATACATGGGAAAATCCCATTGGAGGAAAATTCCACTTAGCGTTTGGGTTAGGTCACCATGAACATGGAGAGAAACATGGACATTGCCAATAAATTTGGAGTGGTTGGGAATGATTAGGACGGCAAAGAAATTTCTAGGCTGCCTTATCTTTGTTTCCTGCTAAAATACATGGGAAAATCCCATTGGAGGAAAATTCAACTTAGTGTTAGGGTTAGGTCACCATGAACTCATAGAGAAAAATGGACATCGGCAACAAACTGGGCGTGCTTGGATATGGTTAGGAGGGAACTTACTTTTCTAGGCTGCCGTATCTACGTTTCCTGCTAAAATACATGGGAAGATCCCATTGGAGGAAAATTCCACCTAGGGTTAGGGTTAGGTCACCATGAACTCACAGAGAAAAATGGACATCGGCAACAAACTGGGAGTGCTTGGATATGGTTAGGACAGAACTTACTTTTCTAGGCTGCCGTATCTACGTTTCCTGGTAAAATACATGGGAAGATCCCATTGGAGGAAAATTCCACTTAGGGTTAGGGTTATGTCACCATGAACTCATAGAGAAAAATGGACATCGGCAACAAACTGGGAGTGCTTGCATATGGTTAGGAGGGAACTTACTTTTCTAGGCTGCCCTATCTATGTTTCCTGCTAAAATGCATGGGGAAATCCCATTGGAGGAAAATTCCACTTAGGGTTAGGGTTAGGTCACCATGAACTCATAGAGAAAAATGGACATCGGCAACAAACTGGGAGTGCTTGGATATGGTTAGGAGGGAACTTACTTTCCTAGGCTGCCCTATCTATGTTTCCTGCTAAAATGCATGGGGAAATCCCATTGGAGGAAAATTCCACTTAGGGTTAGGGTTAGGTCACCATGAACTCATAGAGAAAAATGGACATCGGCAACAAACTGGGAGTGCTTGGATATGGTTAGGAGGGAACTTACTTTTCTAGGCTGCCGTATCTACGTTTCCTGGTAAAATACATGGGAAGATCCCATTGGAGGAAAATTCCACTTAGGGTTAGGGTTAAGTCACCATGAACTCATAGAGAAAAATGGACATCGGCAACAAACTGGGCGTGCTTGGATATGGTTAGGAGGGAACTTACTTTTCTAGGCTGCCGTATCTACGTTTCCTGGTAAAATACATGGGAAGATCCCATTGGAGGAAAATTCCACCTAGGGTTAGGGTTAGGTCACCATGAACTCATAGAGAAAAATGGACATCGGCAACAAACTGGGAGTGCTTGGATATGGTTAGGAGGGAACTTACTTTTCTAGGCTGCCGTATCTACGTTTCCTGGTAAAATACATGGGAAAATCCCATTGGAGGAAAATTCCACCTAGGGTTAGGGTTAGGTCACCATGAATATGGAGAGCAATAGGGACATTGTCAATAAATTCGGAGTGCTTGGGAATGGTTAGGAGGGCACTTACTTTTCTAGGCTTCCCTATCTATGTTTCCTGGTAAAATACATGGGAAAATCCCATTGGAGGAAAATTCCACCTAGGGTTAGGGTTAGGTCACCATGAATATGGAGAACCACAGGGACATTGTCAATAAATTCGGAGTGCTTGGGAATGGTTAGGAGGGAACTTACTTTTCTAGGCTGCCGTATCTACATTTCCTGCTAAAATACATGGGAAGATCCCATTGGAGGAAAATTCCACTTAGGGTTAGGGTTAAGTCACCATGAACTCATAGAGAAAAATGGACATCGGCAACAAACTGGGAGTGCTTGGATATGGTTAGGAGGGAACTTACTTTTCTAGGCTGCCGTATCTACGTTTCCTGGTAAAATACATGGGAAAATCCCATTGGAGGAAAATTCCACCTAGGGTTAGGGTTAGGTCACCATGAATATGGAGAGCAACAGGGACATTGTCAATAAATTCGGAGTGCTTGGGAATGGTTAGGAGGGCACTTACTTTTCTAGGCTTCCCTATTTATGTTTCCTGGTAAAATACATGGGAAAATCCCATTGGAGGAAAATTCCACTTAGCGTTTGGGTTAGGTGACCATGAACATGGAGAGAAACATGGACATTGCCAATAAATTTGGAGTGGTTGGGAATGATTAGGACGGCAAAGAAATTTCTAGGCTGCCCTATCTTTGTTTCCTGCTAAAATACATGGGAAAATCCCATTGGAGGAAAATTCCACTTAGTGTTAGGGTTAGGTCACCATGAACTCATAGAGAAAAATGGACATCGGCAACAAACTGGGAGTGCTTGGATATGGTTAGGAGGGAACTTACTTTTCTAGGCTGCCGTATCTACGTTTCCTGCTAAAATACATGGGAAGATCCCATTGGAGGAAAATTCCACCTAGGGTTAGGGTTAGGTCACCATGAACTCACAGAGAAAAATGGACATCGGCAACAAACTGGGAGTGCTTGGATATGGTTAGGACAGAACTTACTTTTCTAGGCTGCCGTATCTACGTTTCCTGGTAAAATACATGGGAAGATCCCATTGGAGGAAAATTCCACTTAGGGTTAGGGTTAGGTCACCATGAACTCATAGAGAAAAATGGACATCGGCAACAAACTGGGAGTGCTTGGATATGGTTAGGAGGGAACTTACCTTCCTAGGCTGCCCTATCTATGTTTCCTGGTAAAATACATGGGAAAATCCCATTGGAGGAAAATTCCACTTAGCGTTTGGGTTAGGTCACCATGAACATGGAGAGAAACATGGACATTGCCAATAAATTTGGAGTGGTTGGGAATGATTAGGACGGCAAAGAAATTTCTAGGCTGCCCTATCTTTGTTTCCTGCTAAAATACATGGGAAAATCCCATTGGAGGAAAATTCCACTTAGTGTTAGGGTTAGGTCACCATGAACTCATAGAGAAAAATGGACACCGGCAACAAACTGGGCGTGCTTGGATATGGTTAGGAGGGAACTTACTTTTCTAGGCTGCCGTATCTACGTTTCCTGCTAAAATACATGGGAAGATCCCATTGGAGGAAAATTCCACCTAGGGTTAGGGTTAGGTCACCATGAACTCACAGAGAAAAATGGACATCGGCAACAAACTGGGAGTGCTTGGATATGGTTAGGACAGAACTTACTTTTCTAGGCTGCCGTATCTACGTTTCCTGGTAAAATACATGGGAAGATCCCATTGGAGGAAAATTCCACTTAGGGTTAGGGTTAAGTCACCATGAACTCATAGAGAAAAATGGACATCGGCAACAAACTGGGAGTGCTTGCATATGGTTAGGAGGGAACTTACTTTTCTAGGCTGCCCTATCTATGTTTCCTGCTAAAATGCATGGGAAAATCCCATTGGAGGAAAATTCCACTTAGGGTTAGGGTTAGGTCACCATGAACTCATAGAGAAAAATGGACATCGGCACCAACTGGGAGTGCTTGGATATGGTTAGGAGGGAACTTACTTTCCTAGGCTGCCCTATCTATGTTTCCTGCTAAAATGCATGGGGAAATCCCATTGGAGGAAAATTCCACTTAGGGTTAGGGTTAGGTCACCATGAACTCATAGAGAAAAATGGACATCGGCAACAAACTGGGAGTGCTTGGATATGGTTAGGACAGAACTTACTTTTCTAGGCTGCCGTATCTACGTTTCCTGGTAAAATACATGGGAAGATCCCATTGGAGGAAAATTCCACCTAGGGTTAGGGTTAGGTCACCATGAATATGGAGAGCCACAGGGACATTTTCAATAAATTCGGAGTGCTTGGGAATGGTTAGGAGGGAACTTACTTTTCTAGGCTGCTGTATCTACATTTCCTGCTAAAATACATGGGAAGATCCCATTGGAGGAAAATTCCACTTAGGGTTAGGGTTAAGTCACCATGAACTCATAGAGAAAAATGGACATCGGCAACAAACTGGGAGTGCTTGGATATGGTTAGGAGGGAACTTACTTTTCTAGGCTGCCGTATCTACGTTTCCTGGTAAAATACATGGGAAAATCCCATTGGAGGAAAATTCCACCTAGGGTTAGGGTTAGGTCACCATGAATATGGAGAGCAATAGGGACATTGTCAATTAATTCGGAGTGCTTGGGAATGGTTAGGAGGGCACTTACTTTTCTAGGCTTCCCTATCTATGTTTCCTGGTAAAATACATGGGAAAATCCCATTGGAGGAAAATTCCACCTAGGGTTAGGGTTAGGTCACCATGAATATGGAGAGCCACAGGGACATTGTCAATAAATTCGGAGTGCTTGGGAATGGTTAGGAGGGAACTTACTTTTCTAGGCTGCCGTATCTACATTTCCTGCTAAAATACATGGGAAGATCCCATTGGAGGAAAATTCCACTTAGGGTTAGGGTTAAGTCACCATGAACTCATAGAGAAAAATGGACATCGGCAGCAAACTGGGAGTGCTTGGATATGGTTAGGAGGGAACTTACTTTTCTAGGCTGCCGTATCTACGTTTCCTGGTAAAATACATGGGAAAATCCCATTGGAGGAAAATTCCACCTAGGGTTAGGGTTAGGTCACCATGAATATGGAGAGCCACAGGGACATTGTCAATAAATTCGGAGTGCTTGGGAATGGTTAGGAGGGAACTTACTTTTCTAGGCTTCCCTATCTATGTTTCCTGGTAAAATATATGGGAAAATCCCATTGGAGGAAAATTCCACTTAGGGTTAGGGTTAGGTCACCATGAACTCATAGAGAAAAATGGACATCGGCAACAAACTGGGAGTGCTTGGATATGGTTAGGAGGGAACTTACTTTCCTAGGCTGCCCTATCTATGTTTCCTGGTAAAATACATGGGAAAATCCCATTGGAGGAAAATTCCACTTAGCGTTTGGGTTAGGTCACCATGAACATGGAGAGAAACATGGACATTGCCAATAAATTTGGAGTGGTTGGGAATGATTAGGACGGCAAAGAAATTTCTAGGCTGCCCTATCTTTGTTTCCTGCTAAAATACATGGGAAAATCCCATTGGAGGAAAATTCCACTTAGGGTTAGGGTTAGGTCACCATGAACTCATAGAGAAAAATGGACATCGGCAACAAACTGGGAGTGCTTGGATATGGTTAGGAGGGAACTTACTTTTCTAGGCTGCCGTATCTACGTTTCCTGGTAAAATACATGGGAAAATCCCATTGGAGGAAAATTCCACCTAGGGTTAGGGTTAGGTCACCATGAATATGGAGAGCAACAGGGACATTGTCAATAAATTCGGAGTGCTTGGGAATGGTTAGGAGGGCACTTACTTTTCTAGGCTTCCCTATCTATGTTTCCTGGTAAAATACATGGGAAAATCCCATTGGAGGAAAATTCCACTTAGCGTTTGGGTTAGGTCACCATGAACATGGAGAGAAACATGGACATTGCCAATAAATTTGGAGTGGTTGGGAATGATTAGGACGGCAAAGAAATTTCTAGGCTGCCCTATCTTTGTTTCCTGCTAAAATACATGGGAAAATCCCATTGGAGGAAAATTCCACTTAGTGTTAGGGTTAGGTCACCATGAACTCATAGAGAAAAATGGACATCGGCAACAAACTGGGCGTGCTTGGATATGGTTAGGAGGGAACTTACTTTTCTAGGCTGCCGTATCTACGTTTCCTGCTAAAATACATGGGAAGATCCCATTGGAGGAAAATTCCACCTAGGGTTAGGGTTAGGTCACCATGAACTCACAGAGAAAAATGGACATTGGCAACAAACTGGGAGTGCTTGGATATGGTTAGGACAGAACTTACTTTTCTAGGCTGCCGTATCTACGTTTCCTGGTAAAATACATGGGAAGATCCCATTGGAGGAAAATTCCACTTAGGGTTAGGGTTAAGTCACCATGAACTCATAGAGAAAAATGGACATCGGCAACAAACTGGGAGTGCTTGCATATGGTTAGGAGGGAACTTACTTTTCTAGGCTGCCCTATCTATGTTTCCTGCTAAAATGCATGGGAAAATCCCATTGGAGGAAAATTCCACTTAGGGTTAGGGTTAGGTCACCATGAACTCACAGAGAAAAATGGACATCGGCAACAAACTGGGAGTGCTTGGATATGGTTAGGAGGGAACTTACTTTCCTAGGCTGCCCTATCTATGTTTCCTGCTAAAATGCATGGGGAAATCCCATTGGAGGAAAATTCCACTTAGGGTTAGGGTTAGGTCACCATGAACTCATAGAGAAAAATGGACATCGGCAACAAACTGGGCGTGCTTGGATATGGTTAGGAGGGAACTTACTTTTCTAGGCTGCCGTATCTACGTTTCCTGCTAAAATACATGGGAAGATCCCATTGGAGGAAAATTCCACCTAGGGTTAGGGTTAGGTCACCATGAACTCATAGAGAAAAATGGACATCGGCAACAAACTGGGAGTGCTTGGATATGGTTAGGACAGAACTTACTTTTCTAGGCTGCCGTATCTACGTTTCCTGGTAAAATACATGGGAAGATCCCATTGGAGGAAAATTCCACTTAGGGTTAGGGTTAAGTCACCATGAACTCATAGAGAAAAATGGACATCGGCAACAAACTGGGAGTGCTTGGATATGGTTAGGAGGGAACTTACTTTTCTAGGCTGCCCTATCTATGTTTCCTGCTAAAATGCATGGGGAAATCCCATTGGAGGAAAATTCCACTTAGGGTTAGGGTTAGGTCACCATGAACTCATAGAGAAAAATGGACATCGGCAACAAACTGGGCGTGCTTGGATATGGTTAGGAGGGAACTTACTTTTCTAGGCTGCCGTATCTACGTTTCCTGCTAAAATACATGGGAAGATCCCATTGGAGGAAAATTCCACCTAGGGTTAGGGTTAGGTCACCATGAACTCATAGAGAAAAATGGACATCGGCAACAAACTGGGAGTGCTTGGATATGGTTAGGACAGAACTTACTTTTCTAGGCTGCCGTATCTACGTTTCCTGGTAAAATACATGGGAAGATCCCATTGGAGGAAAATTCCACTTAGGGTTAGGGTTAAGTCACCATGAACTCATAGAGAAAAATGGACATCGGCAACAAACTGGGAGTGCTTGGATATGGTTAGGAGGGAACTTACTTTTCTAGGCTGCCCTATCTATGTTTCCTGCTAAAATGCATGGGAAAATCCCATTGGAGGAAAATTCCACTTAGGGTTAGGGTTAGGTCACCATGAACTCATAGAGAAAAATGGACATCGGCAACAAACTGGGAGTGCTTGGATATGGTTAGGAGGGAACTTACTTTTCTAGGCTGCCGTATCTACGTTTCCTGCTAAAATACATGGGAAGATCCCATTGGAGGAAAATTCCACCTAGGGTTAGGGTTAGGTCACCATGAACTCATAGAGAAAAATGGACATCGGCAACAAACTGGGAGTGCTTGGATATGGTTAGGACAGAACTTACTTTTCTAGGCTGCCGTATCTACGTTTCCTGGTAAAATACATGGGAAGATCCCATTGGAGGAAAATTCCACTTAGGGTTAGGGTTAAGTCACCATGAACTCATAGAGAAAAATGGACATCGGCAACAAACTGGGAGTGCTTGGATATGGTTAGGAGGGAACTTACTTTTCTAGGCTGCCCTATCTATGTTTCCTGCTAAAATGCATGGGGAAATCCCATTGGAGGAAAATTCCACTTAGGGTTAGGGTTAGGTCACCATGAACTCATAGAGAAAAATGGACATCGGCAACAAACTGGGCGTGCTTGGATATGGTTAGGAGGGAACTTACTTTTCTAGGCTGCCGTATCTACGTTTCCTGCTAAAATACATGGGAAGATCCCATTGGAGGAAAATTCCACCTAGGGTTAGGGTTAGGTCACCATGAACTCATAGAGAAAAATGGACATCGGCAACAAACTGGGAGTGCTTGGATATGGTTAGGACAGAACTTACTTTTCTAGGCTGCCGTATCTACGTTTCCTGGTAAAATACATGGGAAGATCCCATTGGAGGAAAATTCCACTTAGGGTTAGGGTTAAGTCACCATGAACTCATAGAGAAAAATGGACATCGGCAACAAACTGGGAGTGCTTGGATATGGTTAGGAGGGAACTTACTTTCCTAGGCTGCCCTATCTATGTTTCCTGCTAAAATGCATGGGGAAATCCCATTGGAGGAAAATTCCACTTAGGGTTAGGGTTAGGTCACCATGAACTCATAGAGAAAAATGGACATCGGCAACAAACTGGGCGTGCTTGGATATGGTTAGGAGGGAACTTACTTTTCTAGGCTGCCGTATCTACGTTTCCTGCTAAAATACATGGGAAGATCCCATTGGAGGAAAATTCCACCTAGGGTTAGGGTTAGGTCACCATGAACTCATAGAGAAAAATGGACATCGGCAACAAACTGGGAGTGCTTGGATATGGTTAGGACAGAACTTACTTTTCTAGGCTGCCGTATCTACGTTTCCTGGTAAAATACATGGGAAGATCCCATTGGAGGAAAATTCCACTTAGGGTTAGGGTTAAGTCACCATGAACTCATAGAGAAAAATGGACATCGGCAACAAACTGGGAGTGCTTGGATATGGTTAGGAGGGAACTTACTTTTCTAGACTGCCCTATCTATGTTTCCTGCTAAAATGCATGGGGAAATCCCATTGGAGGAAAATTCCACTTAGGGTTAGGGTTAGGTCACCATGAACTCATAGAGAAAAATGGACATCGGCAACAAACTGGGCGTGCTTGGATATGGTTAGGAGGGAACTTACTTTTCTAGGCTGCCGTATCTACGTTTCCTGCTAAAATACATGGGAAGATCCCATTGGAGGAAAATTCCACCTAGGGTTAGGGTTAGGTCACCATGAACTCATAGAGAAAAATGGACATCGGCAACAAACTGGGAGTGCTTGGATATGGTTAGGACAGAACTTACTTTTCTAGGCTGCCGTATCTACGTTTCCTGGTAAAATACATGGGAAGATCCCATTGGAGGAAAATTCCACTTAGGGTTAGGGTTAAGTCACCATGAACTCATAGAGAAAAATGGACATCGGCAACAAACTGGGAGTGCTTGGATATGGTTAGGAGGGAACTTACTTTTCTAGGCTGCCCTATCTATGTTTCCTGCTAAAATGCATGGGAAAATCCCATTGGAGGAAAATTCCACTTAGGGTTAGGGTTAGGTCACCATGAACTCATAGAGAAAAATGGACATCGGCAACAAACTGGGAGTGCTTGGATATGGTTAGGAGGGAACTTACTTTAATAGGCTGCCCTATCTATGTTTCCTGCTAAAATGCATGGGGAAATCCCATTGGAGGAAAATTCCACTTAGGGTTAGGGTTAGGTCACCATGAACCCATAGAGAAAAATGGACATCGGCAACAAACTGGGAGTGCTTGGATATGGTTAGGAGGGAACTTACTTTTCTAGGCTGCCGTATCTACGTTTCCTAGTAAAATACATCGGAAAATCCCATTGGAGGAAAATTCCACCTAGGGTTAGGGTTAGGTCACCATGAATATGGAGAGCAACAGGGACATTGTCAATAAATTCGGAGTGCTTGGGAATGGTTAGGAGGGCACTTACTTTTCTACGCTTCCCTATCTATGTTTCCTGGTAAAATACATGGGAAAAATTCCATTGGAGGAAAATTCCACCTAGGGTTAGGGTTAGGTCACCATGAATATGGAGAGCAACAGGGACATTGTCAATAAATTCGGAGTGCTTGGGAATGGTTAGGAGGGAACTTACTTTTCTAGGCTGCCGTATCTACATTTCCCGCTAAAATACATGGGAAGATCCCATTGGAGGAAAATTCCACTTAGGGTTAGGGTTAAGTCACCATGAACTCATAGAGAAAAATGGACATCGGCAACAAACTGGGAGTGCTTGCATATGGTTAGGAGGGAACTTACTTTTCTAGGCTGCCCTATCTATGTTTCCTGCTAAAATGCATGGGAAAATCCCATTGGAAGAAAATTCCACTTAGGGTTAGGGTTAGGTCACCATGAACTCATAGAGAAAAATGGACATCGGCAACAAACTGGGAGTGCTTGGATATGGTTAGGAGGGAACTTACTTTTCTAGGCTGCCGTATCTACGTTTCCTGGTAAAATACATGGGAAAATCCCATTGGAGGAAAATTCCACCTAGGGTTAGGGTTAGGTCACCATGAATATGGAGAGCAACAGGGACATTGTCAATAAATTCGGAGTGCTTGGGAATGGTTAGGAGGGCACTTAATTTTCTAGGCTTCCCTATCTATGTTTCCTGGTAAAATACATGGGAAAATCCCATTGGAGGAAAATTCCACATAGCGTTTGGGTTAGGTCACCATGAACATGGAGAGAAACATGGACATTGCCAATAAATTTGGAGTGGTTGGGAATGATTAGGACGGCAAAGAAATTTCTAGGCTGCCTTATCTTTGTTTCCTGCTAAAATACATGGGAAAATCCCATTGGAGGAAAATTCAACTTAGTGTTAGGGTTAGGTCACCATGAACTCATAGAGAAAAATGGACATCGGCAACAAACTGGGCGTGCTTGGATATGGTTAGGAGGGAACTTACTTTTCTAGGCTGCCGTATCTACGTTTCCTGCTAAAATACATGGGAAGATCCCATTGGAGGAAAATTCCACCTAGGGTTAGGGTTAGGTCACCATGAACTCACAGAGAAAAATGGACATCGGCAACAAACTGGGAGTGCTTGGATACGGTTAGGACAGAACTTACTTTTCTAGGCTGCCGTATCTACGTTTCCTGGTAAAATACATGGGAAGATCCCATTGGAGGAAAATTCCACTTAGGGTTAGGGTTAAGTCACCATGAACTCATAGAGAAAAATGGACATCGGCAACAAACTGGGAGTGCTTGCATATGGTTAGGAGGGAACTTACTTTTCTAGGCTGCCCTATCTATGTTTCCTGCTAAAATGCATGGGAAAATCCCATTGGAGGAAAATTCCACTTAGGGTTAGGGTTAGGTCACCATGAACTCATAGAGAAAAATGGACATCGGCAACAAACTGGGAGTGCTTGGATATGGTTAGGAGGGAACTTACTTTCCTAGGCTGCCCTATCTATGTTTCCTGCTAAAATGCATGGGGAAATCCCATTGGAGGAAAATTCCACTTAGGGTTAGGGTTAGGTCACCATGAACTCATAGAGAAAAATGGACATCGGCAACAAACTGGGAGTGCTTGGATATGGTTAGGAGGGACCTTACTTTTCTAGGCTGCCGTATCTACGTTTCCTGGTAAAATACATGGGAAGATCCCATTGGAGGAAAATTCCACTTAGGGTTAGGGTTAAGTCACCATGAACTCATAGAGAAAAATGGACATCGGCAACAAACTGGGCGTGCTTGGATATGGTTAGGAGGGAACTTACTTTTCTAGGCTGCCGTATCTACGTTTCCTGCTAAAATACATGGGAAGATCCCATTGGAGGAAAATTCCACCTAGGGTTAGGGTTAGGTCACCATGAACTCATAGAGAAAAATGGACATCGGCAACAAACTGGGAGTGCTTGGATATGGTTAGGACAGAACTTACTTTTCTAGGCTGCCGTATCTACGTTTCCTGGTAAAATACATGGGAAGATCCCATTGGAGGAAAAATCCACTTAGGGTTAGGGTTAAGTCACCATGAACTCATAGAGAAAAATGGACATCGGCAACAAACTGGGAGTGCTTGCATATGGTTAGGAGGGAACTTACTTTTCTAGGCTGCCCTATCTATGTTTCCTGCTAAAATGCATGGGAAAATCCCATTGGAGGAAAATTCCACTTAGGGTTAGGGTTAGGTCACCATGAACTCATAGAGAAAAATGGACATCGGCAACAAACTGGGAGTGCTTGGATATGGTTAGGAGGGAACTTACTTTTCTAGGCTGCCGTATCTACGTTTCCTAGTAAAATACATGGGAAAATCCCATTGGAGGAAAATTCCACCTAGGGTTAGGGTTAGGTCACCATGAATATGGAGAGCAACAGGGACATTGTCAATAAATTCGGAGTGCTTGGGAATGGTTAGGAGGGCACTTACTTTTCTACGCTTCCCTATCTATGTTTCCTGGTAAAATACATGGGAAAATCCCATTGGAGGAAAATTCCACTTAGTGTTAGGGTTAGGTCACCATGAACTCATAGAGAAAAATGGACATCGGCAACAAACTGGGCGTGCTTGGATATGGTTAGGAGGGAACTTACTTTTCTAGGCTGCCCTATCTATGTTTCCTGCTAAAATGCATGGGAAAATCCCATTGGAGGAAAATTCCACTTAGGGTTAGGGTTAGGTCACCATGAACTCATAGAGAAAAATGGACATCGGCAACAAACTGGGCGTGCTTGGATATGGTTAGGAGGGAACTTACTTTTCTAGGCTGCCGTATCTACGTTTCCTGCTAAAATACATGGGAAGATCCCATTGGAGGAAAATTCCACCTAGGGTTAGGGTTAGGTCACCATGAACTCACAGAGAAAAATGGACATCGGCAACAAACTGGGAGTGCTTGGATATGGTTAGGACAGAACTTACTTTTCTAGGCTGCCGTATCTACGTTTCCTGGTAAAATACATGGGAAGATCCCATTGGAGGAAAATTCCACTTAGGGTTAGGGTTAAGTCACCATGAACTCATAGAGAAAAATGGACATCGGCAACAAACTGGGAGTGCTTGCATATGGTTAGGAGGGAACTTACTTTTCTAGGCTGCCCTATCTATGTTTCCTGCTAAAATGCATGGGAAAATCCCATTGGAGGAAAATTCCACTTAGGGTTAGGGTTAGGTCACCATGAACTCATAGAGAAAAATGGACATCGGCAACAAACTGGGAGTGCTTGGATATGGTTAGGAGGGAACTTACTTTCCTAGGCTGCCCTATCTATGTTTCCTGCTAAAATGCATGGGGAAATCCCATTGGAGGAAAATTCCACTTAGGGTTAGGGTTAGGTCACCATGAACTCATAGAGAAAAATGGACATCGGCAACAAACTGGGAGTGCTTGGATATGGTTAGGACAGAACTTACTTTTCTAGGCTGCCGTATCTACGTTTCCTGGTAAAATACATGGGAAGATCCCATTGGAGGAAAATTCCACTTAGGGTTAGGGTTAAGTCACCATGAACTCATAGAGAAAAATGGACATCGGCAACAAACTGGGCGTGCTTGGATATGGTTAGGAGGGAACTTACTTTTCTAGGCTGCCGTATCTACGTTTCCTGGTAAAATACATGGGAAGATCCCATTGGAGGAAAATTCCACCTAGGGTTAGGGTTAGGTCACCATGAACTCATAGAGAAAAATGGACATCGGCAACAAACTGGGAGTGCTTGGATATGGTTAGGACAGAACTTACTTTTCTAGGCTGCTGTATCTACGTTTCCTGGTAAAATACATGGGAAGATCCCATTGGAGGAAAATTCCACTTAGGGTTAGGGTTAAGTCACCATGAACTCATAGAGAAAAATGGACATCGGCAACAAACTGGGAGTGCTTGCATATGGTTAGGAGGGAACTTACTTTTCTAGGCTGCCCTATCTATGTTTCCTGCTAAAATGCATGGGAAAATCCCATTGGAGGAAAATTCCACTTAGGCTTAGGGTTAGGTCACCATGAACTCATAGAGAAAAATGGACATTGGCAACAAACTGGGAGTGCTTGGATATGGTTAGGAGGGAACTTACTTTAATAGGCTGCCCTATCTATGTTTCCTGCTAAAATGCATGGGGAAATCCCATTGGAGGAAAATTCCACTTAGGGTTAGGGTTAGGTCACCATGAACTCATAGAGAAAAATGGACATCGGCAACAAACTGAGAGTGCTTGGATATGGTTAGGAGGGAACTTACTTTTCTAGGCTGCCGTATCTACGTTTCCTAGTAAAATACATGGGAAAATCCCATTGGAGGAAAATTCCACCTAGGGTTAGGTCACCATGAATATGGAGAGCAACAGGGACATTGTCAATAAATTCGGAGTGCTTGGGAATGGTTAGGAGGGCACTTACTTTTCTACGCTTCCCTATCTATGTTTCCTGGTAAAATACATGGGAAAATCCCATTGGAGGAAAATTCCACCTAGGGTTAGGGTTAGGTCACCATGAATATGGAGAGCAACAGGGACATTGTCAATAAATTCGGAGTGCTTGGGAATGGTTAGGAGGGAACTTACTTTTCTAGGCTGCCGTATCTACATTTCCCGCTAAAATACATGGGAAGATCCCATTGGAGGAAAATTCCACTTAGGGTTAGGGTTAAGTCACCATGAACTCATAGAGAAAAATGGACATCGGCAACAAACTGGGAGTGCTTGCATATGGTTAGGAGGGAACTTACTTTTCTAGGCTGCCCTATCTATGTTTCCTGCTAAAATGCATGGGAAAATCCCATTGGAGGAAAATTCCACTTAGGGTTAGGGTTAGGTCACCATGAACTCATAGAGAAAAATGGACATCAGCAACAAACTGGGAGTGCTTGGATATGGTTAGGAGGGAACTTACTTTTCTAGGCTGCCGTATCTACGTTTCCTGGTAAAATACATGGGAAAATCCCATTGGAGGAAAATTCCACCTAGGGTTAGGGTTAGGTCACCATGAATATGGAGAGCAACAGGGACATTGTCAATAAATTCGCAGTGCTTGGGAATGGTTAGGAGGGCACTTACTTTTCTAGGCTTCCCTATCTATGTTTCCTGGTAAAATACATGGGAAAATCCCATTGCAGGAAAATTCCACTTAGCGTTTGGGTTAGGTCACCATGAACATGGAGAGAAACATGGACATTGCCAATAAATTTGGAGTGGTTGGGAATGATTAGGACGGCAAAGAAATTTCTAGGCTGCCCTATCTTTGTTTCCTGCTAAAATACATGGGAAAATCCCATTGGAGGAAAATTCCACTTAGTGTTAGGGTTAGGTCACCATGAACTCATAGAGAAAAATGGACATCGGCAACAAACTGGGCGTGCTTGGATATGGTTAGGAGGGAACTTACTTTTCTAGGCTGCCGTATCTACGTTTCCTGCTAAAATACATGGGAAGATCCCATTGGAGGAAAATTCCACCTAGGGTTAGGGTTAGGTCACCATGAACTCACAGAGAAAAATGGACATCGGCAACAAACTGGGAGTGCTTGCATATGGTTAGGAGGGAACTTACTTTTCTAGGCTGCCCTATCTATGTTTCCTGCTAAAATGCATGGGAAAATCCCATTGGAGGAAAATTCCACTTAGGGTTAGGGTTAGGTCACCATGAACTCATAGAGAAAAATGGACATCGGCAACAAACTGGGAGTGCTTGGATATGGTTAGGAGGGAACTTACTTTCCTAGGCTGCCCTATCTATGTTTCCTGCTAAAATGCATGGGGAAATCCCATTGGAGGAAAATTCCACTTAGGGTTAGGGTTAGGTCACCATGAACTCATAGAGAAAAATGGACATCGGCAACAAACTGGGAGTGCTTGGATATGGTTAGGACAGAACTTACTTTTCTAGGCTGCCGTATCTACGTTTCCTGGTAAAATACATGGGAAGATCCCATTGGAGGAAAATTCCACCTAGGGTTAGGGTTAGGTCACCATGAATATGGACAGCCACAGGGACATTGTCAATAAATTCAGAGTGCTTGGGAATGGTTAGGAGGGAACTTACTTTTCTAGGCTGCCGTATCTACATTTCCTGCTAAAATACATGGGAAGATCCCATTGGAGGAAAATTCCACTTAGGGTTAGGGTTAAGTCACCATGAACTCATAGAGAAAAACGGACATCGGCAACAAACTGGGAGTGCTTGGATATGGTTAGGAGGGAACTTACTTTTCTAGGCTGCCGTATCTACGTTTCCTGGTAAAATAAATGGGAAAATCCCATTGGAGGAAAATTCCACCTAGGGTTAGGGTTAGGTCACCATGAATATGGAGAGCAACAGGGACATTGTCAATAAATTCGGAGTGCTTGGGAATGGTTAGGAGGGCACTTACTTTTCTAGGCTTCCCTATCTATGTTTCCTGGTAAAATACATGGGAAAATCCCATTGGAGGAAAATTCCACTTAGCGTTTGGGTTAGGTCACCATGAACATGGAGAGAAACATGGACATTGCCAATAAATTTGGAGTGGTTGGGAATGATTAGGACGGCAAAGAAATTTCTAGGCTGCCCTATCTTTGTTTCCTGCTAAAATACATGGGAAAATCCCATTGGAGGAAAATTCCACTTAGTGTTAGGGTTAGGTCACCATGAACTCATAGAGAAAAATGGACATCGGCAACAAACTGGGCGTGCTTGGATATGGTTAGGAGGGAACTTACTTTTCTAGGCTGCCGTATCTACGTTTCCTGCTAAAATACATGGGAAGATCCCATTGGAGGAAAATTCCACCTAGGGTTAGGGTTAGGTCACCATGAACTCACGGAGAAAAATGGACATCGGCAACAAACTGGGAGTGCTTGGATACGGTTAGGACAGAACTTACTTTTCTAGGCTGCCGTATCTACGTTTCCTCGTAAAATACATGGGAAGATCCCATTGGAGGAAAATTCCACTTAGGGTTAGGTTTAAGTCACCATGAACTCATAGAGAAAAATGGACATCGGCAACAAACTGGGAGTGCTTGCATATGGTTAGGAGGGAACTTAATTTTCTAGGCTGCCCTATCTATGTTTCCTGCTAAAATGCATGGGAAAATCCCATTGGAGGAAAATTCCACTTAGGGTTAGGGTTAGGTCACCATGAACTCATAGAGAAAAATGGACATCGGCAACAAACTGGGAGTGCTTGGATATGGTTAGGAGGGAACTTACTTTCCTAGGCTGCCCTATCTATGTTTCCTGCTAAAATGCATGGGGAAATCCCATTGGAGGAAAATTCCACTTAGGGTTAGGGTTAGGTCACCATGAACTCATAGAGAAAAATGGACATCGGCAACAAACTGGGAGTGCTTGGATATGGTTAGGACAGAACTTACTTTTCTAGGCTGCCGTATCTACGTTTCCTGGTAAAATACATGGGAAGATCCCATTGGAGGAAAATTCCACTTAGGGTTAGGGTTAAGTCACCATGAACTCATAGAGAAAAATGGACATCGGCAACAAACTGGGAGTGCTTGGATATGGTTAGGACAGAACTTACTTTTCTAGGCTGCCGTATCTACGTTTCCTGGTAAAATACATGGGAAGATCCCATTGGAGGAAAATTCCACTTAGGGTTAGGGTTAGGTCACCATGAACTCATAGAGAAAAATGGACATCGGCAACAAACTGGGAGTGCTTGGATATGGTTAGGAGGGAACTTACTTTTCTAGGCTGCCGTATCTACGTTTCCTGGTAAAATACATGGGAAAATCCCATTGGAGGAAAATTCCACCTAGGGTTAGGGTTAGGTCACCATGAATATGGAGAGCAACAGGGACATTGTCAATAAATTCGGAGTGCTTGGGAATGGTTAGGAGGGCACTTACTTTTCTAGGCTTCCCTATCTATGTTTCCTGGTAAAATACATGGGAAAATCCCATTGCAGGAAAATTCCACTTAGCGTTTGGGTTAGGTCACCATGAACATGGAGAGAAACATGGACATTGCCAATAAATTTGGAGTGGTTGGGAATGATTAGGACGGCAAAGAAATTTCTAGGCTGCCCTATCTTTGTTTCCTGCTAAAATACATGGGAAAATCCCATTGGAGGAAAATTCCACTTAGTGTTAGGGTTAGGTCACCATGAACTCATAGAGAAAAATGGACATCGGCAACAAACTGGGCGTGCTTGGATATGGTTAGGAGGGAACTTACTTTTCTAGGCTGCCGTATCTACGTTTCCTGCTAAAATACATGGGAAGATCCCATTGGAGGAAAATTCCACCTAGGGTTAGGGTTAGGTCACCATGAACTCACAGAGAAAAATGGACATCGGCAACAAACTGGGAGTTCTTGCATATGGTTAGGAGGGAACTTACTTTTCTAGGCTGCCCTATCTATGTTTCCTGCTAAAATGCATGGGAAAATCCCATTGGAGGAAAATTCCACTTAGGGTTAGGGTTAGGTCACCATGAACTCATAGAGAAAAATGGACATCGGCAACAAACTGGGAGTGCTTGGATATGGTTAGGAGGGAACTTACTTTCCTAGGCTGCCCTATCTATGTTTCCTGCTAAAATGCATGGGGAAATCCCATTGGAGGAAAATTCCACTTAGGGTTAGGGTTAGGTCACCATGAACTCATAGAGAAAAATGGACATCGGCAACAAACTGGGAGTGCTTGGATATGGTTAGGAGGGACCTTACTTTTCTAGGCTGCCGTATCTACGTTTCCTGGTAAAATACATGGGAAGATCCCATTGGAGGAAAATTCCACTTAGGGTTAGGGTTAAGTCACCATGAACTCATAGAGAAAAATGGACATCGGCAACAAACTGGGCGTGCTTGGATATGGTTAGGAGGGAACTTACTTTTCTAGGCTGCCGTATCTACGTTTCCTGCTAAAATACATGGGAAGATCCCATTGGAGGAAAATTCCACCTAGGGTTAGGGTTAGGTCACCATGAACTCATAGAGAAAAATGGACATCGGCAACAAACTGGGAGTGCTTGGATATGGTTAGGACAGAACTTACTTTTCTAGGCTGCCGTATCTACGTTTCCTGGTAAAATACATGGGAAGATCCCATTGGAGGAAAAATCCACTTAGGGTTAGGGTTAAGTCACCATGAACTCATAGAGAAAAATGGACATCGGCAACAAACTGGGAGTGCTTGCATATGGTTAGGAGGGAACTTACTTTTCTAGGCTGCCCTATCTATGTTTCCTGCTAAAATGCATGGGAAAATCCCATTGGAGGAAAATTCCACTTAGGGTTAGGGTTAGGTCACCATGAACTCATAGAGAAAAATGGACATCGGCAACAAACTGGGAGTGCTTGGATATGGTTAGGAGGGAACTTACTTTTCTAGGCTGCCGTATCTACGTTTCCTAGTAAAATACATGGGAAAATCCCATTGGAGGAAAATTCCACCTAGGGTTAGGGTTAGGTCACCATGAATATGGAGAGCAACAGGGACATTGTCAATAAATTCGGAGTGCTTGGGAATGGTTAGGAGGGCACTTACTTTTCTACGCTTCCCTATCTATGTTTCCTGGTAAAATACATGGGAAAATCCCATTGGAGGAAAATTCCACTTAGTGTTAGGGTTAGGTCACCATGAACTCATAGAGAAAAATGGACATCGGCAACAAACTGGGCGTGCTTGGATATGGTTAGGAGGGAACTTACTTTTCTAGGCTGCCCTATCTATGTTTCCTGCTAAAATGCATGGGAAAATCCCATTGGAGGAAAATTCCACTTAGGGTTAGGGTTAGGTCACCATGAACTCATAGAGAAAAATGGACATCGGCAACAAACTGGGCGTGCTTGGATATGGTTAGGAGGGAACTTACTTTTCTAGGCTGCCGTATCTACGTTTCCTGCTAAAATACATGGGAAGATCCCATTGGAGGAAAATTCCACCTAGGGTTAGGGTTAGGTCACCATGAACTCACAGAGAAAAATGGACATCGGCAACAAACTGGGAGTGCTTGGATATGGTTAGGACAGAACTTACTTTTCTAGGCTGCCGTATCTACGTTTCCTGGTAAAATACATGGGAAGATCCCATTGGAGGAAAATTCCACTTAGGGTTAGGGTTAAGTCACCATGAACTCATAGAGAAAAATGGACATCGGCAACAAACTGGGAGTGCTTGCATATGGTTAGGAGGGAACTTACTTTTCTAGGCTGCCCTATCTATGTTTCCTGCTAAAATGCATGGGAAAATCCCATTGGAGGAAAATTCCACTTAGGGTTAGGGTTAGGTCACCATGAACTCATAGAGAAAAATGGACATCGGCAACAAACTGGGAGTGCTTGGATATGGTTAGGAGGGAACTTACTTTCCTAGGCTGCCCTATCTATGTTTCCTGCTAAAATGCATGGGGAAATCCCATTGGAGGAAAATTCCACTTAGGGTTAGGGTTAGGTCACCATGAACTCATAGAGAAAAATGGACATCGGCAACAAACTGGGAGTGCTTGGATATGGTTAGGACAGAACTTACTTTTCTAGGCTGCCGTATCTACGTTTCCTGGTAAAATACATGGGAAGATCCCATTGGAGGAAAATTCCACTTAGGGTTAGGGTTAAGTCACCATGAACTCATAGAGAAAAATGGACATCGGCAACAAACTGGGCGTGCTTGGATATGGTTAGGAGGGAACTTACTTTTCTAGGCTGCCGTATCTACGTTTCCTGGTAAAATACATGGGAAGATCCCATTGGAGGAAAATTCCACCTAGGGTTAGGGTTAGGTCACCATGAACTCATAGAGAAAAATGGACATCGGCAACAAACTGGGAGTGCTTGGATATGGTTAGGACAGAACTTACTTTTCTAGGCTGCTGTATCTACGTTTCCTGGTAAAATACATGGGAAGATCCCATTGGAGGAAAATTCCACTTAGGGTTAGGGTTAAGTCACCATGAACTCATAGAGAAAAATGGACATCGGCAACAAACTGGGAGTGCTTGCATATGGTTAGGAGGGAACTTACTTTTCTAGGCTGCCCTATCTATGTTTCCTGCTAAAATGCATGGGAAAATCCCATTGGAGGAAAATTCCACTTAGGCTTAGGGTTAGGTCACCATGAACTCATAGAGAAAAATGGACATTGGCAACAAACTGGGAGTGCTTGGATATGGTTAGGAGGGAACTTACTTTAATAGGCTGCCCTATCTATGTTTCCTGCTAAAATGCATGGGGAAATCCCATTGGAGGAAAATTCCACTTAGGGTTAGGGTTAGGTCACCATGAACTCATAGAGAAAAATGGACATCGGCAACAAACTGAGAGTGCTTGGATATGGTTAGGAGGGAACTTACTTTTCTAGGCTGCCGTATCTACGTTTCCTAGTAAAATACATGGGAAAATCCCATTGGAGGAAAATTCCACCTAGGGTTAGGTCACCATGAATATGGAGAGCAACAGGGACATTGTCAATAAATTCGGAGTGCTTGGGAATGGTTAGGAGGGCACTTACTTTTCTACGCTTCCCTATCTATGTTTCCTGGTAAAATACATGGGAAAATCCCATTGGAGGAAAATTCCACCTAGGGTTAGGGTTAGGTCACCATGAATATGGAGAGCAACAGGGACATTGTCAATAAATTCGGAGTGCTTGGGAATGGTTAGGAGGGAACTTACTTTTCTAGGCTGCCGTATCTACATTTCCCGCTAAAATACATGGGAAGATCCCATTGGAGGAAAATTCCACTTAGGGTTAGGGTTAAGTCACCATGAACTCATAGAGAAAAATGGACATCGGCAACAAACTGGGAGTGCTTGCATATGGTTAGGAGGGAACTTACTTTTCTAGGCTGCCCTATCTATGTTTCCTGCTAAAATGCATGGGAAAATCCCATTGGAGGAAAATTCCACTTAGGGTTAGGGTTAGGTCACCATGAACTCATAGAGAAAAATGGACATCAGCAACAAACTGGGAGTGCTTGGATATGGTTAGGAGGGAACTTACTTTTCTAGGCTGCCGTATCTACGTTTCCTGGTAAAATACATGGGAAAATCCCATTGGAGGAAAATTCCACCTAGGGTTAGGGTTAGGTCACCATGAATATGGAGAGCAACAGGGACATTGTCAATAAATTCGCAGTGCTTGGGAATGGTTAGGAGGGCACTTACTTTTCTAGGCTTCCCTATCTATGTTTCCTGGTAAAATACATGGGAAAATCCCATTGCAGGAAAATTCCACTTAGCGTTTGGGTTAGGTCACCATGAACATGGAGAGAAACATGGACATTGCCAATAAATTTGGAGTGGTTGGGAATGATTAGGACGGCAAAGAAATTTCTAGGCTGCCCTATCTTTGTTTCCTGCTAAAATACATGGGAAAATCCCATTGGAGGAAAATTCCACTTAGTGTTAGGGTTAGGTCACCATGAACTCATAGAGAAAAATGGACATCGGCAACAAACTGGGCGTGCTTGGATATGGTTAGGAGGGAACTTACTTTTCTAGGCTGCCGTATCTACGTTTCCTGCTAAAATACATGGGAAGATCCCATTGGAGGAAAATTCCACCTAGGGTTAGGGTTAGGTCACCATGAACTCACAGAGAAAAATGGACATCGGCAACAAACTGGGAGTGCTTGCATATGGTTAGGAGGGAACTTACTTTTCTAGGCTGCCCTATCTATGTTTCCTGCTAAAATGCATGGGAAAATCCCATTGGAGGAAAATTCCACTTAGGGTTAGGGTTAGGTCACCATGAACTCATAGAGAAAAATGGACATCGGCAACAAACTGGGAGTGCTTGGATATGGTTAGGAGGGAACTTACTTTCCTAGGCTGCCCTATCTATGTTTCCTGCTAAAATGCATGGGGAAATCCCATTGGAGGAAAATTCCACTTAGGGTTAGGGTTAGGTCACCATGAACTCATAGAGAAAAATGGACATCGGCAACAAACTGGGAGTGCTTGGATATGGTTAGGACAGAACTTACTTTTCTAGGCTGCCGTATCTACGTTTCCTGGTAAAATACATGGGAAGATCCCATTGGAGGAAAATTCCACCTAGGGTTAGGGTTAGGTCACCATGAATATGGACAGCCACAGGGACATTGTCAATAAATTCAGAGTGCTTGGGAATGGTTAGGAGGGAACTTACTTTTCTAGGCTGCCGTATCTACATTTCCTGCTAAAATACATGGGAAGATCCCATTGGAGGAAAATTCCACTTAGGGTTAGGGTTAAGTCACCATGAACTCATAGAGAAAAACGGACATCGGCAACAAACTGGGAGTGCTTGGATATGGTTAGGAGGGAACTTACTTTTCTAGGCTGCCGTATCTACGTTTCCTGGTAAAATAAATGGGAAAATCCCATTGGAGGAAAATTCCACCTAGGGTTAGGGTTAGGTCACCATGAATATGGAGAGCAACAGGGACATTGTCAATAAATTCGGAGTGCTTGGGAATGGTTAGGAGGGCACTTACTTTTCTAGGCTTCCCTATCTATGTTTCCTGGTAAAATACATGGGAAAATCCCATTGGAGGAAAATTCCACTTAGCGTTTGGGTTAGGTCACCATGAACATGGAGAGAAACATGGACATTGCCAATAAATTTGGAGTGGTTGGGAATGATTAGGACGGCAAAGAAATTTCTAGGCTGCCCTATCTTTGTTTCCTGCTAAAATACATGGGAAAATCCCATTGGAGGAAAATTCCACTTAGTGTTAGGGTTAGGTCACCATGAACTCATAGAGAAAAATGGACATCGGCAACAAACTGGGCGTGCTTGGATATGGTTAGGAGGGAACTTACTTTTCTAGGCTGCCGTATCTACGTTTCCTGCTAAAATACATGGGAAGATCCCATTGGAGGAAAATTCCACCTAGGGTTAGGGTTAGGTCACCATGAACTCACGGAGAAAAATGGACATCGGCAACAAACTGGGAGTGCTTGGATACGGTTAGGACAGAACTTACTTTTCTAGGCTGCCGTATCTACGTTTCCTCGTAAAATACATGGGAAGATCCCATTGGAGGAAAATTCCACTTAGGGTTAGGTTTAAGTCACCATGAACTCATAGAGAAAAATGGACATCGGCAACAAACTGGGAGTGCTTGCATATGGTTAGGAGGGAACTTAATTTTCTAGGCTGCCCTATCTATGTTTCCTGCTAAAATGCATGGGAAAATCCCATTGGAGGAAAATTCCACTTAGGGTTAGGGTTAGGTCACCATGAACTCATAGAGAAAAATGGACATCGGCAACAAACTGGGAGTGCTTGGATATGGTTAGGAGGGAACTTACTTTCCTAGGCTGCCCTATCTATGTTTCCTGCTAAAATGCATGGGGAAATCCCATTGGAGGAAAATTCCACTTAGGGTTAGGGTTAGGTCACCATGAACTCATAGAGAAAAATGGACATCGGCAACAAACTGGGAGTGCTTGGATATGGTTAGGACAGAACTTACTTTTCTAGGCTGCCGTATCTACGTTTCCTGGTAAAATACATGGGAAGATCCCATTGGAGGAAAATTCCACTTAGGGTTAGGGTTAAGTCACCATGAACTCATAGAGAAAAATGGACATCGGCAACAAACTGGGAGTGCTTGGATATGGTTAGGACAGAACTTACTTTTCTAGGCTGCCGTATCTACGTTTCCTGGTAAAATACATGGGAAGATCCCATTGGAGGAAAATTCCACTTAGGGTTAGGGTTAGGTCACCATGAACTCATAGAGAAAAATGGACATCGGCAACAAACTGGGAGTGCTTGGATATGGTTAGGAGGGAACTTACTTTTCTAGGCTGCCGTATCTACGTTTCCTGGTAAAATACATGGGAAAATCCCATTGGAGGAAAATTCCACCTAGGGTTAGGGTTAGGTCACCATGAATATGGAGAGCAACAGGGACATTGTCAATAAATTCGGAGTGCTTGGGAATGGTTAGGAGGGCACTTACTTTTCTAGGCTTCCCTATCTATGTTTCCTGGTAAAATACATGGGAAAATCCCATTGCAGGAAAATTCCACTTAGCGTTTGGGTTAGGTCACCATGAACATGGAGAGAAACATGGACATTGCCAATAAATTTGGAGTGGTTGGGAATGATTAGGACGGCAAAGAAATTTCTAGGCTGCCCTATCTTTGTTTCCTGCTAAAATACATGGGAAAATCCCATTGGAGGAAAATTCCACTTAGTGTTAGGGTTAGGTCACCATGAACTCATAGAGAAAAATGGACATCGGCAACAAACTGGGCGTGCTTGGATATGGTTAGGAGGGAACTTACTTTTCTAGGCTGCCGTATCTACGTTTCCTGCTAAAATACATGGGAAGATCCCATTGGAGGAAAATTCCACCTAGGGTTAGGGTTAGGTCACCATGAACTCACAGAGAAAAATGGACATCGGCAACAAACTGGGAGTTCTTGCATATGGTTAGGAGGGAACTTACTTTTCTAGGCTGCCCTATCTATGTTTCCTGCTAAAATGCATGGGAAAATCCCATTGGAGGAAAATTCCACTTAGGGTTAGGGTTAGGTCACCATGAACTCATAGAGAAAAATGGACATCGGCAACAAACTGGGAGTGCTTGGATATGGTTAGGAGGGAACTTACTTTCCTAGGCTGCCCTATCTATGTTTCCTGCTAAAATGCATGGGGAAATCCCATTGGAGGAAAATTCCACTTAGGGTTAGGGTTAGGTCACCATGAACTCATAGAGAAAAATGGACATCGGCAACAAACTGGGAGTGCTTGGATATGGTTAGGACAGAACTTACTTTTCTAGGCTGCCGTATCTACGTTTCCTGGTAAAATACATGGGAAGATCCCATTGGAGGAAAATTCCACCTAGGGTTAGGGTTAGGTCACCATGAATATGGACAGCCACAGGGACATTGTCAATAAATTCAGAGTGCTTGGGAATGGTTAGGAGGGAACTTACTTTTCTAGGCTGCCGTATCTACATTTCCTGCTAAAATACATGGGAAGATCCCATTGGAGGAAAATTCCACTTAGGGTTAGGGTTAAGTCACCATGAACTCATAGAGAAAAACGGACATCGGCAACAAACTGGGAGTGCTTGGATATGGTTAGGAGGGAACTTACTTTTCTAGGCTGCCGTATCTACGTTTCCTGGTAAAATAAATGGGAAAATCCCATTGGAGGAAAATTCCACCTAGGGTTAGGGTTAGGTCACCATGAATATGGAGAGCAACAGGGACATTGTCAATAAATTCGGAGTGCTTGGGAATGGTTAGGAGGGCACTTACTTTTCTAGGCTTCCCTATCTATGTTTCCTGGTAAAATACATGGGAAAATCCCATTGGAGGAAAATTCCACTTAGCGTTTGGGTTAGGTCACCATGAACATGGAGAGAAACATGGACATTGCCAATAAATTTGGAGTGGTTGGGAATGATTAGGACGGCAAAGAAATTTCTAGGCTGCCCTATCTTTGTTTCCTGCTAAAATACATGGGAAAATCCCATTGGAGGAAAATTCCACTTAGTGTTAGGGTTAGGTCACCATGAACTCATAGAGAAAAATGGACATCGGCAACAAACTGGGCGTGCTTGGATATGGTTAGGAGGGAACTTACTTTTCTAGGCTGCCGTATCTACGTTTCCTGCTAAAATACATGGGAAGATCCCATTGGAGGAAAATTCCACCTAGGGTTAGGTTTAAGTCACCATGAACTCATAGAGAAAAATGGACATCGGCAACAAACTGGGAGTGCTTGCATATGGTTAGGAGGGAACTTAATTTTCTAGGCTGCCCTATCTATGTTTCCTGCTAAAATGCATGGGAAAATCCCATTGGAGGAAAATTCCACTTAGGGTTAGGGTTAGGTCACCATGAACTCATAGAGAAAAATGGACATCGGCAACAAACTGGGAGTGCTTGGATATGGTTAGGAGGGAACTTACTTTCCTAGGCTGCCCTATCTATGTTTCCTGCTAAAATGCATGGGGAAATCCCATTGGAGGAAAATTCCACTTAGGGTTAGGGTTAGGTCACCATGAACTCATAGAGAAAAATGGACATCGGCAACAAACTGGGAGTGCTTGGATATGGTTAGGACAGAACTTACTTTTCTAGGCTGCCGTATCTACGTTTCCTGGTAAAATACATGGGAAGATCCCATTGGAGGAAAATTCCACTTAGGGTTAGGGTTAAGTCACCATGAACTCATAGAGAAAAATGGACATCGGCAACAAACTGGGAGTGCTTGGATATGGTTAGGACAGAACTTACTTTTCTAGGCTGCCGTATCTACGTTTCCTGCTAAAATGCATGGGAAAATCCCATTGGAGGAAAATTCCACTTAGGGTTAGGGTTAGGTCACCATGAACTCATAGAGAAAAATGGACATCGGCAACAAACTGGGAGTGCTTGGATATGGTTAGGAGGGAACTTACTTTCCTAGGCTGCCCTATCTATGTTTCCTGCTAAAATGCATGGGGAAATCCCATTGGAGGAAAATTCCACTTAGGGTTAGGGTTAGGTCACCATGAACTCATAGAGAAAAATGGACATCGGCAACAAACTGGGAGTGCTTGGATATGGTTAGGACAGAACTTACTTTTCTAGGCTGCCGTATCTACGTTTCCTGGTAAAATACATGGGAAGATCCCATTGGAGGAAAATTCCACTTAGGGTTAGGGTTAAGTCACCATGAACTCATAGAGAAAAATGGACATCGGCAACAAACTGGGAGTGCTTGGATATGGTTAGGACAGAACTTACTTTTCTAGGCTGCCGTATCTACGTTTCCTGGTAAAATACATGGGAAGATCCCATTGGAGGAAAATTCCACTTAGGGTTAGGGTTAAGTCACCATGAACTCATAGAGAAAAATGGACATCGGCAACAAACTGGGCTTGCTTGGATATGGTTAGGAGGGAACTTACTTTTCTAGGCTGCCGTATCTACGTTTCTTGCTAAAATACATGGGAAGATCCCATTGGAGGAAAATTCCACCTAGGGTTAGGGTTAGGTCACCATGAACTCATAGAGAAAAATGGACATCGGCAACAAACTGGGAGTGCTTGGATATGGTTAGGACAGAACTTACTTTTCTAGGCTGCCGTATCTACGTTTCCTGGTAAAATACATGGGAAGATCCCATTGGAGGAAAATTCCACTTAGGGTTAGGGTTAAGTCACCATGAACTCATAGAGAAAAATGGACATCGGCAACAAACTGGGCTTGCTTGGATATGGTTAGGAGGGAACTTACTTTTCTAGGCTGCCGTATCTACGTTTCTTGCTAAAATACATGGGAAGATCCCATTGGAGGAAAATTCCACCTAGGGTTAGGGTTAGGTCACCATGAACTCATAGAGAAAAATGGACATCGGCAACAAACTGGGAGTGCTTGGATATGGTTAGGACAGAACTTACTTTTCTAGGCTGCCGTATCTACGTTTCCTGGTAAAATACATGGGAAGATCCCATTGGAGGAAAATTCCACTTAGGGTTAGGTTTAAGTCACCATGAACTCATAGAGAAAAATGGACATCGGCAACAAACTGGGAGTGCTTGCATATGGTTAGGAGGGAACTTACTTTTCTAGGCTGCCCTATCTATGTTTCCTGCTAAAATGCATGGGAAAATCCCATTGGAGGAAAATTCCACTTAGGTTTAGGGTTAGGTCACCATGAACTCATAGAGAAAAATGGACATCGGCAACAAACTGGGAGTGCTTGGATATGGTTAGGAGGGAACTTACTTTAATAGGCTGCCCTATCTATGTTTCCTGCTAAAATGCATGGGGAAATCCTATTGGAGGAAAATTCCACTTAGGGTTAGGGTTAGGTCACCATGAACTCATAGAGAAAAATGGACATCGGCAACAAACTGGGAGTGCTTGGATATGGTTAGGAGGGAACTTACTTTTCTAGGCTGCCGTATCTACGTTTCCTAGTAAAATACATGGGAAAATCCCATTGGAGGAAAATTCCACCTAGGGTTAGGGTTAGGTCACCATGAATATGGAGAGCAACAGGGACATTGTCAATAAATTCGGAGTGCTTGGGAATGGTTAGGAGGGCACTTCCTTTTCTACGCTTCCCTATCTATGTTTCCTGGTAAAATACATGGGAAAATCCCATTGGAGGAAAATTCCACCTAGGGTTAGGGTTAGGTCACCATGAATATGGAGAGCAACAGGGACATTGTCAATAAATTCGGAGTGCTTGGGAATGGTTAGGAGGGAACTTACTTTTATAGGCTGCCGTATCTACATTTCCCGCTAAAATACATGGGAAGATCCCATTGGAGGAAAATTCCACTTAGGGTTAGGGTTAAGTCACCATGAACTCATAGAGAAAAATGGACATCGGCAACAAACTGGGAGTGCTTGCATATGGTTAGGAGGGAACTTACTTTTCTAGGCTGCCCTATCTATGTTTCCTGCTAAAATGCATGGGAAAATCCCATTGGAGGAAAATTCCACTTAGGGTTAGGGTTAGGTCACCATGAACTCATAGAGAAAAATGGACATCGGCAACAAACTGGGAGTGCTTGGATATGGTTAGGAGGGAACTTACTTTCCTAGGCTGCCCTATCTATGTTTCCTGCTAAAATGCATGGGGAAATCCCATTGGAGGAAAATTCCACTTAGGGTTAGGGTTAGGTCACCATGAACTCATAGAGAAAAATGGACATCGGCAACAAACTGGGAGTGCTTGGATATGGTTAGGACAGAACTTACTTTTCTAGGCTGCCGTATCTACGTTTCCTGGTAAAATACATGGGAAGATCCCATTGGAGGAAAATTCCACCTAGGGTTAGGGTTAGGTCACCATGAATATGGACAGCCACAGGGACATTGTCAATAAATTCAGAGTGCTTGGGAATGGTTAGGAGGGAACTTACTTTTCTAGGCTGCCGTATCTACATTTCCTGCTAAAATACATGGGAAAATCCCATTGGAGGAAAATTCCACTTAGGGTTAGGGTTAAGTCACCATGAACTCATAGAGAAAAACGGACATCGGCAACAAACTGGGAGTGCTTGGATATGGTTAGGAGGGAACTTACTTTTCTAGGCTGCCGTATCTACGTTTCCTGGTAAAATAAATGGGAAAATCCCATTGGAGGAAAATTCCACCTAGGGTTAGGGTTAGGTCACCATGAATATGGAGAGCAACAGGGACATTGTCAATAAATTCGGAGTGCTTGGGAATGGTTAGGAGGGCACTTACTTTTCTAGGCTTCCCTATCTATGTTTCCTGGTAAAATACATGGGAAAATCCCATTGGAGGAAAATTCCACTTAGCGTTTGGGTTAGGTCACCATGAACATGGAGAGAAACATGGACATTGCCAATAAATTTGGAGTGGTTGGGAATGATTAGGACGGCAAAGAAATTTCTAGGCTGCCCTATCTTTGTTTCCTGCTAAAATACATGGGAAAATCCCATTGGAGGAAAATTCCACTTAGTGTTAGGGTTAGGTCACCATGAACTCATAGAGAAAAATGGACATCGGCAACAAACTGGGCGTGCTTGGATATGGTTAGGAGGGAACTTACTTTTCTAGGCTGCCGTATCTACGTTTCCTGCTAAAATACATGGGAAGATCCCATTGGAGGAAAATTCCACCTAGGGTTAGGGTTAGGTCACCATGAACTCACAGAGAAAAATGGACATCGGCAACAAACTGGGAGTGCTTGGATACGGTTAGGACAGAACTCACTTTTCTAGGCTGCCGTATCTACGTTTCCTCGTAAAATACATGGGAAGATCCCATTGGAGGAAAATTCCACTTAGGGTTAGGTTTAAGTCACCATGAACTCATAGAGAAAAATGGACATCGGCAACAAACTGGGAGTGCTTGCATATGGTTAGGAGGGAACTTAATTTTCTAGGCTGCCCTATCTATGTTTCCTGCTAAAATGCATGGGAAAATCCCATTGGAGGAAAATTCCACTTAGGGTTAGGGTTAGGTCACCATGAACTCATAGAGAAAAATGGACATCGGCAACAAACTGGGAGTGCTTGGATATGGTTAGGAGGGAACTTACTTTCCTAGGCTGCCCTATCTATGTTTCCTGCTAAAATGCATGGGGAAATCCCATTGGAGGAAAATTCCACTTAGGGTTAGGGTTAGGTCACCATGAACTCATAGAGAAAAATGGACATCGGCAACAAACTGGGAGTGCTTGGATATGGTTAGGACAGAACTTACTTTTCTAGGCTGCCGTATCTACGTTTCCTGGTAAAATACATGGGAAGATCCCATTGGAGGAAAATTCCACCTAGGGTTAGGGTTAGGTCACCATGAACTCATAGAGAAAAATGGACATCGGCAACAAACTGGGAGTGCTTGGATATGGTTAGGACAGAACTTACTTTTCTAGGCTGCCGTATCTACGTTTCCTGGTAAAATACATGGGAAGATCCCATTGGAGGAAAATTCCACTTAGGGTTAGGGTTAAGTCACCATGAACTCATAGAGAAAAATGGACATCGGCAACAAACTGGGCTTGCTTGGATATGGTTAGGAGGGAACTTACTTTTCTAGGCTGCCGTATCTACGTTTCTTGCTAAAATACATGGGAAGATCCCATTGGAGGAAAATTCCACCTAGGGTTAGGGTTAGGTCACCATGAACTCATAGAGAAAAATGGACATCGGCAACAAACTGGGAGTGCTTGGATATGGTTAGGACAGAACTTACTTTTCTAGGCTGCCGTATCTACGTTTCCTGGTAAAATACATGGGAAGATCCCATTGGAGGAAAATTCCACTTAGGGTTAGGGTTAAGTCACCATGAACTCATAGAGAAAAATGGACATCGGCAACAAACTGGGAGTGCTTGCATATGGTTAGGAGGGAACTTACTTTTCTTGGCTGCCCTATCTATGTTTCCTGCTAAAATGCATGGGAAAATCCCATTGGAGGAAAATTCCACTTAGGTTTAGGGTTAGGTCACCATGAACTCATAGAGAAAAATGGACATCGGCAACAAACTGGGAGTGCTTGGATATGGTTAGGAGGGAACTTACTTTAATAGGCTGCCCTATCTATGTTTCCTGCTAAAATGCATGGGGAAATCCTATTGGAGGAAAATTCCACTTAGGGTTAGGGTTAGGTCACCATGAACTCATAGAGAAAAATGGACATCGGCAACAAACTGGGAGTGCTTGGATATGGTTAGGAGGGAACTTACTTTTCTAGGCTGCCGTATCTACGTTTCCTAGTAAAATACATGGGAAAATCCCATTGGAGGAAAATTCCACCTAGGGTTAGGGTTAGGTCACCATGAATATGGAGAGCAACAGGGACATTGTCAATAAATTCGGAGTGCTTGGGAATGGTTAGGAGGGCACTTCCTTTTCTACGCTTCCCTATCTATGTTTCCTGGTAAAATACATGGGAAAATCCCATTGGAGGAAAATTCCACCTAGGGTTAGGGTTAGGTCACCATGAATATGGAGAGCAACAGGGACATTGTCAATAAATTCGGAGTGCTTGGGAATGGTTAGGAGGGAACTTACTTTTATAGGCTGCCGTATCTACATTTCCCGCTAAAATACATGGGAAGATCCCATTGGAGGAAAATTCCACTTAGGGTTAGGGTTAAGTCACCATGAACTCATAGAGAAAAATGGACATCGGCAACAAACTGGGAGTGCTTGCATATGGTTAGGAGGGAACTTACTTTTCTAGGCTGCCCTATCTATGTTTCCTGCTAAAATGCATGGGAAAATCCCATTGGAGGAAAATTCCACTTAGGGTTAGGGTTAGGTCACCATGAAGTCATAGAGAAAAATGGACATCGGCAACAAACTGGGAGTGCTTGGATATGGTTAGGAGGGAACTTACTTTCCTAGGCTGCCCTATCTATGTTTCCTGCTAAAATGCATGGGGAAATCCCATTGGAGGAAAATTCCACTTAGGGTTAGGGTTAGGTCACCATGAACCCATAGAGAAAAATGGACATCGGCAACAAACTGGGAGTGCTTGGATATGGTTAGGAGGGAACTTACTTTTCTAGGCTGCCGTATCTACGTTTCCTAGTAAAATACATGGGAAAATCCCATTGGAGGAAAATTCCACCTAGGGTTAGGGTTAGGTCACCATGAATATGGAGAGCAACAGGGACATTGTCAATAAATTCGGAGTGCTTGGGAATGGTTAGGAGGGCACTTACTTTTCTAGGCTTCCCTATCTATGTTTCCTGGTAAAATACATGGGAAAATCCCATTGGAGGAAAATTCCACCTAGGGTTAGGGTTACGTCACCATGAATATGGAGAGCAACAGGGACATTGTCAATAAATTCGGAGTGCTTGGGAATGGTTAGGAGGGAACTTACTTTTCTAGGCTGCCGTATCTACATTTCCCGCTAAAATACATGGGAAGATCCCATTGGAGGAAAATTCCACTTAGGGCTAGGGTTAAGTCACCATGAACTCATAGAGAAAAATGGACATCGGCAACAAACTGGGAGTGCTTGCATATGGTTAGGAGGGAACTTACTTTTCTAGACTGCCCTATCTATGTTTTCTGCTAAAATGCATGGGAAAATCCCATTGGAGGAAAATTCCACTTAGGGTTAGGGTTAAGTCACCATGAACTCATAGAGAAAAATGGACATCGGCAACAAACTGGGCTTGCTTGGATATGGTTAGGAGGGAACTTACTTTTCTAGGCTGCCGTATCTACGTTTCTTGCTAAAATACATGGGAAGATCCCATTGGAGGAAAATTCCACCTAGGGTTAGGGTTAGGTCACCATGAACTCATAGAGAAAAATGGACATCGGCAACAAACTGGGAGTGCTTGGATATGGTTAGGACAGAACTTACTTTTCTAGGCTGCCGTATCTACGTTTCCTGGTAAAATACATGGGAAGATCCCATTGGAGGAAAATTCCACTTAGGGTTAGGGTTAAGTCACCATGAACTCATAGAGAAAAATGGACATCGGCAACAAACTGGGCTTGCTTGGATATGGTTAGGAGGGAACTTACTTTTCTAGGCTGCCGTATCTACGTTTCTTGCTAAAATACATGGGAAGATCCCATTGGAGGAAAATTCCACCTAGGGTTAGGGTTAGGTCACCATGAACTCATAGAGAAAAATGGACATCGGCAACAAACTGGGAGTGCTTGGATATGGTTAGGACAGAACTTACTTTTCTAGGCTGCCGTATCTACGTTTCCTGGTAAAATACATGGGAAGATCCCATTGGAGGAAAATTCCACTTAGGGTTAGGGTTAAGTCACCATGAACTCATAGAGAAAAATGGACATCGGCAACAAACTGGGAGTGCTTGCATATGGTTAGGAGGGAACTTACTTTTCTAGGCTGCCCTATCTATGTTTCCTGCTAAAATGCATGGGAAAATCCCATTGGAGGAAAATTCCACTTAGGTTTAGGGTTAGGTCACCATGAACTCATAGAGAAAAATGGACATCGGCAACAAACTGGGAGTGCTTGGATATGGTTAGGAGGGAACTTACTTTAATAGGCTGCCCTATCTATGTTTCCTGCTAAAATGCATGGGGAAATCCTATTGGAGGAAAATTCCACTTAGGGTTAGGGTTAGGTCACCATGAACTCATAGAGAAAAATGGACATCGGCAACAAACTGGGAGTGCTTGGATATGGTTAGGAGGGAACTTACTTTTCTAGGCTGCCGTATCTACGTTTCCTAGTAAAATACATGGGAAAATCACATTGGAGGAAAATTCCACCTAGGGTTAGGGTTAGGTCACCATGAATATGGAGAGCAACAGGGACATTGTCAATAAATTCGGAGTGCTTGGGAATGGTTAGGAGGGCACTTACTTTTCTACGCTTCCCTATCTATGTTTCCTGGTAAAATACATGGGAAAATCCCATTGGAGGAAAATTCCACCTAGGGTTAGGGTTAGGTCACCATGAATATGGAGAGCAACAGGGACATTGTCAATAAATTCGGAGTGCTTGGGAATGGTTAGGAGGGAACTTACTTTTATAGGCTGCCGTATCTACATTTCCCGCTAAAATACATGGGAAGATCCCATTGGAGGAAAATTCCACTTAGGGTTAGGGTTAAGTCACCATGAACTCATAGAGAAAAATGGACATCGGCAACAAACTGGGAGTGCTTGCATATGGTTAGGAGGGAACTTACTTTTCTAGGCTGCCCTATCTATGTTTCCTGCTAAAATGCATGGGAAAATCCCATTGGAGGAAAATTCCACTTAGGGTTAGGGTTAGGTCACCATGAAGTCATAGAGAAAAATGGACATCGGCAACAAACTGGGAGTGCTTGGATATGGTTAGGAGGGAACTTACTTTCCTAGGCTGCCCTATCTATGTTTCCTGCTAAAATGAATGGGGAAATCCCATTGGAGGAAAATTCCACTTAGGGTTAGGGTTAGGTCACCATGAACCCATAGAGAAAAATGGACATCGGCAACAAACTGGGAGTGCTTGGATATGGTTAGGAGGGAACTTACTTTTCTAGGCTGCCGTATCTACGTTTCCTAGTAAAATACATGGGAAAATCCCATTGGAGGAAAATTCCACCTAGGGTTAGGGTTAGGTCACCATGAATATGGAGAGCAACAGGGACATTGTCAATAAATTCGGAGTGCTTGGGAATGGTTAGGAGGGCACTTACTTTTCTAGGCTTCCCTATCTATGTTTCCTGGTAAAATACATGGGAAAATCCCATTGGAGGAAAATTCCACCTAGGGTTAGGGTTACGTCACCATGAATATGGAGAGCAACAGGGACATTGTCAATAAATTCGGAGTGCTTGGGAATGGTTAGGAGGGAACTTACTTTTCTAGGCTGCCGTATCTACATTTCCCGCTAAAATACATGGGAAGATCCCATTGGAGGAAAATTCCACTTAGGGTTAGGTTTAAGTCACCATGAACTCATAGAGAAAAATGGACATCGGCAACAAACTGGGAGTGCTTGCATATGGTTAGGAGGGAACTTAATTTTCTAGGCTGCCCTATCTATGTTTCCTGCTAAAATGCATGGGAAAATCCCATTGGAGGAAAATTCCACTTAGGGTTAGGGTTAGGTCACCATGAACTCATAGAGAAAAATGGACATCGGCAACAAACTGGGAGTGCTTGGATATGGTTAGGAGGGAACTTACTTTCCTAGGCTGCCCTATCTATGTTTCCTGCTAAAATGCATGGGGAAATCCCATTGGAGGAAAATTCCACTTAGGGTTAGGGTTAGGTCACCATGAACTCATAGAGAAAAATGGACATCGGCAACAAACTGGGAGTGCTTGGATATGGTTAGGACAGAACTTACTTTTCTAGGCTGCCGTATCTACGTTTCCTGGTAAAATACATGGGAAGATCCCATTGGAGGAAAATTCCACCTAGGGTTAGGGTTAGGTCACCATGAACTCATAGAGAAAAATGGACATCGGCAACAAACTGGGAGTGCTTGGATATGGTTAGGACAGAACTTACTTTTCTAGGCTGCCGTATCTACGTTTCCTGGTAAAATACATGGGAAGATCCCATTGGAGGAAAATTCCACTTAGGGTTAGGGTTAAGTCACCATGAACTCATAGAGAAAAATGGACATCGGCAACAAACTGGGCTTGCTTGGATATGGTTAGGAGGGAACTTACTTTTCTAGGCTGCCGTATCTACGTTTCTTGCTAAAATACATGGGAAGATCCCATTGGAGGAAAATTCCACCTAGGGTTAGGGTTAGGTCACCATGAACTCATAGAGAAAAATGGACATCGGCAACAAACTGGGAGTGCTTGGATATGGTTAGGACAGAACTTACTTTTCTAGGCTGCCGTATCTACGTTTCCTGGTAAAATACATGGGAAGATCCCATTGGAGGAAAATTCCACTTAGGGTTAGGGTTAAGTCACCATGAACTCATAGAGAAAAATGGACATCGGCAACAAACTGGGAGTGCTTGCATATGGTTAGGAGGGAACTTACTTTTCTTGGCTGCCCTATCTATGTTTCCTGCTAAAATGCATGGGAAAATCCCATTGGAGGAAAATTCCACTTAGGTTTAGGGTTAGGTCACCATGAACTCATAGAGAAAAATGGACATCGGCAACAAACTGGGAGTGCTTGGATATGGTTAGGAGGGAACTTACTTTAATAGGCTGCCCTATCTATGTTTCCTGCTAAAATGCATGGGGAAATCCTATTGGAGGAAAATTCCACTTAGGGTTAGGGTTAGGTCACCATGAACTCATAGAGAAAAATGGACATCGGCAACAAACTGGGAGTGCTTGGATATGGTTAGGAGGGAACTTACTTTTCTAGGCTGCCGTATCTACGTTTCCTAGTAAAATACATGGGAAAATCCCATTGGAGGAAAATTCCACCTAGGGTTAGGGTTAGGTCACCATGAATATGGAGAGCAACAGGGACATTGTCAATAAATTCGGAGTGCTTGGGAATGGTTAGGAGGGCACTTCCTTTTCTACGCTTCCCTATCTATGTTTCCTGGTAAAATACATGGGAAAATCCCATTGGAGGAAAATTCCACCTAGGGTTAGGGTTAGGTCACCATGAATATGGAGAGCAACAGGGACATTGTCAATAAATTCGGAGTGCTTGGGAATGGTTAGGAGGGAACTTACTTTTATAGGCTGCCGTATCTACATTTCCCGCTAAAATACATGGGAAGATCCCATTGGAGGAAAATTCCACTTAGGGTTAGGGTTAAGTCACCATGAACTCATAGAGAAAAATGGACATCGGCAACAAACTGGGAGTGCTTGCATATGGTTAGGAGGGAACTTACTTTTCTAGGCTGCCCTATCTATGTTTCCTGCTAAAATGCATGGGAAAATCCCATTGGAGGAAAATTCCACTTAGGGTTAGGGTTAGGTCACCATGAAGTCATAGAGAAAAATGGACATCGGCAACAAACTGGGAGTGCTTGGATATGGTTAGGAGGGAACTTACTTTCCTAGGCTGCCCTATCTATGTTTCCTGCTAAAATGCATGGGGAAATCCCATTGGAGGAAAATTCCACTTAGGGTTAGGGTTAGGTCACCATGAACCCATAGAGAAAAATGGACATCGGCAACAAACTGGGAGTGCTTGGATATGGTTAGGAGGGAACTTACTTTTCTAGGCTGCCGTATCTACGTTTCCTAGTAAAATACATGGGAAAATCCCATTGGAGGAAAATTCCACCTAGGGTTAGGGTTAGGTCACCATGAATATGGAGAGCAACAGGGACATTGTCAATAAATTCGGAGTGCTTGGGAATGGTTAGGAGGGCACTTACTTTTCTAGGCTTCCCTATCTATGTTTCCTGGTAAAATACATGGGAAAATCCCATTGGAGGAAAATTCCACCTAGGGTTAGGGTTACGTCACCATGAATATGGAGAGCAACAGGGACATTGTCAATAAATTCGGAGTGCTTGGGAATGGTTAGGAGGGAACTTACTTTTCTAGGCTGCCGTATCTACATTTCCCGCTAAAATACATGGGAAGATCCCATTGGAGGAAAATTCCACTTAGGGCTAGGGTTAAGTCACCATGAACTCATAGAGAAAAATGGACATCGGCAACAAACTGGGAGTGCTTGCATATGGTTAGGAGGGAACTTACTTTTCTAGACTGCCCTATCTATGTTTTCTGCTAAAATGCATGGGAAAATCCCATTGGAGGAAAATTCCACTTAGGGTTAGGGTTAAGTCACCATGAACTCATAGAGAAAAATGGACATCGGCAACAAACTGGGCTTGCTTGGATATGGTTAGGAGGGAACTTACTTTTCTAGGCTGCCGTATCTACGTTTCTTGCTAAAATACATGGGAAGATCCCATTGGAGGAAAATTCCACCTAGGGTTAGGGTTAGGTCACCATGAACTCATAGAGAAAAATGGACATCGGCAACAAACTGGGAGTGCTTGGATATGGTTAGGACAGAACTTACTTTTCTAGGCTGCCGTATCTACGTTTCCTGGTAAAATACATGGGAAGATCCCATTGGAGGAAAATTCCACTTAGGGTTAGGGTTAAGTCACCATGAACTCATAGAGAAAAATGGACATCGGCAACAAACTGGGCTTGCTTGGATATGGTTAGGAGGGAACTTACTTTTCTAGGCTGCCGTATCTACGTTTCTTGCTAAAATACATGGGAAGATCCCATTGGAGGAAAATTCCACCTAGGGTTAGGGTTAGGTCACCATGAACTCATAGAGAAAAATGGACATCGGCAACAAACTGGGAGTGCTTGGATATGGTTAGGACAGAACTTACTTTTCTAGGCTGCCGTATCTACGTTTCCTGGTAAAATACATGGGAAGATCCCATTGGAGGAAAATTCCACTTAGGGTTAGGGTTAAGTCACCATGAACTCATAGAGAAAAATGGACATCGGCAACAAACTGGGAGTGCTTGCATATGGTTAGGAGGGAACTTACTTTTCTAGGCTGCCCTATCTATGTTTCCTGCTAAAATGCATGGGAAAATCCCATTGGAGGAAAATTCCACTTAGGTTTAGGGTTAGGTCACCATGAACTCATAGAGAAAAATGGACATCGGCAACAAACTGGGAGTGCTTGGATATGGTTAGGAGGGAACTTACTTTAATAGGCTGCCCTATCTATGTTTCCTGCTAAAATGCATGGGGAAATCCTATTGGAGGAAAATTCCACTTAGGGTTAGGGTTAGGTCACCATGAACTCATAGAGAAAAATGGACATCGGCAACAAACTGGGAGTGCTTGGATATGGTTAGGAGGGAACTTACTTTTCTAGGCTGCCGTATCTACGTTTCCTAGTAAAATACATGGGAAAATCACATTGGAGGAAAATTCCACCTAGGGTTAGGGTTAGGTCACCATGAATATGGAGAGCAACAGGGACATTGTCAATAAATTCGGAGTGCTTGGGAATGGTTAGGAGGGCACTTACTTTTCTACGCTTCCCTATCTATGTTTCCTGGTAAAATACATGGGAAAATCCCATTGGAGGAAAATTCCACCTAGGGTTAGGGTTAGGTCACCATGAATATGGAGAGCAACAGGGACATTGTCAATAAATTCGGAGTGCTTGGGAATGGTTAGGAGGGAACTTACTTTTATAGGCTGCCGTATCTACATTTCCCGCTAAAATACATGGGAAGATCCCATTGGAGGAAAATTCCACTTAGGGTTAGGGTTAAGTCACCATGAACTCATAGAGAAAAATGGACATCGGCAACAAACTGGGAGTGCTTGCATATGGTTAGGAGGGAACTTACTTTTCTAGGCTGCCCTATCTATGTTTCCTGCTAAAATGCATGGGAAAATCCCATTGGAGGAAAATTCCACTTAGGGTTAGGGTTAGGTCACCATGAAGTCATAGAGAAAAATGGACATCGGCAACAAACTGGGAGTGCTTGGATATGGTTAGGAGGGAACTTACTTTCCTAGGCTGCCCTATCTATGTTTCCTGCTAAAATGAATGGGGAAATCCCATTGGAGGAAAATTCCACTTAGGGTTAGGGTTAGGTCACCATGAACCCATAGAGAAAAATGGACATCGGCAACAAACTGGGAGTGCTTGGATATGGTTAGGAGGGAACTTACTTTTCTAGGCTGCCGTATCTACGTTTCCTAGTAAAATACATGGGAAAATCCCATTGGAGGAAAATTCCACCTAGGGTTAGGGTTAGGTCACCATGAATATGGAGAGCAACAGGGACATTGTCAATAAATTCGGAGTGCTTGGGAATGGTTAGGAGGGCACTTACTTTTCTAGGCTTCCCTATCTATGTTTCCTGGTAAAATACATGGGAAAATCCCATTGGAGGAAAATTCCACCTAGGGTTAGGGTTACGTCACCATGAATATGGAGAGCAACAGGGACATTGTCAATAAATTCGGAGTGCTTGGGAATGGTTAGGAGGGAACTTACTTTTCTAGGCTGCCGTATCTACATTTCCCGCTAAAATACATGGGAAGATCCCATTGGAGGAAAATTCCACTTAGGGCTAGGGTTAAGTCACCATGAACTCATAGAGAAAAATGGACATCGGCAACAAACTGGGAGTGCTTGCATATGGTTAGGAGGGAACTTACTTTTCTAGACTGCCCTATCTATGTTTTCTGCAAAAATGCATGGGAAAATCCCATTGGAGGAAAATTCCACTTAAGGTTAGGGTTAGGTCACCATGAACTCATAGAGAAAAATGGACATCGGCAACAAACTGGGAGTGCTTGGATATGGTTAGGAGGGAACTTACTTTTCTAGGCTGCCCTATCTATGTTTCCTGCTAAAATGCATGGGAAAATCCCATTGGAGGAAAATTCCACTTAGGGTTAGGGTTAGGTCACCATGAACTCATAGAGAAAAATGGACATCGGCAACAAACTGGGAGTGCTTGGATATGGTTAGGAGGGAACTTACTTTTCTAGGCTGCCGTATCTACGTTTCCTGGTAAAATACATGGGAAAATCCCATTGGAGGAAAATTCCACCTAGGGTTAGGGTTAGGTCACCATGAATATGGAGAGCAACAGGGACATTGTCAATAAATTCGGAGTGTTTGGGAATGGTTAGGAGGGCACTTACTTTTCTAGGCTTCCCTATCTATGTTTCCTGGTAAAATACATGGGAAAATCCCATTGGAGGAAAATTCCACTTAGCGTTTGGGTTAGGTCACCATGAACATGGAGAGAAACATGGACATTGCCAATAAATTTGGAGTGGTTGGGAATGATTAGGACGGCAAAGAAATTTCTAGGCTGCCCTATCTTTGTTTCCTGCTAAAATACATGGGAAAATCCCATTGGAGGAAAATTCCACTTAGGGTTAGGGTTAGGTCACCATGAAGTCATAGAGAAAAATGGACATCGGCAACAAACTGGGAGTGCTTGGATATGGTTAGGAGGGCACTTACTTTCCTAGGCTGCCCTATCTATGTTTCCTGCTAAAATGCATGGGGAAATCCCATTGGAGGAAAATTCTACTTAGGGTTAGGGTTAGGTCACCATGAACTCATAGAGAAAAATGGACATCGGCAACAAACTGGGAGTGCTTGGATATGGTTAGGAGGGAACTTACTTTTCTAGGCTGCCGTATCTACGTTTCCTAGTAAAATACATGGGAAAATCCCATTGGAGGAAAATTCCACCTAGGGTTAGGGTTAGGTCACCATGAATATGGAGAGCAACAGGGACATTGTCAATAAATTCGGAGTGCTTGGGAATGGTTAGGAGGGCACTTACTTTTCTAGGCTTCCCTATCTATGTTTCCTGGTAAAATACATGGGAAAATCCCATTGGAGGAAAATTCCACCTAGGGTTAGGGTTACGTCACCATGAATATGGAGAGCAACAGGGACATTGTCAATAAATTCGGAGTGCTTGGGAATGGTTAGGAGGGAACTTACTTTTCTAGGCTGCCGTATCTACATTTCCCGCTAAAATACATGGGAAGATCCCATTGGAGGAAAATTCCACTTAGGGCTAGGGTTAAGTCACCATGAACTCATAGAGAAAAATGGACATCGGCAACAAACTGGGAGTGCTTGCATATGGTTAGGAGGGAACTTACTTTTCTAGACTGCCCTATCTATGTTTTCTGCTAAAATGCATGGGAAAATCCCATTGGAGGAAAATTCCACTTAGGGTTAGGGTTAGGTCACCATGAACTCATAGAGAAAAATGGACATCGGCAACAAACTGGGAGTGCTTGGATATGGTTAGGAGGGAACTTACTTTTCTAGGCTGCCCTATCTATGTTTCCTGCTAAAATGCATGGGAAAATCCCATTGGAGGAAAATTCCACATAGGGTTAGGGTTAGGTCACCATGAACTCATAGAGAAAAATGGACATCGGCAACAAACTGGGAGTGCTTGGATATGGTTAGGAGGGAACTTACTTTTCTAGGCTGCCGTATCTACGTTTCCTGGTAAAATACATGGGAAAATCCCATTGGAGGAAAATTCCACCTAGGGTTAGGGTTAGGTCACCATGAATATGGAGAGCAACAGGGACATCGGCAACAAACTGGGAGTGCTTGCATATGGTTAGGAGGGAACTTACTTTTCTAGGCTGCCGTATCTACGTTTCCTGGTAAAATACATGGGAAAATCCCATTGGAGGAAAATTCCACCTAGGGTTAGGGTTAAGTCACCATGAACTCATAGAGAAAAATGGACATCGGCAACAAACTGGGAGTGCTTGCATATGGTTAGGAGGGAACTTACTTTTCTAGGCTGCCCTATCTATGTTTCCTGCTAAAATGCATGGGAAAATCCCATTGGAGGAAAATTCCACTTAGGGTTAGGGTTAGGTCACCATGAAGTCATAGAGAAAAATGGACATCGGCAACAAACTGGGAGTGCTTGGATATGGTTAGGAGGGAACTTACTTTCCTAGGCTGCCCTATCTATGTTTCCTGCTAAAATGCATGGGGAAATCCCATTGGAGGAAAATTCCACTTAGGGTTAGGGTTAGGTCACCATGAACCCATAGAGAAAAATGGACATCGGCAACAAACTGGGAGTGCTTGGATATGGTTAGGAGGGAACTTACTTTTCTAGGCTGCCGTATCTACGTTTCCTAGTAAAATACATGGGAAAATCCCATTGGAGGAAAATTCCACCTAGGGTTAGGGTTAGGTCACCATGAATATGGAGAGCAACAGGGACATTGTCAATAAATTCGGAGTGCTTGGGAATGGTTAGGAGGGCACTTACTTTTCTAGGCTTCCCTATCTATGTTTCCTGGTAAAATACATGGGAAAATCCCATTGGAGGAAAATTCCACCTAGGGTTAGGGTTACGTCACCATGAATATGGAGAGCAACAGGGACATTGTCAATAAATTCGGAGTGCTTGGGAATGGTTAGGAGGGAACTTACTTTTCTAGGCTGCCGTATCTACATTTCCCGCTAAAATACATGGGAAGATCCCATTGGAGGAAAATTCCACTTAGGGCTAGGGTTAAGTCACCATGAACTCATAGAGAAAAATGGACATCGGCAACAAACTGGGAGTGCTTGCATATGGTTAGGAGGGAACTTACTTTTCTAGACTGCCCTATCTATGTTTTCTGCTAAAATGCATGGGAAAATCCCATTGGAGGAAAATTCCACTTAAGGTTAGGGTTAGGTCACCATGAACTCATAGAGAAAAATGGACATCGGCAACAAACTGGGAGTGCTTGGATATGGTTAGGAGGGAACTTACTTTTCTAGGCTGCCCTATCTATGTTTCCTGCTAAAATGCATGGGAAAATCCCATTGGAGGAAAATTCCACTTAGGGTTAGGGTTAGGTCACCATGAACTCATAGAGAAAAATGGACATCGGCAACAAACTGGGAGTGCTTGGATATGGTTAGGAGGGAACTTACTTTTCTAGGCTGCCGTATCTACGTTTCCTGGTAAAATACATGGGAAAATCCCATTGGAGGAAAATTCCACCTAGGGTTAGGGTTAGGTCACCATGAATATGGAGAGCAACAGGGACATTGTCAATAAATTCGGAGTGTTTGGGAATGGTTAGGAGGGCACTTACTTTTCTAGGCTTCCCTATCTATGTTTCCTGGTAAAATACATGGGAAAATCCCATTGGAGGAAAATTCCACTTAGCGTTTGGGTTAGGTCACCATGAACATGGAGAGAAACATGGACATTGCCAATAAATTTGGAGTGGTTGGGAATGATTAGGACGGCAAAGAAATTTCTAGGCTGCCCTATCTTTGTTTCCTGCTAAAATACATGGGAAAATCCCATTGGAGGAAAATTCCACTTAGGGTTAGGGTTAGGTCACCATGAAGTCATAGAGAAAAATGGACATCGGCAACAAACTGGGAGTGCTTGGATATGGTTAGGAGGGAACTTACTTTCCTAGGCTGCCCTATCTATGTTTCCTGCTAAAATGCATGGGGAAATCCCATTGGAGGAAAATTCTACTTAGGGTTAGGGTTAGGTCACCATGAACTCATAGAGAAAAATGGACATCGGCAACAAACTGGGAGTGCTTGGATATGGTTAGGAGGGAACTTACTTTTCTAGGCTGCCGTATCTACGTTTCCTAGTAAAATACATGGGAAAATCCCATTGGAGGAAAATTCCACCTAGGGTTAGGGTTAGGTCACCATGAATATGGAGAGCAACAGGGACATTGTCAATAAATTCGGAGTGCTTGGGAATGGTTAGGAGGGCACTTACTTTTCTAGGCTTCCCTATCTATGTTTCCTGGTAAAATACATGGGAAAATCCCATTGGAGGAAAATTCCACCTAGGGTTAGGGTTACGTCACCATGAATATGGAGAGCAACAGGGACATTGTCAATAAATTCGGAGTGCTTGGGAATGGTTAGGAGGGAACTTACTTTTCTAGGCTGCCGTATCTACATTTCCCGCTAAAATACATGGGAAGATCCCATTGGAGGAAAATTCCACTTAGGGCTAGGGTTAAGTCACCATGAACACATAGAGAAAAATGGACATCGGCAACAAACTGGGAGTGCTTGCATATGGTTAGGAGGGAACTTACTTTTCTAGACTGCCCTATCTATGTTTTCTGCTAAAATGCATGGGAAAATCCCATTGGAGGAAAATTCCACTTAGGGTTAGGGTTAGGTCACCATGAACTCATAGAGAAAAATGGACATCGGCAACAAACTGGGAGTGCTTGGATATGGTTAGGAGGGAACTTACTTTTCTAGGCTGCCCTATCTATGTTTCCTGCTAAAATGCATGGGAAAATCCCATTGGAGGAAAATTCCACATAGGGTTAGGGTTAGGTCACCATGAACTCATAGAGAAAAATGGACATCGGCAACAAACTGGGAGTGCTTGGATATGGTTAGGAGGGAACTTACTTTTCTAGGCTGCCGTATCTACGTTTCCTGGTAAAATACATGGGAAAATCCCATTGGAGGAAAATTCCACCTAGGGTTAGGGTTAGGTCACCATGAATATGGAGAGCAACAGGGACATCGGCAACAAACTGGGAGTGCTTGCATATGGTTAGGAGGGCACTTACTTTTCTAGGCTGCCGTATCTACGTTTCCTGGTAAAATACATGGGAAAATCCCATTGGAGGAAAATTCCACTTAGCGTTTGGGTTAGGTCACCATGAACATGGAGAGAAACATGGACATTGCCAATAAATTTGGAGTGGTTGGGAATGATTAGGACGGCAAAGAAATTTCTAGGCTGCCCTATCTTTGTTTCCTGCTAAAATACATGGGAAAATCCCATTGGAGTAAATTCCACTTAGGGGTAGGGTTAGGTCACCATGAACTCATAGAGAAAAATGGACATCAGCAACAAACTGGGAGTGCTTGGATATGGTTAGGAGGGAACTTACTTTTCTAGGCTGCCGTATCTACGTTTCCTGCTAAAATACATGGGAAGATCCCATTGGAGGAAAATTCCACCTAGGGTTAGGGTTAGGTCACCATGAACTCACAGAGAAAAATGGACATCGGCAACAAACTGGGAGTGCTTGGATATGGTTAGGACAGAACTTACTTTTCTAGGCTGCCGTATCTACGTTTCCTGGTAAAATACATGGGAAGATCCCATTGGAGGAAAATTCCACTTAGGGTTAGGGTTAAGTCACCATGAACTCATAGAGAAAAATGGACATCGGCAACAAACTGGGAGTGGTTGCATATGGTTAGGAGGGAACTTACTTTTCTAGGCTGCCCTATCTATGTTTCCTGCTAAAATGCATGGGAAAATCCCATTGGAGGAAAATTCCACTTAGGGTTAGGGTTAGGTCACCATGAACTCATAGAGAAAAATGGACATCGGCAACAAACTGGGAGTGCTTGGATATGGTTAGGAGGGAACTTACTTTTCTAGGCTGCCCTATCTATGTTTCCTGCTAAAATGCATGGGAAAATCCCATTGGAGGAAAATTCCACATAGGGTTAGGGTTAGGTCACCATGAACTCATAGAGAAAAATGGACATCGGCAACAAACTGGGAGTGCTTGGATATGGTTAGGAGGGAACTTACTTTTCTAGGCTGCCCTATCTATGTTTCCTGCTAAAATGCATGGGAAAATCCCATTGGAGGAAAATTCCACTTAGGGTTAGGGTTAGGTCACCATGAACTCATAGAGAAAAATGGACATCGGCAACAAACTGGGAGTGCTTGGATATGGTTAGGAGGGAACTTACTTTTCTAGGCTGCCGTATCTACGTTTCCTGGTAAAATACATGGGAAAATCCCATTGGAGGAAAATTCCACCTAGGGTTAGGGTTAGGTCACCATGAATATGGAGAGCAACAGGGACATTGTCAATAAATTCGGAGTGTTTGGGAATGGTTAGGAGGGCACTTACTTTTCTAGGCTTCCCTATCTATGTTTCCTGGTAAAATACATGGGAAAATCCCATTGGAGGAAAATTCCACTTAGCGTTTGGGTTAGGTCACCATGAACATGGAGAGAAACATGGACATTGCCAATAAATTTGGAGTGGTTGGGAATGATTAGGACGGCAAAGAAATTTCTAGGCTGCCCTATCTTTGTTTCCTGCTAAAATACATGGGAAAATCCCATTGGAGGAAAATTCCACTTAGGGTTAGGGTTAGGTCACCATGAAGTCATAGAGAAAAATGGACATCGGCAACAAACTGGGAGTGCTTGGATATGGTTAGGAGGGAACTTACTTTCCTAGGCTGCCCTATCTATGTTTCCTGCTAAAATGCATGGGGAAATCCCATTGGAGGAAAATTCTACTTAGGGTTAGGGTTAGGTCACCATGAACTCATAGAGAAAAATGGACATCGGCAACAAACTGGGAGTGCTTGGATATGGTTAGGAGGGAACTTACTTTTCTAGGCTGCCGTATCTACGTTTCCTAGTAAAATACATGGGAAAATCCCATTGGAGGAAAATTCCACCTAGGGTTAGGGTTAGGTCACCATGAATATGGAGAGCAACAGGGACATTGTCAATAAATTCGGAGTGCTTGGGAATGGTTAGGAGGGCACTTACTTTTCTAGGCTTCCCTATCTATGTTTCCTGGTAAAATACATGGGAAAATCCCATTGGAGGAAAATTCCACCTAGGGTTAGGGTTACGTCACCATGAATATGGAGAGCAACAGGGACATTGTCAATAAATTCGGAGTGCTTGGGAATGGTTAGGAGGGAACTTACTTTTCTAGGCTGCCGTATCTACATTTCCCGCTAAAATACATGGGAAGATCCCATTGGAGGAAAATTCCACTTAGGGCTAGGGTTAAGTCACCATGAACACATAGAGAAAAATGGACATCGGCAACAAACTGGGAGTGCTTGCATATGGTTAGGAGGGAACTTACTTTTCTAGACTGCCCTATCTATGTTTTCTGCTAAAATGCATGGGAAAATCCCATTGGAGGAAAATTCCACTTAGGGTTAGGGTTAGGTCACCATGAACTCATAGAGAAAAATGGACATCGGCAACAAACTGGGAGTGCTTGGATATGGTTAGGAGGGAACTTACTTTTCTAGGCTGCCCTATCTATGTTTCCTGCTAAAATGCATGGGAAAATCCCATTGGAGGAAAATTCCACCTAGGGTTAGGGTTAGGTCACCATGAATATGGAGAGCAATAGGGACATTGTCAATAAATTCGGAGTGCTTGGGAATGGTTAGGAGGGCACTTACTTTTCTAGGCTTCCCTATCTATGTTTCCTGGTAAAATACATGGGAAAATCCCATTGGAGGAAAATTCCACCTAGGGTTAGGGTTAGGTCACCATGAATATGGAGAGCCACAGGGACATTGTCAATAAATTCGGAGTGCTTGGGAATGGTTAGGAGGGAACTTACTTTTCTAGGCTGCCGTATCTACATTTCCTGCTAAAATACATGGGAAGATCCCATTGGAGGAAAATTCCACTTAGGGTTAGGGTTAAGTCACCATGAACTCATAGAGAAAAATGGACATCGGCAGCAAACTGGGAGTGCTTGGATATGGTTAGGAGGGAACTTACTTTTCTAGGCTGCCGTATCTACGTTTCCTGGTAAAATACATGGGAAAATCCCATTGGAGGAAAATTCCACCTAGGGTTAGGGTTAGGTCACCATGAATATGGAGAGCAACAGGGACATTGTCAATAAATTCGGAGTGCTTGGGAATGGTTAGGAGGGCACTTACTTTTCTAGGATTCCCTATCTATGTTTCCTGGTAAAATACATGGGAAAATCCCATTGGAGGAAAATTCCACTTAGCGTTTGGGTTAGGTCACCATGAACATGGAGAGAAACATGGACATTGCCAATAAATTTGGAGTGGTTGGGAATGATTAGGACGGCAAAGAAATTTCTAGGCTGCCCTATCTTTGTTTCCTGCTAAAATACATGGGAAAATCCCATTGGAGGAAAATTCCACTTAGTGTTAGGGTTAGGTCACCATGAACTCATAGAGAAAAATGGACATCGGCAACAAACTGGGAGTGCTTGGATATGGTTAGGAGGGAACTTACTTTTCTAGGCTGCCGTATCTACCTTTCCTGGTAAAATACATGGGAAGATCCCATTGGAGGAAAATTCCACCTAGGGTTAGGGTTAGGTCACCATGAACTCACAGAGAAAAATGGACATCGGCAACAAACTGGGAGTGCTTGGATATGGTTAGGACAGAACTTACTTTTCTAGGCTGCCGTATCTACGTTTCCTGGTAAAATACATGGGAAGATCCCATTGGAGGAAAATTCCACCTAGGGTTAGGGTTAGGTCACCATGAACTCACAGAGAAAAATGGACATCGGCAACAAACTGGGAGTGCTTGGATATGGTTAGGACAGAACTTACTTTTCTAGGCTGCCGTATCTACGTTTCCTGGTAAAATACATGGGAAGATCCCATTGGAGGAAAATTCCACTTAGGGTTAGGGTTAGGTCACCATGAACTCATAGAGAAAAATGGACATCGGCAACAAACTGGGAGTGCTTGGATATGGTTAGGAGGGAACTTACTTTTCTAGGCTGCCGTATCTACGTTTCCTGGTAAAATACATGGGAAAATCCCATTGGAGGAAAATTCCACCTAGGGTTAGGGTTAGGTCACCATGAATATGGAGAGCAACAGGGACATTGTCAATAAATTCGGAGTGCTTGGGAATGGTTAGGAGGGCACTTACTTTTCTAGGCTTCCCTATCTATGTTTCCTGGTAAAATACATGGGAAAATCCCATTGGAGGAAAATTCCACCTAGGGTTAGGGTTAGGTCACCATGAATATGGAGAGCAACAGGGACATTGTCAATAAATTCGGAGTGCTTGGGAATGGTTAGGAGGGAACTTACTTTTCTAGGCTGCCGTATCTACATTTCCCGCTAAAATACATGGGAAGATCCCATTGGAGGAAAATTCCACTTAGGGTTAGGGTTAAGTCACCATGAACTCATAGAGAAAAATGGACATCGGCAACAAACTGGGAGTGCTTGGATATGGTTAGGAGGGAACTTACTTTTCTAGGCTGCCCTATCTATGTTTCCTGCTAAAATGCATGGGAAAATCCCATTGGAGGAACATTCCACTTAGGGTTAGGGTTAGGTCACCATGAACTCATAGAGAAAAATGGATATCGGCAACCAACTGGGAGTGCTTGGATATGGTTAGGAGGGAACTTACTTTTCTAGGCTGCCCTATCTATGTTTCCTGCTAAAATGCATGGGGAAATCCCATTGGAGGAAAATTCCACTTAGGGTTAGGGTTAGGTCACCATGAACTCATAGAGAAAAATGGACATCGGCAACAAACTGGGAGTGCTTGGATATGGTTAGGAGGGAACTTACTTTTCTAGGCTGCCGTATCTACTTTTCCTAGTAAAATACATGGGAAAATCCCATTGGAGGAAAATTCCACCTAGGGTTAGGGTTAGGTCACCATGAATATGGAGAGCAACAGGGACATTGTCAATAAATTCGGAGTGCTTGGGAATGGTTAGGAGGGCACTTACTTTTCTAGGCTTCCCTATCTATGTTTCCTGGTAAAATACATGGGAAAATCCCATTGGAGGAAAATTCCACCTAGGGTTAGGGTTAGGTCACCATGAATATGGAGAGCCACAGGGACATTGTCAATAAATTCGGAGTGCTTGGGAATGGTTAGGAGGGAACTTACTTTTCTAGGCTGCCGTATCTACGTTTCCTGGTAAAATACATGGGAAAATCCCATTGGAGGAAAATTCCACCTAGGGTTAGGGTTAGGTCACCATGAATATGGAGAGCAACAGGGACATTGTCAATAAATTCGGAGTGCTTGGGAATGGTTAGGAGGGCACTTACTTTTCTAGGATTCCCTATCTATGTTTCCTGGTAAAATACATGGGAAAATCCCATTGGAGGAAAATTCCACTTAGCGTTTGGGTTAGGTCACCATGAACATGGAGAGAAACATGGACATTGCCAATAAATTTGGAGTGGTTGGGAATGATTAGGACGGCAAAGAAATTTCTAGGCTGCCCTATCTTTGTTTCCTGCTAAAATACATGGGAAAATCCCATTGGAGGAAAATTCCACTTAGTGTTAGGGTTAGGTCACCATGAACTCATAGAGAAAAATGGACATCGGCAACAAACTGGGAGTGCTTGGATATGGTTAGGAGGGAACTTACTTTTCTAGGCTGCCGTATCTACCTTTCCTGGTAAAATACATGGGAAGATCCCATTGGAGGAAAATTCCACCTAGGGTTAGGGTTAGGTCACCATGAACTCACAGAGAAAAATGGACATCGGCAACAAACTGGGAGTGCTTGGATATGGTTAGGACAGAACTTACTTTTCTAGGCTGCCGTATCTACGTTTCCTGGTAAAATACATGGGAAGATCCCATTGGAGGAAAATTCCACCTAGGGTTAGGGTTAGGTCACCATGAACTCACAGAGAAAAATGGACATCGGCAACAAACTGGGAGTGCTTGGATATGGTTAGGACAGAACTTACTTTTCTAGGCTGCCGTATCTACGTTTCCTGGTAAAATACATGGGAAGATCCCATTGGAGGAAAATTCCACTTAGGGTTAGGGTTAGGTCACCATGAACTCATAGAGAAAAATGGACATCGGCAACAAACTGGGAGTGCTTGGATATGGTTAGGAGGGAACTTACTTTTCTAGGCTGCCGTATCTACGTTTCCTGGTAAAATACATGGGAAAATCCCATTGGAGGAAAATTCCACCTAGGGTTAGGGTTAGGTCACCATGAATATGGAGAGCAACAGGGACATTGTCAATAAATTCGGAGTGCTTGGGAATGGTTAGGAGGGCACTTACTTTTCTAGGCTTCCCTATCTATGTTTCCTGGTAAAATACATGGGAAAATCCCATTGGAGGAAAATTCCACCTAGGGTTAGGGTTAGGTCACCATGAACTCATAGAGAAAAATGGACATCGGCAACAAACTGGGAGTGCTTGGATATGGTTAGGAGGGAACTTACTTTTCTAGGCTGCCCTATCTATGTTTCCTGCTAAAATGCATGGGAAAATCCCATTGGAGGAAAATTCCACTTAGGGTTAGGGTTAGGTCACCATGAACTCATAGAGAAAAATGGACATCGGCAACAAACTGGGAGTGCTTGGATATGGTTAGGAGGGAACTTACTTTTCTAGGCTGCCCTATCTATGTTTCCTGCTAAAATGCATGGGAAAATCCCATTGGAGGAACATTCCACTTAGGGTTAGGGTTAGGTCACCATGAACTCATAGAGAAAAATGGATATCGGCAACCAACTGGGAGTGCTTGGATATGGTTAGGAGGGAACTTACTTTTCTAGGCTGCCCTATCTATGTTTCCTGCTAAAATGCATGGGGAAATCCCATTGGAGGAAAATTCCACTTAGGGTTAGGGTTAGGTCACCATGAACTCATAGAGAAAAATGGACATCGGCAACAAACTGGGAGTGCTTGGATATGGTTAGGAGGGAACTTACTTTTCTAGGCTGCCGTATCTACTTTTCCTAGTAAAATACATGGGAAAATCCCATTGGAGGAAAATTCCACTTAGGGTTAGGGTTAGGTCACCATGAATATGGAGAGCAACAGGGACATTGTCAATAAATTCGGAGTGCTTGGGAATGGTTAGGAGGGCACTTACTTTTCTAGGCTTCCCTATCTATGTTTCCTGGTAAAATACATGGGAAAATCCCATTGGAGGAAAATTCCACCTAGGGTTAGGGTTAGGTCACCATGAATATGGAGAGCCACAGGGACATTGTCAATAAATTCGGAGTGCTTGGGAATGGTTAGGAGGGAACTTACTTTTCTAGGCTGCCGTATCTACGTTTCCTGGTAAAATACATGGGAAAATCCCATTGGAGGAAAATTCCACCTAGGGTTAGGGTTAGGTCACCATGAATATGGAGAGCAACAGGGACATTGTCAATAAATTCGGAGTGCTTGGGAATGGTTAGGAGGGCACTTACTTTTCTAGGATTCCCTATCTATGTTTCCTGGTAAAATACATGGGAAAATCCCATTGGAGGAAAATTCCACTTAGCGTTTGGGTTAGGTCACCATGAACATGGAGAGAAACATGGACATTGCCAATAAATTTGGAGTGGTTGGGAATGATTAGGACGGCAAAGAAATTTCTAGGCTGCCCTATCTTTGTTTCCTGCTAAAATACATGGGAAAATCCCATTGGAGGAAAATTCCACTTAGTGTTAGGGTTAGGTCACCATGAACTCATAGAGAAAAATGGACATCGGCAACAAACTGGGAGTGCTTGGATATGGTTAGGAGGGAACTTACTTTTCTAGGCTGCCGTATCTACCTTTCCTGGTAAAATACATGGGAAGATCCCATTGGAGGAAAATTCCACCTAGGGTTAGGGTTAGGTCACCATGAACTCACAGAGAAAAATGGACATCGGCAACAAACTGGGAGTGCTTGGATATGGTTAGGACAGAACTTACTTTTCTAGGCTGCCGTATCTACGTTTCCTGGTAAAATACATGGGAAGATCCCATTGGAGGAAAATTCCACCTAGGGTTAGGGTTAGGTCACCATGAACTCACAGAGAAAAATGGACATCGGCAACAAACTGGGAGTGCTTGGATATGGTTAGGACAGAACTTACTTTTCTAGGCTGCCGTATCTACGTTTCCTGGTAAAATACATGGGAAGATCCCATTGGAGGAAAATTCCACTTAGGGTTAGGGTTAGGTCACCATGAACTCATAGAGAAAAATGGACATCGGCAACAAACTGGGAGTGCTTGGATATGGTTAGGAGGGAACTTACTTTTCTAGGCTGCCGTATCTACGTTTCCTGGTAAAATACATGGGAAAATCCCATTGGAGGAAAATTCCACCTAGGGTTAGGGTTAGGTCACCATGAATATGGAGAGCAACAGGGACATTGTCAATAAATTCGGAGTGCTTGGGAATGGTTAGGAGGGCACTTACTTTTCTAGGCTTCCCTATCTATGTTTCCTGGTAAAATACATGGGAAAATCCCATTGGAGGAAAATTCCACCTAGGGTTAGGGTTAGGTCACCATGAATATGGAGAGCAACAGGGACATTGTCAATAAATTCGGAGTGCTTGGGAATGGTTAGGAGGGAACTTACTTTTCTAGGCTGCCGTATCTACATTTCCCGCTAAAATACATGGGAAGATCCCATTGGAGGAAAATTCCACTTAGGGTTAGGGTTAAGTCACCATGAACTCATAGAGAAAAATGGACATCGGCAACAAACTGGGAGTGCTTGGATATGGTTAGGAGGGAACTTACTTTTCTAGGCTGCCCTATCTATGTTTCCTGCTAAAATGCATGGGAAAATCCCATTGGAGGAAAATTCCACTTAGGGTTAGGGTTAGGTCACCATGAACTCATAGAGAAAAATGGATATCGGCAACCAACTGGGAGTGCTTGGATATGGTTAGGAGGGAACTTACTTTTCTAGGCTGCCCTATCTATGTTTCCTGCTAAAATGCATGGGGAAATCCCATTGGAGGAAAATTCCACTTAGGGTTAGGGTTAGGTCACCATGAACTCATAGAGAAAAATGGACATCGGCAACAAACTGGGAGTGCTTGGATATGGTTAGGAGGGAACTTACTTTTCTAGGCTGCCGTATCTACTTTTCCTAGTAAAATACATGGGAAAATCCCATTGGAGGAAAATTCCACCTAGGGTTAGGGTTAGGTCACCATGAATATGGAGAGCAACAGGGACATTGTCAATAAATTCGGAGTGCTTGGGAATGGTTAGGAGGGCACTTACTTTTCTAGGCTTCCCTATCTATGTTTCCTGGTAAAATACATGGGAAAATCCCATTGGAGGAAAATTCCACCTAGGGTTAGGGTTAGGTCACCATGAATATGGAGAGCCACAGGGACATTGTCAATAAATTCGGAGTGCTTGGGGATGGTGAGGAGGGAACTTACTTTTCTAGGCTGCCGTATCTACATTTCCCGCTAAAATAGATGGGAAGATCCCATTGGAGGAAAATTCCACTTAGGGTTAGGGTTAAGTCACCATGAACTCATAGAGAAAAATGGACATCGGCAACAAACTGGGAGTGCTTGCATATGGTTAGGAGGGAACTTACTTTTCTAGGCTGCCCTATCTATGTTTCCTGCTAAAATGCATGGGAAAATCCCATTGGAGGAAAATTCCACTTAGGGTTAGGGTTAGGTCACCATGAACTCATAGAGAAAAATGGACATCGGCAACAAACTGGGAGTGCTTGGATATGGTTAGGAGGGAACTTACTTTTCTAGGCTGCCCTATCTATGTTTCCTGCTAAAATGCATGGGGAAATCCCATTGGAGGAAATTTCCACTTAGGGTTAGGGTTAGGTCACCATGAACTCATAGAGAAAAATGGACATCGGCAACAAACTGGGAGTGCTTGGATATGGTTAGGAGGGAACTTACTTTTCTAGGCTGCCGTATCTACGTTTCCTAGTAAAATACATGGGAAAATCCCATTGGAGGAAAATTCCACCTAGGGTTAGGGTTAGGTCACCATGAATATGGAGAGCAACAGGGACATTGTCAATAAATTCGCAGTGCTTGGGAATGGTTAGGAGGGCACTTACTTTTCTAGGCTTCCCTATCTATGTTTCCTGCTAAAATGCATGGGAAAATCCCATTGGAGGAAAATTCCACTTAGCGTTTGGGTTAGGTCACCATGAACATGGAGAGAAACATGGACATTGCCAATAAATTCGGAGTGGTTGGGAATGATTAGAAGGGAAAGGAAATTTCTAGGCTGCCTTATCTTTGTTTCCTGCTAAAATAAATGGGAAAATCCCATTGGAGGAAAATTCCACTTAGGCTTAGGGTTAGGTCACCATGAACTCATAGAGAAAAATGGACATCGGCAACAAACTGGGAGTGCTTGGATATGGTTAGGAGGGCACTTACTTTTCTAGGCTGCCGTATCTATGTTTCCTGCTAAAATGCATGGGAAAATCCCATTGGAGGAAAATTCCACTTAGGGTTAGGGTTAGGTCACCATGAACTCATAGAGAAAAATAGACATCGGCAACAAACTGGGAGTGCTTGGATATGGTTAGGAGGGAACTTACTTTTCTAGGCTGCCCTATCTATGTTTCCTGCTAAAATGCATGGGGAAATCCCATTGGAGGAAAATTCCACTTAGGGTTAGGGTTAGGTCACCATGAACTCATAGAGAAAAATGGACATCGGCAACAAACTGGGAGTGCTTGCATATGGTTAGGAGGGAACTTACTTTTCTAGGCTGCCGTATCTACGTTTCCTGGTAAAATACATGGGAAAATCCCATTGGAGGAAAATTCCACCTAGGGTTAGGGTTAGGTCACCATGAATATGGAGAGCAACAGGGACATTGTCAATAAATTCGGAGTGCTTGGGAATGGTTAGGAGGGCACTTACCTTTCTAGGCTTCCCTATCTATGTTTCCTGGTAAAATACATGGGAAAATCCCATTGGAGGAAAATTCCACTTAGCGTTTGGGTTAGGTCACCATGAACATGGAGAGAAACATGGACATTGCCAATAAATTTGGAGTGGTTGGGAATGATTAGGACGGCAAAGAAATTTCTAGGCTGCCCTATCTTTGTTTCCTGCTAAAATACATGGGAAAATCCCATTGGAGGAAAATTCCACTTAGTGTTAGGGTTAGGTCACCATGAACTCACAGAGAAAAATGGACATCGGCAACAAACTGGGAGTGCTTGGATATGGTTAGGACAGAACTTACTTTTCTAGGCTGCCGTATCTACGTTTCCTGGTAAAATACATGGGAAGATCCCATTGGAGGAAAATTCCACTTAGGGTTAGGGTTAAGTCACCATGAACTCATAGAGAAAAATGGACATCGGCAACAAACTGGGAGTGCTTGCATATGGTTAGGAGGGAACTTACTTTTCTAGGCTGCCCTATCTATGTTTCCTGCTAAAAGGCATGGGAAAATCCCATTGGAGGAAAATTCCACTTAGGGTTAGGGTTAGGTCACCATGAACTCATAGAGAAAAATGGATATCGGCAACAAACTGGGAGTGCTTGGATATGGTTAGGAGGGAACTTACTTTTCTAGGCTGCCCTATCTATGTTTCCTGCTAAAATGCATGGGGAAATCCCATTGGAGGAAAATTCCACTTAGGGTTAGGGTTAGGTCACCATGAACTCATAGAGAAAAATGGACATCGGCAACAAACTGGGAGTGCTTTGATATGGTTAGGAGGGAACTTACTTTTCTAGGCTGCCGTATCTACTTTTCCTAGTAAAATACATGGGAAAATCCCATTGGAGGAAAATTCCACCTAGGGTTAGGGTTAGGTCACCATGAATATGGAGAGCAACAGGGACATTGTCAATAAATTCGGAGTGCTTGGGGATGGTTAGGAGGGAACTTACTTTTCTAGGCTGCCGTATCTACATTTCCCGCTAAAATAGATGGGAAGATCCCATTGGAGGAAAATTCCACTTAGGGTTAGGGTTAAGTCACCATGAACTCATAGAGAAAAGTGGACATCGGCAACAAACTGGGAGTGCTTGCATATGGTTAGGAGGGAACTTACTTTTCTAGGCTGCCCTATCTATGTTTCCTGCTAAAATGCATGGGAAAATCCCATTGGAGGAAAATTCCACTTAGGGTTAGGGTTAGGTCACCATGAACTCATAGAGAAAAATGGACATCGGCAACAAACTGGGAGTGCTTGGATATGGTTAGGAGGGAACTTACTTTTCTAGGCTGCCCTATCTATGTTTCCTGCTAAAATGCATGGGGAAATCCCATTGGAGGAAAATTCCACTTAGGGTTAGGGTTAGGTCACCATGAACTCACAGAGAAAAATGGACATCGGCAACAAACTGGGAGTGCTTGGATATGGTTAGGACAGAACTTACTTTTCTAGGCTGCCCTATCTATGTTTCCTGCTAAAATGCATGGGGAAATCCCATTGGAGGAAAATTCCACTTAGGGTTAGGGTTAGGTCACCATGAACTCATAGAGAAAAATGGACATCGGCAACAAACTGGGAGTGCTTGGATATGGTTAGGAGGGAACTTACTTTTCTAGGCTGCCGTATCTACGTTTCCTGGTAAAATACATGGGAAAATCCCATTGGAGGAAAATTCCACCTAGGGTTAGGGTTAGGTCACCATGAATATGGAGAGCAACAGGGACATTGTCAATAAATTCGGAGTGCTTGGGAATGGTTAGGAGGGCACTTACTTTTCTAGGCTTCCCTATCTATGTTTCCTGGTAAAATACATGGGAAAATCCCATTGGAGGAAAATTCCACCTAGGGTTAGGGTTAGGTCACCATGAATATGGAGAGCAACAGGGACATTGTCAATAAATTCGGAGTGCTTGGGAATGGTTAGGAGGGAACTTACTTTTCTAGGCTGCCGTATCTACATTTCCCGCTAAAATACATGGGAAGATCCCATTGGAGGAAAATTCCACTTAGGGTTAGGGTTAAGTCACCATGAACTCATAGAGAAAAATGGACATCGGCAACAAACTGGGAGTGCTTGGATATGGTTAGGAGGGAACTTACTTTTCTAGGCTGCCCTATCTATGTTTCCTGCTAAAATGCATGGGAAAATCCCATTGGAGGAAAATTCCACTTAGGGTTAGGGTTAGGTCACCATGAACTCATAGAGAAAAATGGATATCGGCAACCAACTGGGAGTGCTTGGATATGGTTAGGAGGGAACTTACTTTTCTAGGCTGCCCTATCTATGTTTCCTGCTAAAATGCATGGGGAAATCCCATTGGAGGAAAATTCCACTTAGGGTTAGGGTTAGGTCACCATGAACTCATAGAGAAAAATGGACATCGGCAACAAACTGGGAGTGCTTGGATATGGTTAGGAGGGAACTTACTTTTCTAGGCTGCCGTATCTACTTTTCCTAGTAAAATACATGGGAAAATCCCATTGGAGGAAAATTCCACCTAGGGTTAGGGTTAGGTCACCATGAATATGGAGAGCAACAGGGACATTGTCAATAAATTCGGAGTGCTTGGGAATGGTTAGGAGGGCACTTACTTTTCTAGGCTTCCCTATCTATGTTTCCTGGTAAAATACATGGGAAAATCCCATTGGAGGAAAATTCCACCTAGGGTTAGGGTTAGGTCACCATGAATATGGAGAGCCACAGGGACATTGTCAATAAATTCGGAGTGCTTGGGGATGGTGAGGAGGGAACTTACTTTTCTAGGCTGCCGTATCTACATTTCCCGCTAAAATAGATGGGAAGATCCCATTGGAGGAAAATTCCACTTAGGGTTAGGGTTAAGTCACCATGAACTCATAGAGAAAAATGGACATCGGCAACAAACTGGGAGTGCTTGCATATGGTTAGGAGGGAACTTACTTTTCTAGGCTGCCCTATCTATGTTTCCTGCTAAAATGCATGGGAAAATCCCATTGGAGGAAAATTCCACTTAGGGTTAGGGTTAGGTCACCATGAACTCATAGAGAAAAATGGACATCGGCAACAAACTGGGAGTGCTTGGATATGGTTAGGAGGGAACTTACTTTTCTAGGCTGCCCTATCTATGTTTCCTGCTAAAATGCATGGGGAAATCCCATTGGAGGAAATTTCCACTTAGGGTTAGGGTTAGGTCACCATGAACTCATAGAGAAAAATGGACATCGGCAACAAACTGGGAGTGCTTGGATATGGTTAGGAGGGAACTTACTTTTCTAGGCTGCCGTATCTACGTTTCCTAGTAAAATACATGGGAAAATCCCATTGGAGGAAAATTCCACCTAGGGTTAGGGTTAGGTCACCATGAATATGGAGAGCAACAGGGACATTGTCAATAAATTCGCAGTGCTTGGGAATGGTTAGGAGGGCACTTACTTTTCTAGGCTTCCCTATCTATGTTTCCCGCTAAAATAGATGGGAAGATCCCATTGGAGGAAAATTCCACTTAGGGTTAGGGTTAAGTCACCATGAACTCATAGAGAAAAATGGACATCGGCAACAAACTGGGAGTGCTTGCATATGGTTAGGAGGGAACTTACTTTTCTAGGCTGCCCTATCTATGTTTCCTGCTAAAATGCATGGGAAAATCCCATTGGAGGAAAATTCCACTTAGGGTTAGGGTTAGGTCACCATGAACTCATAGAGAAAAATGGACATCGGCAACAAACTGGGAGTGCTTGGATATGGTTAGGAGGGAACTTACTTTTCTAGGCTGCCGTATCTACGTTTCCTAGTAAAATACATGGGAAAATCCCATTGGAGGAAAATTCCACCTAGGGTTAGGGTTAGGTCACCATGAATATGGAGAGCAACAGGGACATTGTCAATAAATTCGCAGTGCTTGGGAATGGTTAGGAGGGCACTTACTTTTCTAGGCTTCCCTATCTATGTTTCCTGCTAAAATGCATGGGAAAATCCCATTGGAGGAAAATTCCACTTAGCGTTTGGGTTAGGTCACCATGAACATGGAGAGAAACATGGACATTGCCAATAAATTCGGAGTGGTTGGGAATGATTAGAAGGGAAAGGAAATTTCTAGGCTGCCTTATCTTTGTTTCCTGCTAAAAAAAATGTGAAAATCCCATTGGAGGAAAATTCCACTTAGGCTTAGGGTTAGGTCACCATGAACTCATAGAGAAAAATGGACATCGGCAACAAACTGGGAGTGCTTGGATATGGTTAGGAGGGCACTTACTTTTCTAGGCTGCGGTATCTATGTTTTCTTCTAAAATACATGGGAAAATCCCATTGGAGGAAAATTCCACTTAGGGTTAGGTCACCATGAACTCATAGAGAAAAATGGACATCGGCAACAAACTGGGAGTGCTTGGATATGGTTAGGAGGGAACTTACTTTTCTAGGCTGCCATATCTACGTATTCTGCTAAAATACATGGGAAGATCCCATTGGAGGAAAATTCCACCTAGGGTTAGGGTTAGGTCACCATCAACTCATAGAGAAAAATGGACATCGGCAACAAACTGGGAGTGCTTGGATATGGTTAGGAGGGAACTTACTTTTCTAGGCTGCCCTATCTATGTTTCCTGCTAAAATGCATGGGAAAATCCCATTGGAGGAAAATTCCACTTAGGGTTAGGGTTAGGTCACCATGAACTCATAGAGAAAAATGGACATCGGCAACAAACTGGGAGTGCTTGGATATGGTTAGGAGGGAACTTACTTTTCTAGGCTGCGGTATCTATGTTTTCTTCTAAAATACATGGGAAAATGCCATTGGAGGAAAATTCCACTTAGGGTTAGGTCACCATGAACTCATAGAAAAAAATGTACATCGGCAACAAACTGGGAGTGCTTGGATATGGTTAGGAGGGAACTTACTTTTCTAGGCTGCCGTATCTACGTTTCCTGCTAAAATACATGGGAAAATCCCATTGGAGGAAAATTCCACTTAGCGTTAGGGTTTGGTCACCATGAACTCATGGAGACAAATGGACATCGGCAACAAACTGGGAGTGCTTGGATATGGTTAGGAGGGCACTTACTTTTCTACGCTTCCCTATCTATGTTTCCTGGTAAAATACATGGGAAAATCCCATTGGAGGAAAATTCCACTTAGCGTTTGGGTTAGGTCACCATGAAAATGGAGAGGAACATGGACATTGCCAATAAATTCGGAGTGGTTGGGAATGATTAGGACGGCAAAGAAATTTCTAGGCTGCCCTATCTTTGTTTCCTGCTAAAATATATGGGAAAATCCCATTGGAGGAAAATTCCACTTAGTGTTAGGGTTAGGTCACCATGAACTCATAGAGAAAAATGGACATCGGCAACAAACTGGGAGTGCTTGGATATGGTTAGGAGGGAACTAACTTTTCTAGGCTGCCGTATCTATGTTTCCTGCTAAAATGCATGGGAAAATCCCATTGGAGGAAAATTCCACTTAGGGTTAGGGTTAGGTCACCATGAACTCATAGAGAAAAATAGACATCGGCAACAAACTGGGAGTGCTTGGATATGGTTAGGAGGGAACTTACTTTTCTAGGCTGCCCTATCTATGTTTCCTGCTAAAATGCATGGGGAAATCCCATTGGAGGAAAATTCCACTTAGGGTTAGGGTTAGGTCACCATGAACTCATAGAGAAAAATGGACATCGGCAACAAACTGGGAGTGCTTGCATATGGTTAGGAGGGAACTTACTTTTCTAGGCTGCCGTATCTACGTTTCCTGGTAAAATACATGGGAAAATCCCATTGGAGGAAAATTCCACCTAGGGTTAGGGTTAGGTCACCATGAATATGGAGAGCAACAGGGACATTGTCAATAAATTCGGAGTGCTTGGGAATGGTTAGGAGGGCACTTACCTTTCTAGGCTTCCCTATCTATGTTTCCTGGTAAAATACATGGGAAAATCCCATTGGAGGAAAATTCCACTTAGCGTTTGGGTTAGGTCACCATGAACATGGAGAGAAACATGGACATTGCCAATAAATTTGGAGTGGTTGGGAATGATTAGGACGGCAAAGAAATTTCTAGGCTGCCCTATCTTTGTTTCCTGCTAAAATACATGGGAAAATCCCATTGGAGGAAAATTCCACTTAGTGTTAGGGTTAGGTCACCATGAACTCACAGAGAAAAATGGACATCGGCAACAAACTGGGAGTGCTTGGATATGGTTAGGACAGAACTTACTTTTCTAGGCTGCCGTATCTACGTTTCCTGGTAAAATACATGGGAAGATCCCATTGGAGGAAAATTCCACTTAGGGTTAGGGTTAAGTCACCATGAACTCATAGAGAAAAATGGACATCGGCAACAAACTGGGAGTGCTTGCATATGGTTAGGAGGGAACTTACTTTTCTAGGCTGCCCTATCTATGTTTCCTGCTAAAAGGCATGGGAAAATCCCATTGGAGGAAAATTCCACTTAGGGTTAGGGTTAGGTCACCATGAACTCATAGAGAAAAATGGATATCGGCAACAAACTGGGAGTGCTTGGATATGGTTAGGAGGGAACTTACTTTTCTAGGCTGCCCTATCTATGTTTCCTGCTAAAATGCATGGGGAAATCCCATTGGAGGAAAATTCCACTTAGGGTTAGGGTTAGGTCACCATGAACTCATAGAGAAAAATGGACATCGGCAACAAACTGGGAGTGCTTTGATATGGTTAGGAGGGAACTTACTTTTCTAGGCTGCCGTATCTACTTTTCCTAGTAAAATACATGGGAAAATCCCATTGGAGGAAAATTCCACCTAGGGTTAGGGTTAGGTCACCATGAATATGGAGAGCAACAGGGACATTGTCAATAAATTCGGAGTGCTTGGGGATGGTTAGGAGGGAACTTACTTTTCTAGGCTGCCGTATCTACATTTCCCGCTAAAATAGATGGGAAGATCCCATTGGAGGAAAATTCCACTTAGGGTTAGGGTTAAGTCACCATGAACTCATAGAGAAAAATGGACATCGGCAACAAACTGGGAGTGCTTGCATATGGTTAGGAGGGAACTTACTTTTCTAGGCTGCCCTATCTATGTTTCCTGCTAAAATGCATGGGAAAATCCCATTGGAGGAAAATTCCACTTAGGGTTAGGGTTAGGTCACCATGAACTCATAGAGAAAAATGGACATCGGCAACAAACTGGGAGTGCTTGGATATGGTTAGGAGGGAACTTACTTTTCTAGGCTGCCCTATCTATGTTTCCTGCTAAAATGCATGGGGAAATCCCATTGGAGGAAAATTCCACCTAGGGTTAGGGTTAGGTCACCATGAATATGGAGAGCAACAGGGACATTGTCAATAAATTCGGAGTGCTTGGGGATGGTTAGGAGGGAACTTACTTTTCTAGGCTGCCGTATCTACATTTCCCGCTAAAATAGATGGGAAGATCCCATTGGAGGAAAATTCCACTTAGGGTTAGGGTTAAGTCACCATGAACTCATAGAGAAAAATGGACATCGGCAACAAACTGGGAGTGCTTGCATATGGTTAGGAGGGAACTTACTTTTCTAGGCTGCCCTATCTATGTTTCCTGCTAAAATGCATGGGAAAATCCCATTGGAGGAAAATTCCACTTAGGGTTAGGGTTAGGTCACCATGAACTCATAGAGAAAAATGGACATCGGCAACAAACTGGGAGTGCTTGGATATGGTTAGGAGGGAACTTACTTTTCTAGGCTGCCGTATCTACGTTTCCTAGTAAAATACATGGGAAAATCCCATTGGAGGAAAATTCCACCTAGGGTTAGGGTTAGGTCACCATGAATATGGAGAGCAACAGGGACATTGTCAATAAATTCGGAGTGCTTGGGAATGGTTAGGAGGGCACTTACTTTTCTAGGCTTCCCTATCTATGTTTCCTGGTAAAATACATGGGAAAATCCCATTGGAGGAAAATTCCACCTAGGGTTAGGGTTAGGTCACCATGAATATGGAGAGCCACAGGGACATTGTCAATAAATTCGGAGTGCTTGGGGATGGTGAGGAGGGAACTTACTTTTCTAGGCTGCCGTATCTACATTTCCCGCTAAAATAGATGGGAAGATCCCATTGGAGGAAAATTCCACTTAGGGTTAGGGTTAAGTCACCATGAACTCATAGAGAAAAATGGACATCGGCAACAAACTGGGAGTGCTTGCATATGGTTAAGAGGGAACTTACTTTTCTAGGCTGCCCTATCTATGTTTCCTGCTAAAATGCATGGGAAAATCCCATTGGAGGAAAATTCCACTTAGGGTTAGGGTTAGGTCACCATGAACTCATAGAGAAAAATGGACATCGGCAACAAACTGGGAGTGCTTGGATATGGTTAGGAGGGAACTTACTTTTCTAGGCTGCCCTATCTATGTTTCCTGCTAAAATGCATGGGGAAATCCCATTGGAGGAAATTTCCACTTAGGGTTAGGGTTAGGTCACCATGAACTCATAGAGAAAAATGGACATCGGCAACAAACTGGGAGTGCTTGGATATGGTTAGGAGGGAACTTACTTTTCTAGGCTGCCGTATCTACGTTTCCTAGTAAAATACATGGGAAAATCCCATTGGAGGAAAATTCCACCTAGGGTTAGGGTTAGGTCACCATGAATATGGAGAGCAACAGGGACATTGTCAATAAATTCGCAGTGCTTGGGAATGGTTAGGAGGGCACTTACTTTTCTAGGCTTCCCTATCTATGTTTCCTGCTAAAATGCATGGGAAAATCCCATTGGAGGAAAATTCCACTTAGCGTTTGGGTTAGGTCACCATGAACATGGAGAGAAACATGGACATTGCCAATAAATTCGGAGTGGTTGGGAATGATTAGAAGGGAAAGGAAATTTCTAGGCTGCCTTATCTTTGTTTCCTGCTAAAATAAATGGGAAAATCCCATTGGAGGAAAATTCCACTTAGGCTTAGGGTTAGGTCACCATGAACTCATAGAGAAAAATGGACATCGGCAACAAACTGGGAGTGCTTGGATATGGTTAGGAGGGCACTTACTTTTCTAGGCTGCGGTATCTATGTTTTCTTCTAAAATACATGGGAAAATCCCATTGGAGGAAAATTCCACTTAGGGTTAGGTCACCATGAACTCATAGAGAAAAATGGACATCGGCAACAAACTGGGAGTGCTTGGATATGGTTAGGAGGGAACTTACTTTTCTAGGCTGCCATATCTACGTATTCTGCTAAAATACATGGGAAGATCCCATTGGAGGAAAATTCCACCTAGGGTTAGGGTTAGGTCACCATCAACTCATAGAGAAAAATGGACATCGGCAACAAACTGGGAGTGCTTGGATATGGTTAGGAGGGAACTTACTTTTCTAGGCTGCCCTATCTATGTTTCCTGCTAAAATGCATGGGAAAATCCCATTGGAGGAAAATTCCACTTAGGGTTAGGGTTAGGTCACCATGAACTCATAGAGAAAAATGGACATCGGCAACAAACTGGGAGTGCTTGGATATGGTTAGGAGGGAACTTACTTTTCTAGGCTGCGGTATCTATGTTTTCTTCTAAAATACATGGGAAAATGCCATTGGAGGAAAATTCCACTTAGGGTTAGGTCACCATGAACTCATAGAAAAAAATGTACATCGGCAACAAACTGGGAGTGCTTGGATATGGTTAGGAGGGAACTTACTTTTCTAGGCTGCCGTATCTACGTTTCCTGCTAAAATACATGGGAAAATCCCATTGGAGGAAAATTCCACTTAGCGTTAGGGTTTGGTCACCATGAACTCATGGAGACAAATGGACATCGGCAACAAACTGGGAGTGCTTGGATATGGTTAGGAGGGCACTTACTTTTCTACGCTTCCCTATCTATGTTTCCTGGTAAAATACATGGGAAAATCCCATTGGAGGAAAATTCCACTTAGCGTTTGGGTTAGGTCACCATGAAAATGGAGAGGAACATGGACATTGCCAATAAATTCGGAGTGGTTGGGAATGATTAGGACGGCAAAGAAATTTCTAGGCTGCCCTATCTTTGTTTCCTGCTAAAATATATGGGAAAATCCCATTGGAGGAAAATTCCACTTAGTGTTAGGGTTAGGTCACCATGAACTCATAGAGAAAAATGGACATCGGCAACAAACTGGGAGTGCTTGGATATGGTTAGGAGGGAACTAACTTTTCTAGGCTGCCGTATCTATGTTTCCTGCTAAAATGCATGGGAAAATCCCATTGGAGGAAAATTCCACTTAGGGTTAGGGTTAGGTCACCATGAACTCATAGAGAAAAATAGACATCGGCAACAAACTGGGAGTGCTTGGATATGGTTAGGAGGGAACTTACTTTTCTAGGCTGCCCTATCTATGTTTCCTGCTAAAATGCATGGGGAAATCCCATTGGAGGAAAATTCCACTTAGGGTTAGGGTTAGGTCACCATGAACTCATAGAGAAAAATGGACATCGGCAACAAACTGGGAGTGCTTGCATATGGTTAGGAGGGAACTTACTTTTCTAGGCTGCCGTATCTACGTTTCCTGGTAAAATACATGGGAAAATCCCATTGGAGGAAAATTCCACCTAGGGTTAGGGTTAGGTCACCATGAATATGGAGAGCAACAGGGACATTGTCAATAAATTCGGAGTGCTTGGGAATGGTTAGGAGGGCACTTACCTTTCTAGGCTTTCCTATCTATGTTTCCTGCTAAAATACATGGGAAAATCCCATTGGAGGAAAATTCCACTTAGTGTTAGGGTTAGGTCACCATGAACTCACAGAGAAAAATGGACATCGGCAACAAACTGGGAGTGCTTGGATATGGTTAGGACAGAACTTACTTTTCTAGGCTGCCGTATCTACGTTTCCTGGTAAAATACATGGGAAGATCCCATTGGAGGAAAATTCCACTTAGGGTTAGGGTTAAGTCACCATGAACTCATAGAGAAAAATGGACATCGGCAACAAACTGGGAGTGCTTGCATATGGTTAGGAGGGAACTTACTTTTCTAGGCTGCCCTATCTATGTTTCCTGCTAAAAGGCATGGGAAAATCCCATTGGAGGAAAATTCCACTTAGGGTTAGGGTTAGGTCACCATGAACTCATAGAGAAAAATGGATATCGGCAACAAACTGGGAGTGCTTGGATATGGTTAGGAGGGAACTTACTTTTCTAGGCTGCCCTATCTATGTTTCCTGCTAAAATGCATGGGGAAATCCCATTGGAGGAAAATTCCACTTAGGGTTAGGGTTAGGTCACCATGAACTCATAGAGAAAAATGGACATCGGCAACAAACTGGGAGTGCTTTGATATGGTTAGGAGGGAACTTACTTTTCTAGGCTGCCGTATCTACTTTTCCTAGTAAAATACATGGGAAAATCCCATTGGAGGAAAATTCCACCTAGGGTTAGGGTTAGGTCACCATGAATATGGAGAGCAACAGGGACATTGTCAATAAATTCGGAGTGCTTGGGGATGGTTAGGAGGGAACTTACTTTTCTAGGCTGCCGTATCTACATTTCCCGCTAAAATAGATGGGAAGATCCCATTGGAGGAAAATTCCACTTAGGGTTAGGGTTAAGTCACCATGAACTCATAGAGAAAAATGGACATCGGCAACAAACTGGGAGTGCTTGCATATGGTTAGGAGGGAACTTACTTTTCTAGGCTGCCCTATCTATGTTTCCTGCTAAAATGCATGGGAAAATCCCATTGGAGGAAAATTCCACTTAGGGTTAGGGTTAGGTCACCATGAACTCATAGAGAAAAATGGACATCGGCAACAAACTGGGAGTGCTTGGATATGGTTAGGACAGAACTTACTTTTCTAGGCTGCGGTATCTATGTTTTCTTCTAAAATACATGGGAAAATCCCATTGGAGGAAAATTCCACTTAGGGTTAGGTCACCATGAACTCATAGAGAAAAATGGACATCGGCAACAAACTGGGAGTGCTTGGATATGGTTAGGAGGGAACTTACTTTTCTAGGCTGCCATATCTACGTATTCTGCTAAAATACATGGGAAGATCCCATTGGAGGAAAATTCCACCTAGGGTTAGGGTTAGGTCACCATCAACTCATAGAGAAAAATGGACATCGGCAACAAACTGGGAGTGCTTGGATATGGTTAGGAGGGAACTTACTTTTCTAGGCTGCCCTATCTATGTTTCCTGCTAAAATGCATGGGAAAATCCCATTGGAGGAAAATTCCACTTAGGGTTAGGGTTAGGTCACCATGAACTCATAGAGAAAAATGGACATCGGCAACAAACTGGGAGTGCTTGGATATGGTTAGGAGGGAACTTACTTTTCTAGGCTGCGGTATCTATGTTTTCTTCTAAAATACATGGGAAAATGCCATTGGAGGAAAATTCCACTTAGAGTTAGGTCACCATGAACTCATAGAAAAAAATGTACATCGGCAACAAACTGGGAGTGCTTGGATATGGTTAGGAGGGAACTTACTTTTCTAGGCTGCCGTATCTACGTTTCCTGCTAAAATACATGGGAAAATCCCATTGGAGGAAAATTCCACTTAGCGTTAGGGTTAGGTCACCATGAACTCATGGAGAGAAATGGACATCGGCAACAAACTGGGAGTGCTTGGATATGGTTAGGAGGGCACTTACTTTTCTACGCTTCCCTATCTATGTTTCCTGGTAAAATACATGGGAAAATCCCATTGGAGGAAAATTCCACTTAGCGTTTGGGTTAGGTCACCATGAAAATGGAGAGGAACATGGACATTGCCAATAAATTCGGAGTGGTTGGGAATGATTAGGACGGCAAAGAAATTTCTAGGCTGCCCTATCTTTGTTTCCTGCTAAAATATATGGGAAAATCCCATTGGAGGAAAATTCCACTTAGTGTTAGGGTTAGGTCACCATGAACTCATAGAGAAAAATGGACATCGGCAACAAACTGGGAGTGCTTGGATATGGTTAGGAGGGAACTAACTTTTCTAGGCTGCCCTATCTATATTTCCTGCTAAAATGCATGGAAAAATCCCATTCGAGGAAAATTCCACTTAGGGTTAGGGTTAGGTCACCATGAACTCATAGAGAAAAATGGACATCGGCAACAAACTGGGAGTGCTTGGATATGGTTAGGAGGGAACTTACTTTTCTAGGCTGCCGTATCTACGTTTCCTGGTAAAATACATGGGAAAATCCCATTGGAGGAAAATTCCACCTAGGGTTAGGGTTAGGTCACCATGAATATGGAGAGCAACAGGGACATCGGCAACAAACTGGGAGTGCTTGCATATGGTTAGGAGGGAACTTACTTTTCTAGGCTGCCGTATCTACGTTTCCTGGTAAAATACATGGGAAAATCCCATTGGAGGAAAATTCCACCTAGGGTTAGGGTTAGGTCACCATGAATATGGAGAGCAACAGGGACATTGTCAATAAATTCGGAGTGCTTGGGAATGGTTAGGAGGGCACTTACTTTTCTAGGCTTCCCTATCTATGTTTCCTGGTAAAATACATGGGAAAATCCCATTGGAGGAAAATTCCACTTAGCGTTTGGGTTAGGTCACCATGAACATGGAGAGAAACATGGACATTGCCAATAAATTTGGAGTCGTTGGGAATGATTAGGACGGCAAAGAAATTTCTAGGCTGCCCTATCTTTGTTTCCTGCCAAAATACATGGGAAAATCCCATTGGAGGAAAATTCCACTTAGTGTTAGGGTTAGGTCACCATGAACTCACAGAGAAAAATGGACATCGGCAACAAACTGGGAGTGCTTGGATATGGTTAGGACAGAACTTACTTTTCTAGGCTGCCGTATCTACGTTTCCTGGTAAAATACATGGGAAGATCCCATTGGAGGAAAATTCCACTTAGGGTTAGGGTTAAGTCACCATGAACTCATAGAGAAAAATGGACATCGGCAACAAACTGGGAGTGCTTGCATATGGTTAGGAGGGAACTTACTTTTCTAGGCTGCCCTATCTATGTTTCCTGCTAAAAGGCATGGGAAAATCCCATTGGAGGAAAATTCCACTTAGGGTTAGGGTTAGGTCACCATGAACTCATAGAGAAAAATGGATATCGGCAACAAACTGGGAGTGCTTGGATATGGTTAGGAGGGAACTTACTTTTCTAGGCTGCCCTATCTATGTTTCCTGCTAAAATGCATGGGGAAATCCCATTGGAGGAAAATTCCACTTAGGGTTAGGGTTAGGTCACCATGAACTCATAGAGAAAAATGGACATCGGCAACAAACTGGGAGTGCTTGGATATGGTTAGGAGGGAACTTACTTTTCTAGGCTGCCGTATCTACGTTTCCTAGTAAAATACATGGGAAAATCCCATTGGAGGAAAATTCCACCTAGGGTTAGGGTTAGGTCACCATGAATATGGAGAGCAACAGGGACATTGTCAATAAATTCGCAGTGCTTGGGAGTGGTTAGGAGGGCACTTACTTTTCTAGGCTTCCCTATCTATGTTTCCTGGTAAAATACATGGGAAAATCCCATTGGAGGAAAATTCCACCTAGGGTTAGGGTTAGGTCACCATGAATATGGAGAGCAACAGGGACATTGTCAATAAATTCGGAGTGCTTGGGAATGGTTAGGAGGGAACTTACTTTTCTAGGCTGCCGTATCTACATTTCCCGCTAAAATACATGGGAAGATCCCATTGGAGGAAAATTCCACTTAGGGTTAGGGTTAAGTCACCATGAACTCATAGAGAAAAATGGACATCGGCAACAAACTGGGAGTGCTTGGATATGGTTAGGAGGGAACTTACTTTCCTAGGCTGCCCTATCTATGTTTCCTGCTAAAATGCATGGGAAATCCCATTGGAGGAAAATTCCACTTAGGGTTAGGGTTAGGTCACCATGAACTCATAGAGAAAAATGGACATCGGCAACAAACTGGGAGTGCTTGGATATGGTTAGGAGGGAACTTACTTTTCTAGGCTGCCGTATCTACGTTTCCTAGTAAAATACATGGGAAAATCCCATTGGAGGAAAATTCCACCTAGGGTTAGGGTTAGGTCACCATGAATATGGAGAGCAACAGGGACATTGTCAATAAATTCGGAGTGCTTGGGAATGGTTAGGAGGGCACTTACTTTTCTAGGCTTCCCTATCTATGTTTCCTGGTAAAATACATGGGAAAATCCCATTGGAGGAAAATTCCACATAGGGATAGGGTTACGTCACCATGAATATGGAGAGCAACAGGGACATTGTCAATAAATTCGGAGTGCTTGGGAATGGTTAGGAGGGAACTTACTTTTCTAGGCTGCCGTATCTACATTTCCCGCTAAAATACATGGGAAGATCCCATTGGAGGAAAATTCCACTTAGGGCTAGGGTTAAGTCACCATGAACTCATAGAGAAAAATGGACATCGGCAACAAACTGGGAGTGCTTGCATATGGTTAGGAGGGAACTTACTTTTCTAGACTGCCCTATCTATGTTTTCTGCTAAAATGCATGGGAAAATCCCATTGGAGGAAAATTCCACTTAGGGTTAGGGTTAGGTCACCATGAACTCATAGAGAAAAATGGACATCGGCAACAAACTGGGAGTGCTTGGATATGGTTAGGAGGGAACTTACTTTTCTAGGCTGCCCTATCTATGTTTCCTGCTAAAATGCATGGGAAAATCCCATTGGAGGAAAATTCCACTTAGGGTTAGGGTTAGGTCACCATGAACTCATAGAGAAAAATGGACATCGGCAACAAACTGGGAGTGCTTGGATATGGTTAGGAGGGAACTTACTTTTCTAGGCTGCCGTTTCTACGTTTCCTGGTAAAATACATGGGAAAATCCCATTGGAGGAAAATTCCACCTAGGGTTAGGGTTAGGTCACCATGAATATGGAGAGCAACAGGGACATCGGCAACAAACTGGGAGTTCTTGCATATGGTTAGGAGGGAACTTTCTTTTCTAGGCTGCCGTATCTACGTTTCCTGGTAAAATACATGGGAAAATCCCATTGGAGGAAAATTCCACCTAGGGTTAGGGTTAGGTCACCATGAATATGGAGAGCAACAGGGAACTTGTCAATAAATTCGGAGTGTTTGGGAATGGTTAGGAGGGCACTTACTTTTCTAGGCTTCCCTATCTATGTTTCCTGGTAAAATACATGGGAAAATCCCATTGGAGGAAAATTCCACTTAGCGTTTGGGTTAGGTCACCATGAACATGGAGAGAAACATGGACATTGCCAATAAATTTGGAGTGGTTGGGAATGATTAGGACGGCAAAGAAATTTCTAGGCTGCCCTATCTTTGTTTCCTGCTAAAATACATGGGAAAATCCCATTGGAGGAAATTCCACTTAGGGGTAGGGTTAGGTCACCATGAACTCATAGAGAAAAATGGACATCAGCAACAAACTGGGAGTGCTTGGATATGGTTAGGAGGGAACTTACTTTTCTAGGCTGCCGTATCTACGTTTCCTGCTAAAATACATGGGAAGATCCCATTGGAGGAAAATTCCACTTAGGGTTAGGGTTAAGTCACCATGAACTCATAGAGAAAAATGGACATCGGCAACAAACTGGGAGTGCTTGCATATGGTTAGGAGGGAACTTACTTTTCCAGGCTGCCCTATCTATGTTTCCTGCTAAAATGCATGGGAAAATCCCATTGGAGGAAAATTCCACTTAGGGTTAGGGTTAGGTCACCATGAACTCATAGAGAAAAATGGACATCGGCAACAAACTGGGAGTGCTTGGATATGGTTAGGAGGAAACTTACTTTTCTAGGCTGCCGTATCTACGTTTCCTAGTAAAATACATGGGAAAATCCCATTGGAGGAAAATTCCACCTAGGGTTAGGGTTAGGTCACCATGAATATGGAGAGCAACAGGGACATTGTCAATAAATTCGGAGTGCTTGGGAATGGTTAGGAGGGCACTTACTTTTCTAGGCTTCCCTATCTATGTTTCCTGGTAAAATACATGGGAAAATCCCATTGGAGGAAAATTCCACATAGGGATAGGGTTACGTCACCATGAATATGGAGAGCAACAGGGACATTGTCAATAAATTCGGAGTGCTTGGGAATGGTTAGGAGGGAACTTACTTTTCTAGGCTGCCGTATCTACATTTCCCGCTAAAATACATGGGAAGATCCCATTGGAGGAAAATTCCACTTAGGGCTAGGGTTAAGTCACCATGAACTCATAGAGAAAAATGGACATCGGCAACAAACTGGGAGTGCTTGGATATGGTTAGGAGGGAACTTACTTTTCTAGGCTGCCGTATCTACGTTTCCTAGTAAAATACATGGGAAAATCCCATTGGAGGAAAATTCCACCTAGGGTTAGGGTTAGGTCACCATGAATATGGAGAGCAACAGGGACATCGGCAACAAACTGGGAGTTCTTGCATATGGTTAGGAGGGAACTTTCTTTTCTAGGCTTCCCTATCTATGTTTCCTGGTAAAATACATGGGAAAATCCCATTGGAGGAAAATTCCACCTAGGGTTAGGGTTAGGTCACCATGAATATGGAGAGCCACAGGGACATTGTCAATAAATTCGGAGTGCTTGGGAATGGTTAGGAGGGAACTTACTTTTCTAGGCTGCCGTATCTACATTTCCTGCTAAAATACATGGGAAGATCCCATTGGAGGAAAATTCCACTTAGGGTTAGGGTTAAGTCACCATGAACTCATAGAGAAAAATGGACATCGGCAACAAACTGAGAGTGCTTGGATATGGTTAGGAGGGAACTTACTTTTCTAGGCTGCCGTATCTACGTTTCCTGGTAAAATACATGGGAAAATCCCATTGGAGGAAAATTCCACCTAGGGTTAGGGTTAGGTCACCATGAATATGGAGAGCAACAGGGACATTGTCAATAAATTCGGAGTGCTTGGGAATGGTTAGGAGGGCACTTACTTTTCTAGGATTCCCTATCTATGTTTCCTGGTAAAATACATGGGAAAATCCCATTGGAGGAAAATTCCACCTAGGGTTAGGGTTAGGTCACCATGAATATGGAGAGCAACAGGGACATTGTCAATAAATTCGGAGTGCTTGGGAATGGTTAGGAGGGAACTTACTTTTCTAGGCTGCCGTATCTACATTTCCCGCTAAAATACATGGGAAGATCCCATTGGAGGAAAATTCCACTTAGGGTTAGGGTTAAGTCACCATGAACTCATAGAGAAAAATGGACATCGGCAACAAACTGGGAGTGCTTGGATATGGTTAGGAGGGAACTTACTTTTCTAGGCTGCCCTATCTATGTTTCCTGCTAAAATGCATGGGAAAATCCCATTGGAGGAAAATTCCACTTAGGGTTAGGGTTAGGTCACCATGAACTCATAGAGAAAAATGGATATCGGCAACAAACTGGGAGTGCTTGGATATGGTTAGGAGGGAACTTACTTTTCTAGGCTGCCCTATCTATGTTTCCTGCTAAAATGCATGGGGAAATCCCATTGGAGGAAAATTCCACTTAGGGTTAGGGTTAGGTCACCATGAACTCATAGAGAAAAATGGACATCGGCAACAAACTGGGAGTGCTTGGATATGGTTAGGAGGGAACTTACTTTTCTATGCTGCCGTATCTACTTTTCCTAGTAAAATACATGGGAAAATCCCATTGGAGGAAAATTCCACCTAGGGTTAGGGTTAGGTCACCATGAATATGGAGAGCAACAGGGACATTGTCAATAAATTCGGAGTGCTTGGGAATGGTTAGGAGGGCACTTACTTTTCTAGGCTTCCCTATCTATGTTTCCTGGTAAAATACATGGGAAGATCCCATTGGAGGAAAATTCCACTTAGGGTTAGGGTTAAGTCACCATGAACTCATAGAGAAAAATGGACATCGGCAACAAACTGGGAGTGCTTGCATATGGTTAGGAGGGAACTTACTTTTCTAGGCTGCCCTATCTATGTTTCCTGCTAAAATGCATGGGAAAATCCCATTGGAGGAAAATTCCACTTAGGGTTAGGGTTAGGTCACCATGAACTCATAGAGAAAAATGGACATCGGCAACAAACTGGGAGTGCTTGCATATGGTTAGGAGGGAACTTACTTTTCTAGGCTGCCCTATCTATGTTTCCTGCTAAAATACATGGGAAGATCCCATTGGAGGAAAATTCCACTTAGGGTTAGGGTTAAGTCACCATGAACTCATAGAGAAAAATGGACATCGGCAACAAACTGGGAGTCCTTGGATATGGTTAGGAGGGAACTTACTTTTCTAGGCTGCCGTATCTACGTTTCCTGGTAAAATACATGGGAAAATCCCATTGGAGGAAAATTCCACTTAGGCTTAGGGTTAGGTCACCATGAATATGGAGAGCAACAGGGACATTGTCAATAAATTTGGAGTGCTTGGGAATGGTTAGGAGGGCACTTACTTTTCTAGGCTTCCCTATCTATGTTTCCTGGTAAAATACATGGGAAAATCCCATTGGAGGAAAATTCCACCTAGGGTTAGGGTTAGGTCACCATGAATATGGAGAGCAACAGGGACATTGTCAATAAATTCGGAGTGCTTGGGAATGGTTAGGAGGGAACTTACTTTTCTAGGCTGCCGTATCTACATTTCCTGCTAAAATACATGGGAAGATCCCATTGGAGGAAAATTCCACTTAGGGTTAGGGTTAAGTCACCATGAACTCATAGAGAAAAATGGACATCGGCAACAAACTGGGAGTGCTTGCATATGGTTAGGAGGGAACTTACTTTTCTAGGCTGCCCTATCTACGTTTCCTGGTAAAATACATGGGAAAATCCCATTGGAGGAAAATTCCACCTAGGGTTAGGATTAGGTCACCATGAATATGGAGAGCAACAGGGACATTGTCAATAAATTCGGAGTGCTTGGGAATGGTTAGGAGGGCACTTACTTTTCTAGGCTTCCCTATCTATGTTTCCTGGTAAAATACAAGCGAAAATCCCATTGCAGGAAAATTCCACTTAGCGTTTGGGTTAGGTCACCATGAACATGGAGAGAAACATGGACATTGCCAATAAATTTGGAGTGGTTGGGAATGATTAGGACGGCAAAGAAATATCTAGGCTGCCCTATCTTTGTTTCCTGCTAAAATACATGGGAAAATCCCATTGGAGGAAAATTCCACTTAGTGTTAGGGTTAGGTCACCATGAACTCATAGAGAAAAATGGACATCGGCAACAAACTGGGAGTGCTTGGATATGGTTAGGAGGGAACTAACTTTTCTAGGCTGCCCTATCTATATTTCCTGCTAAAATGCATGGAAAAATCCCATTCGAGGAAAATTCCACTTAGGGTTAGGGTTAGGTCACCATGAACTCATAGAGAAAAATGGACATCGGCAACAAACTGGGAGTGCTTGGATATGGTTAGGAGGGAACTTACTTTTCTAGGCTGCCGTATCTACGTTTCCTGGTAAAATACATGGGAAAATCCCATTGGAGGAAAATTCCACCTAGGGTTAGGGTTAGGTCACCATGAATATGGAGAGCAACAGGGACATCGGCAACAAACTGGGAGTGCTTGCATATGGTTAGGAGGGAACTTACTTTTCTAGGCTGCCGTATCTACGTTTCCTGGTAAAATACATGGGAAAATCCCATTGGAGGAAAATTCCACCTATGGTTAGGGTTAGGTCACCATGAATATGGAGAGCAACAGGGACATTGTCAATAAATTCGGAGTGCTTGGGAATGGTTAGGAGGGCACTTACTTTTCTAGGCTTCCCTATCTATGTTTCCTGGTAAAATACATGGGAAAATCCCATTGGAGGAAAATTCCACTTAGCGTTTGGGTTAGGTCACCATGAACATGGAGAGAAACATGGACATTGCCAATAAATTTGGAGTGGTTGGGAATGATTAGGACGGTAAAGAAATTTCTAGGCTGCCCTATCTTTGTTTCCTGCTAAAATACATGGGAAAATCCCATTGGAGGAAAATTCCACTTAGTGTTAGGGTTAGGTCACCATGAACTCACAGAGAAAAATGGACATCGGCAACAAACTGGGAGTGCTTGTATATGGTTAGGACAGAACTTACTTTTCTAGGCTGCCCTATCTATGTTTCCTGCTAAAAGGCATGGGAAAATCCCATTGGAGGAAAATTCCACTTAGGGTTAGGGTTAGGTCACCATGAACTCATAGAGAAAAATGGATATCGGCAACAAACTGGGAGTGCTTGGATATGGTTAGGAGGGAACTTACTTTTCTAGGCTGCCCTATCTATGTTTCCTGCTAAAATGCATGGGGAAATCCCATTGGAGGAAAATTCCACTTAGGGTTAGGGTTAGGTCACCATGAACTCATAGAGAAAAATGGACATCGGCAACAAACTGGGAGTGCTTGGATATGGTTAGGAGGGAACTTACTTTTCTAGGCTGCAGTATCTACGTTTCCTAGTAAAATACATGGGAAAATCCCATTGGAGGAAAATTCCACCTAGGGTTAGGGTTAGGTCACCATGAATATGGAGAGCAACAGGGACATTGTCAATAAATTCGCAGTGCTTGGGAGTGGTTAGGAGGGCACTTACTTTTCTAGGCTTCCCTATCTATGTTTCCTGGTAAAATACATGGGAAAATCCCATTGGAGGAAAATTCCACCTAGGGTTAGGGTTAGGTCACCATGAATATGGAGAGCAACAGGGACATTGTCAATAAATTCGGAGTGCTTGGGAATGGTTAGGAGGGAACTTACTTTTCTAGGCTGCCGTATCTACATTTCCCGCTAAAATACATGGGAAGATCCCATTGGAGGAAAATTCCACTTAGGGTTAGGGTTAAGTCACCATGAACTCATAGAGAAAAATGGACATCGGCAACAAACTGGGAGTGCTTGGATATGGTTAGGAGGGAACTTACTTTCCTAGGCTGCCCTATCTATGTTTCCTGCTAAAATGCATGGGAAATCCCATTGGAGGAAAATTCCACTTAGGGTTAGGGTTAGGTCACCATGAACTCATAGAGAAAAATGGACATCGGCAACAAACTGGGAGTGCTTGGATATGGTTAGGAGGGAACTTACTTTTCTAGGCTGCCGTATCTACGTTTCCTAGTAAAATACATGGGAAAATCCCATTGGAGGAAAATTCCACCTAGGGTTAGGGTTAGGTCACCATGAATATGGAGAGCAACAGGGACATTGTCAATAAATTCGGAGTGCTTGGGAATGGTTAGGAGGGCACTTACTTTTCTAGGCTTCCCTATCTATGTTTCCTGGTAAAATACATGGGAAAATCCCATTGGAGGAAAATTCCACCTAGGGTTAGGGTTACGTCACCATGAATATGGAGAGCAACAGGGACATTGTCAATAAATTCGGAGTGCTTGGGAATGGTTAGGAGGGAACTTACTTTTCTAGGCTGCCGTATCTACATTTCCCGCTAAAATACATGGGAAGATCCCATTGGAGGAAAATTCCACTTAGGGCTAGGGTTAAGTCACCATGAACTCATAGAGAAAAATGGACATCGGCAACAAACTGGGAGTGCTTGCATATGGTTAGGAGGGAACTTACTTTTCTAGGCTGCCCTATCTATGTTTCCTGCTAAAATGCATGGGAAAATCCCATTGGAGGAAAATTCCACTTAGGGTTAGGGTTAGGTCACCATGAACTCATAGAGAAAAATGGACATCGGCAACAAACTGGGAGTGCTTGGATATGGTTAGGAGGGAACTTACTTTTCTAGGCTGCCGTATCTACGTTTCCTGGTAAAATACATGGGAAAATCCCATTGGAGGAAAATTCCACCTAGGGTTAGGGTTAGGTCACCATGAATATGGAGAGCAACAGGGACATCGGCAACAAACTGGGAGTTCTTGCATATGGTTAGGAGGGAACTTACTTTTCTAGGCTGCCGTATCTACGTTTCCTGCTAAAATACATGGGAAAATCCCATTGGAGGAAAATTCCACCTAGGGTTAGGGTTAGGTCACCATGAATATGGAGAGCAACAGGGAACCTGTCAATAAATTCGGAGTGTTTGGGAATGGTTAGGAGGGCACTTACTTTTCTAGGCTTCCCTATCTATGTTTCCTGGTAAAATACATGGGAAAATCCCATTGGAGGAAAATTCCACTTAGCGTTTGGGTTAGGTCACCATGAACATGGAGAGAAACATGGACATTGCCAATAAATTTGGAGTGGTTGGGAATGATTAGGACGGCAAAGAAATTTCTAGGCTGCCCTATCTTTGTTTCCTGCTAAAATACATGGGAAAATCCCATTGGAGGAAATTCCACTTAGGGGTAGGGTTAGGTCACCATGAACTCATAGAGAAAAATGGACATCAGCAACAAACTGGGAGTGCTTGGATATGGTTAGGAGGGAACTTACTTTTCTAGGCTGCCGTATCTACGTTTCCTGGTAAAATACATGGGAAAATCCCATTGGAGGAAAATTCCACCTAGGGTTAGGGTTAGGTCACCATGAACTCATAGAGAAAAATGGACATTGGCAACAAACTGGGAGTGCTTGGATATGGTTAGGAGGGAACTTACTTTCCTAGGCTGCCCTATCTATGTTTCCTGCTAAAATGCATGGGGAAATCCCATTGGAGGAAAATTCCACTTAGGGTTAGGGTTAGGTCACCATGAACTCATAGAGAAAAATGGACATCGGCAACAAACTGGGAGTGCTTGGATATGGTTAGGAGGGAACTTACTTTTCTAGGCTGCCGTATCTACGTTTCCTGGTAAAATACATGGGAAAATCCCATTGGAGGAAAATTCCACCTAGGGTTAGGGTTAGGTCACCATGAATATGGAGAGCAATAGGGACATTGTCAATAAATTCGGAGTGCTTGGGAATGGTTAGGAGGGCACTTACTTTTCTAGGCTTCCCTATCTATGTTTCCTGGTAAAATACATGGGAAAATCCCATTGGAGGAAAATTCCACCTAGGGTTAGGGTTAGGTCACCATGAATATGGAGAGCCACAGGGACATTGTCAATAAATTCGGAGTGCTTGGGAATGGTTAGGAGGGAACTTACTTTTCTAGGCTGCCGTATCTACATTTCCTGCTAAAATACATGGGAAGATCCCATTGGAGGAAAATTCCACTTAGGGTTAGGGTTAAGTCACCATGAACTCATAGAGAAAAATGGACATCGGCAACAAACTGGGAGTGCTTGGATATGGTTAGGAGGGAACTTACTTTTCTAGGCTGCCGTATCTACGTTTCCTGGTAAAATACATGGGAAAATCCCATTGGAGGAAAATTCCACCTAGGGTTAGGGTTAGGTCACCATGAATATGGAGAGCAACAGGGACATTGTCAATAAATTCGGAGTGCTTGGGAATGGTTAGGAGGGCACTTACTTTTCTAGGATTCCCTATCTATGTTTCCTGGTAAAATACATGGGAAAATCCCATTGGAGGAAAATTCCACCTAGGGTTAGGGTTAGGTCACCATGAATATGGAGAGCAACAGGGACATTGTCAATAAATTCGGAGTGCTTGGGAATGGTTAGGAGGGAACTTACTTTTCTAGGCTGCCGTATCTACATTTCCCGCTAAAATACATGGGAAGATCCCATTGGAGGAAAATTCCACTTAGGGTTAGGGTTAAGTCACCATGAACTCATAGAGAAAAATGGACATCGGCAACAAACTGGGAGTGCTTGGATATGGTTAGGAGGGAACTTACTTTTCTAGGCTGCCCTATCTATGTTTCCTGCTAAAATGCATGGGAAAATCCCATTGGAGGAAAATTCCACTTAGGGTTAGGGTTAGGTCACCATGAACTCATAGAGAAAAATGGATATCGGCAACAAACTGGGAGTGCTTGGATATGGTTAGGAGGGAACTTACTTTTCTAGGCTGCCCTATCTATGTTTCCTGCTAAAATGCATGGGGAAATCCCATTGGAGGAAAATTCCACTTAGGGTTAGGGTTAGGTCACCATGAACTCATAGAGAAAAATGGACATCGGCAACAAACTGGGAGTGCTTGGATATGGTTAGGAGGGAACTTACTTTTCTAGGCTGCCGTATCTACTTTTCCTAGTAAAATACATGGGAAAATCCCATTGGAGGAAAATTCCACCTAGGGTTAGGGTTAGGTCACCATGAATATGGAGAGCAACAGGGACATTGTCAATAAATTCGGAGTGCTTGGGAATGGTTAGGAGGGCACTTACTTTTCTAGGCTTCCCTATCTATGTTTCCTGGTAAAATACATGGGAAAATCCCATTGGAGGAAAATTCCACCTAGGGTTAGGGTTAGGTCACCATGAATATGGAGAGCAACAGGGACATTGTCAATAAATTCGGAGTGCTTGGGGATGGTTAGGAGGGAACTTACTTTTCTAGGCTGCCGTATCTACATTTCCTGCTAAAATACATGGGAAGATCCCATTGGAGGAAAATTCCACTTAGGGTTAGGGTTAAGTCACCATGAACTCATAGAGAAAAATGGACATCGGCAACAAACTGGGAGTGCTTGCATATGGTTAGGAGGGAACTTACTTTTCTAGGCTGCCCTATCTACGTTTCCTGGTAAAATACATGGGAAAATCCCATTGGAGGAAAATTCCACCTAGGGTTAGGATTAGGTCACCATGAATATGGAGAGCAACAGGGACATTGTCAATAAATTCGGAGTGCTTGGGAATGGTTAGGAGGGCACTTACTTTTCTAGGCTTCCCTATCTATGTTTCCTGGTAAAATACAAGCGAAAATCCCATTGCAGGAAAATTCCACTTAGCGTTTGGGTTAGGTCACCATGAACATGGAGAGAAACATGGACATTGCCAATAAATTTGGAGTGGTTGGGAATGATTAGGACGGCAAAGAAATATCTAGGCTGCCCTATCTTTGTTTCCTGCTAAAATACATGGGAAAATCCCATTGGAGGAAAATTCCACTTAGTGTTAGGGTTAGGTCACCATGAACTCATAGAGAAAAATGGACATCGGCAACAAACTGGGAGTGCTTGGATATGGTTAGGAGGGAACTAACTTTTCTAGGCTGCCCTATCTATGTTTCCTGCTAAAATACATGGGAAGATCCCATTGGAGGAAAATTCCACTTAGGGTTAGGGTTAGGTCACCATGAACTCATAGAGAAAAATGGACATCGGCAACAAACTGGGAGTGCTTGGATATGGTTAGGAGGGAACTTACTTTTCTAGGCTGCGGTATCTATATTTTCTTCTAAAATACATGGGAAAATGCCATTGGAGGAAAATTCCACTTAGGGTTAGGTCACCATGAACTCATAGAAAAAAATGTACATCGGCAACAAACTAGGAGTGCTTGGATATGGTTACGAGGGAACTTACTTTTCTAGGCTGCCGTATCTACGTTTCCTGCTAAAATACATGGGAAAATCCCATTGGAGGAAAATTCCACTTAGGGTTAGGTCACCATGAACTCATAGAGAAAAATGGACATCGGCAACAAACTGGGAGTGCTTGGATATGGTTAGGAGGGCACTTACTTTTCTAGGCTTCCCTATCTATGTTTCCTGGTAAAATACATGGGAAAATCCCATTGGAGGAAAATTCCACTTAGCGTTAGGGTTAGGTCACCATGAATATGGAGAGCAACAGGGACATTGTCAATAAATTCGGAGTGCTTGGGAATGGTTAGGAGGGAACTTACTTTTCTAGGCTGCCGTATCTACATTTCCCGCTAAAATACATGGGAAGATCCCATTGGAGGAAAATTCCACTTAGGGTTAGGGTTAAGTCACCATGAACTCATAGAGAAAAATGGACATCGGCAACAAACTGGGAGTGCTTGCATATGGTTAGGAGGGAACTTACTTTTCTAGGCTGCCCTATCTATGTTTCCTGCTAAAATGCATGGGAAAATCCCATTGGAGGAAAATTCCACTTAGGGTTAGGGTTAGGTCACCATGAACTCATAGAGAAAAATGGACATCGGCAACAAACTGGGAGTGCTTGGATATGGTTAGGAGGGAACTTACTTTTCTAGGCTGCCGTAAATACGTTTCCTGGTAAAATACATGGGAAAATCCCATTGGAGGAAAATTCCACCTAGGGTTAGGGTTAGGTCACCATGAATATGGAGAGCAACAGGGACATTGTCAATAAATTCGGAGTGCTTGGGAATGGTTAGGAGGGCACTTACTTTTCTAGGCTTCCCTATCTATGTTTCCTGGTAAAATACATGGGAAAATCCCATTGGAGGAAAATTCCACCTAGAGTTAGGGTTAGGTCACCATGAATATGGAGAGCAACAGGGACATTGTCAATAAATTCGGAGTGCTTGGGAATGGTTAGGAGGGAACTTACTTTTCTAGGCTGCCGTATCTACATTTCCTGCTAAAATACATGGGAAGATCCCATTGGAGGAAAATTCCACTTAGGGTTAGGGTTAAGTCACCATGAACTCATAGAGAAAAATGGACATCGGCAACAAACTGGGAGTGCTTGCATATGGTTAGGAGGGAACTTACTTTTCTAGGCTGCCCTATCTATGTTTCCTGCTAAAATGCATGGGAAAATCCCATTGGAGGAAAATTCCACTTAGGGTTAGGGTTAGGTCACCATGAACACATAGAGAAAAATGGACATCGGCAACAAACTGGGAGTGCTTGAATATGGTTAGGAGGGAACTTACTTTTCTAGGCTGCCCTATCTATGTTTCCTGCTAAAATGCATGGGAAAATCCCATTGGAGGAAAATTCCACTTAGGGTTAGGGTTAGGTCACCATGAACTCATAGAGAAAAATGGACATCGGCAACAAACTGGGAGTGCTTGGATATGGTTAGGAGGGAACTTACTTTTCTAGGCTGCCGTATCTACGTTTCCTGGTAAAATACATGGGAAAAACCCATTGGAGGAAAATTCCACCTAGGGTTAGGATTAGGTCACCATGAATATGGAGAGCAACAGGGACATTGTCAATAAATTCGGAGTGCTTGGGAATGGTTAGGAGGGCACTTACTTTTCTAGGCTTCCCTATCTATGTTTCCTGGTAAAATACATGGGAAAATCCCATTGCAGGAAAATTCCACTTAGCGTTTGGGTTAGGTCACCATGAACATGGAGAGAAACATGGACATTGCCAATAAATTTGGAGTGGTTGGGAATGATTAGGACGGCAAAGAAATTTCTAGGCTGCCCTATCTTTGTTTCCTGCTAAAATACATGGGAAAATGCCATTGGAGGAAAATTCCACTTAGGGTTAGGTCACCATGAACTCATAGAGAAAAATGGACATCGGCAACAAACTAGGAGTGCTTGGATATGGTTACGAGGGAACTTACTTTTCTAGGCTGCCGTATCTACGTTTCCTGCTAAAATACATGGGAAAATCCCATTGGAGGAAAATTCCACTTAGGGTTAGGTCACCATGAACTCATAGAGAAAAATGGACATCGGCAACAAAGTGGGAGTGCTTGGATATGGTTAGGAGGGAACTTACTTTTCTAGGCTGCCGTATCTACATTTCCTGCTAAAATACATGGGAAGATCCCATTGGAGGAAAATTCCACTTAGGGTTAGGGTTAGGTCACCATGAACTCATAGAGAAAAATGGACATCGGCAACAAACTGGGAGTGCTTGGATATGGTTAGGAGGGAACTTACTTTTCTAGGCTGCCCTATCTATGTTTCCTGCTAAAATGCATGGGAAAATCCCTTTGGAGGAAAATTCCACCTAGGGTTAGGGTTAGGTCACCATGAATATGGAGAGCAACAGGGACATTGTCAATAAATTCGGAGTGCTTGGGAATGGTTAGGAGGGAACTTACTTTTCTAGGCTGCCGTATCTACATTTCCTGCTAAAATACATGGGAAGATCCCATTGGAGGAAAATTCCACTTAGGGTTAGGGTTAAGTCACCATGAACTCATAGAGAAAAATGGACATCGGCAACAAACTGGGAGTGCTTGCATATGGTTAGGAGGGAACTTACTTTTCTAGGCTGCCCTATCTATGTTTCCTGCTAAAATGCATGGGAAAATCCCATTGGAGGAAAATTCCACTTAGGGTTAGGGTTAGGTCACCATGAACTCATAGAGAAAAATGGAAATCGGCAACAAACTGGGAGTGCTTGAATATGGTTAGGAGGGAACTTACTTTTCTAGGCTGCCCTATCTATGTTTCCTGCTAAAATGCATGGGAAAATCCCATTGGAGGAAAATTCCACTTAGGGTTAGGGTTAGGTCACCATGAACTCATAGAGAAAAATGGACATCAGCAACAAACTGGGAGTGCTTGGATATGGTTAGGAGGGAACTTACTTTTCTAGGCTGCCGTATCTACGTTTCCTGGTAAAATACATGGGAAAATCCCATTGGAGGAAAATTCCACCTAGGGTTAGGATTAGGTCACCATGAATATGGAGAGCAACAGGGACATTGTCAATAAATTCGGAGTGCTTGGGAATGGTTAGGAGGGCACTTACTTTTCTAGGCTTCCCTATCTATGTTTCCTGGTAAAATACATGGGAAAATCCCATTGCAGGAAAATTCCACTTAGCGTTTGGGTTAGGTCACCATGAACATGGAGAGAAACATGGACATTGCCAATAAATTTGGAGTGGTTGGGAATGATTAGGATGGCAAAGAAATTTCTAGGCTGCCCTATCTTTGTTTCCTGCTAAAATACATGGGAAAATGCCATTGGAGGAAAATTCCACTTAGGGTTAGGTCACCATGAACTCATAGAGAAAAATGGACATCGGCAACAAAGTGGGAGTGCTTGGATATGGTTAGGAGGGAACTTACTTTTCTAGGCTGCCGGATCTACATTTCCTGCTAAAATACATGGGAAGATCCCATTGGAGGAAAATTCCACTTAGGGTTAGGGTTAGGTCACCATGAACTCATAGAGAAAAATGGACATCGGCAACAAACTGGGAGTGCTTGGATATGGTTAGGAGGGAACTTACTTTTCTAGGCTGCCCTATCTATGTTTCCTGCTAAAATGCATGGGAAAATCCCTTTGGAGGAAAATTCCACCTAGGGTTAGGGTTAGGTCACCATGAATATGGAGAGCAACAGGGACATTGTCAATAAATTCGGAGTGCTTGGGAATGGTTAGGAGGGCACTTACTTTTCTAGGCTTCCCTATCTATGTTTCCTGGTAAAATACATGGGAAAATCCCATTGGAGGAAAATTCCACTTAGCGTTTGGGTTAGGTCACCATGAAAATGGAGAGGAACATGGACATTGCCAATAAATTCGGAGTGGTTGGGAATGATTAGGACGGCAAAGAAATTTCTAGGCTGCCCTATCTTTGTTTCCTGCTAAAATATATGGGAAATTCCCATTGGAGGAAAATTCCACTTAGTGTTAGGGTTAGGTCACCATGAACTCATAGAGAAAAATGGACATCGGCAACAAACTGGGAGTGCTTGGTTATGGTTAGGAGGGAACTAACTTTTCTAGGCTGCCCTATCTATGTTTCCGGCTAAAATACATGGGAAGATCCCATTGGAGGAAAATTCCACTTAGGGTTAGGGTTAGGTCACCATGAACTCATAGAGAAAAATGGACATCGTCAACAAACTGGGAGTGCTTGGATATGGTTAGGAGGGAACTTACTTTTCTAGGCTGCGGTATCTATGTTTTCTTCTAAAATACATGGGAAAATCCCATTGGAGGAAAATTCCACTTAGCGTTTGGGTTAGGTCACCATGAACATGGAGAGAAACATGGACATTTCCAATAAATTCGGAGTGGTTGGGAATGATTAGGACGGCAAAGAAATTTCTAGGCTGCCCTATCTTTGTTTCCTGCTAAAATACATGGGAAAATCCCATTGGAGGAAAATTCCACTTAGTGTTAGGGTTAGGTCACCATGAACTCATAGAGAAAAATGGACATCGGCAAAAAACTGGGAGTGCTTGGATATGGTTAGGAGGGAACTTACTTTTCTAGGCTGCCGTATCTACGTTTCCTGCTAAAATACATGGGAAGATCCCATTGGAGGAAAATTCCACCTAGGGTTAGGGTTAGGTCACCATGAACTGACAGAGAAAAATGGACATCGGCAACAAACTGGGAGTGCTTGCCTATAGTTAGGAGGGAACTTATTTTTCTAGGCTGCCCTATCTATGTTTCCTGCTAAAATGCATGGGAAAATCCCATTGGAGGAAAATTCCACTTAGGGTTAGGGTTAGGTCACCATGAACTCATAGAGAAAAATGGACATCGGCAACAAACTGGGAGTGCTTGGATATGGTTAGGAGGGAACTTACTTTTCTAGGCTGCGGTATCTATGTTTTCTTCTAAAATGCATGGGGAAATCCCATTGGAGGAAAATTCCACTTAGGGTTAGGGTTAGGTCACCATGAACTCATAGAGAAAAATGGACATCGGCAACAAACTGGGAGTGCTTGGATATGGTTAGGAGGGAACTTACTTTTCTAGGCTGCCGTATCTACGTTTCCTGGTAAAATACATGGGAAAATCCCATTGGAGGAAAATTCCACCTAGGGTTAGGATTAGGTCACCATGAATATGGAGAGCAACAGGGACATTGTCAATAAATTCGGAGTGCTTGGGAATGGTTAGGAGGGCACTTACTTTTCTAGGCTTCCCTATCTATGTTTCCTGGTAAAATACATGGGAAAATCCCATTGGAGGAAAATTCCACCTAGAGTTAGGGTTAGGTCACCATGAATATGGAGAGCAACAGGGACATTGTCAATAAATTCGGAGTGCTTGGGAATGGTTAGGAGGGAACTTACTTTTCTAGGCTGCCGTATCTACATTTCCTGCTAAAATACATGGGAAGATCCCATTGGAGGAAAATTCCACTTAGGGTTAGGGTTAAGTCACCATGAACTCATAGAGAAAAATGGACATCGGCAACAAACTGGGAGTGCTTGCATATGGTTAGGAGGGAACTTACTTTTCTAGGCTGCCCTATCTATGTTTCCTGCTAAAATGCATGGGAAAATCCCATTGGAGGAAAATTCCACTTAGGGTTAGGGTTAGGTCACCATGAACACATAGAGAAAAATGGACATCGGCAACAAACTGGGAGTGCTTGAATATGGTTAGGAGGGAACTTACTTTTCTAGGCTGCCCTATCTATGTTTCCTGCTAAAATACATGGGAAAATCCCATTGCAGGAAAATTCCACTTAGCGTTTGGGTTAGGTCACCATGAACATGGAGAGAAACATGGACATTGCCAATAAATTTGGAGTGGTTGGGAATGATTAGGACGGCAAAGAAATTTCTAGGCTGCCCTATCTTTGTTTCCTGCTAAAATACATGGGAAAATGCCATTGGAGGAAAATTCCACTTAGGGTTAGGTCACCATGAACTCATAGAGAAAAATGGACATCGGCAACAAACTAGGAGTGCTTGGATATGGTTACGAGGGAACTTACTTTTCTAGGCTGCCGTATCTACGTTTCCTGCTAAAATACATGGGAAAATCCCATTGGAGGAAAATTCCACTTAGGGTTAGGTCACCATGAACTCATAGAGAAAAATGGACATCGGCAACAAAGTGGGAGTGCTTGGATATGGTTAGGAGGGAACTTACTTTTCTAGGCTGCCGTATCTACATTTCCTGCTAAAATACATGGGAAGATCCCATTGGAGGAAAATTCCACTTAGGGTTAGGGTTAGGTCACCATGAACTCATAGAGAAAAATGGACATCGGCAACAAACTGGGAGTGCTTGGATATGGTTAGGAGGGAACTTACTTTTCTAGGCTGCCCTATCTATGTTTCCTGCTAAAATGCATGGGAAAATCCCTTTGGAGGAAAATTCCACCTAGGGTTAGGGTTAGGTCACCATGAATATGGAGAGCAACAGGGACATTGTCAATAAATTCGGAGTGCTTGGGAATGGTTAGGAGGGAACTTACTTTTCTAGGCTGCCGTATCTACATTTCCTGCTAAAATACATGGGAAGATCCCATTGGAGGAAAATTCCACTTAGGGTTAGGGTTAAGTCACCATGAACTCATAGAGAAAAATGGACATCGGCAACAAACTGGGAGTGCTTGCATATGGTTAGGAGGGAACTTACTTTTCTAGGCTGCCCTATCTATGTTTCCTGCTAAAATGCATGGGAAAATCCCATTGGAGGAAAATTCCACTTAGGGTTAGGGTTAGGTCACCATGAACTCATAGAGAAAAATGGAAATCGGCAACAAACTGGGAGTGCTTGAATATGGTTAGGAGGGAACTTACTTTTCTAGGCTGCCCTATCTATGTTTCCTGCTAAAATGCATGGGAAAATCCCATTGGAGGAAAATTCCACTTAGGGTTAGGGTTAGGTCACCATGAACTCATAGAGAAAAATGGACATCAGCAACAAACTGGGAGTGCTCGGATATGGTTAGGAGGGAACTTACATTTCTAGGCTGCCGTATCTACGTTTCCTGGTAAAATACATGGGAAAATCCCATTGGAGGAAAATTCCACCTAGGGTTAGGATTAGGTCACCATGAATATGGAGAGCAACAGGGACATTGTCAATAAATTCGGAGTGCTTGGGAATGGTTAGGAGGGCACTTACTTTTCTAGGCTTCCCTATCTATGTTTCCTGGTAAAATACATGGGAAAATCCTATTGCAGGAAAATTCCACTTAGCGTTTGGGTTAGGTCACCATGAACATGGAGAGAAACATGGACATTGCCAATAAATTTGGAGTGGTTGGGAATGATTAGGACGGCAAAGAAATTTCTAGGCTGCCCTATCTTTGTTTCCTGCTAAAATACATGGGAAAATGCCATTGGAGGAAAATTCCACTTAGGGTTAGGTCACCATGAACTCATAGAGAAAAATGGACATCGGCAACAAACTAGGAGTGCTTGGATATGGTTACGAGGGAACTTACTTTTCTAGGCTGCCGTATCTATGTTTCCTGCTAAAATACATGGGAAAATCCCATTGGAGGAAAATTCCACTTAGGGTTAGGTCACCATGAACTCATAGAGAAAAATGGACATCGGCAACAAAGTGGGAGTGCTTGGATATGGTTAGGAGGGAACTTACTTTTCTAGGCTGCCGTATCTACATTTCCTGCTAAAATACATGGGAAGATCCCATTGGAGGAAAATTCCACTTAGGGTTAGGGTTAGGTCACCATGAACTCATAGAGAAAAATGGACATCGGCAACAAACTGGGAGTGCTTGGATATGGTTAGGAGGGCAAAGAAATTTCTAGGCTGCCCTATCTTTGTTTCCTGCTAAAATACATGGGAAAATCCCATTGGAGGAAAATTCCACTTAGTGTTAGGGTTAGGTCACCATGAACTCATAGAGAAAAATGGACATCGGTAACAAACTGGGACTGCTTGGATATGGTTACGAGGGAACTTACTTTTCTAGGCTGCCATATCTACTTTTCCTGGTAAAATACATGGGAAGATCCCATTCGAGGAAAATTCCACCTAGGGTTAGGGTTAGGTCACCATGAACTCACAGAGAAAAATGGACATCGGCAACAAACTGGGAGTGCTTGGATATGGTTAGGAGGGAACTTACTTTTCTAGGCTGCCCTATCTATGTTTCCTGCTAAAATACATGGGAAGATCCCATTGGAGGAAAATTCCACTTAGGGTTAGGTCACCATGAACTCATAGAGAAAAATGGACATTGGCAACAAACTGGGAGTGCTTGGATATGGTTAGGAGGGAACTTACTTTTCTAGGCTGCAGTATCTACGTTTCCTGGTAAAATACATGGGAAAATCCCATTGGAGGAAAATTCCACATAGCATTTGGGTTAGGTCACCATGAACATCGAGAGAAACATGGACATTGCCAATAAATTAGGAGTGGTTGGGAATGATTAGGAGGGCAAAGAAATTTCTAGGCTGCCCTATCTTTGTTTCCTGCTAAAATGCATGGGAAAATCCCATTGGAGGAAAATTCCACTTAGGGTTAGGTTTAAGTCACCATGAACTCATAGAGAAAAATGGACATCGGCAACAAACTGGGAGTGCTTGGATATGGTTAGGAGGGAACTTACTTTTCTAGGCTGCCGTATCTACGTTTCCTGGTAAAATACATGGGAAAATCCCATTGGAGGAAAATTCCACCTAGGGTTAGGGTTAGGTCACGATGAATATGGAGAGCAAAAGGGACATTGTCAATAAATTCGGAGTGCTTGGGAATGGTTAGGAGGGCACTTACTTTTCTAGGCTTCCCTATCTATGTTTCCTGGTAAAATACATGGGAAAATCCCATTGGAGGAAAATTACACTTAGCGTTTGGGTTAGGTCACCATGAACATGGAGAGAAACATGGACATTGCCAATAAATTCGGAGTGGTTGGGAATGATTAGGAGGGCAAAGAAATTTCTAGGCTGCCCTATCTTTGTTTCCTGCTAAAATACATGGGAAAATCCCATTGGAGGAAAATTCCACTTAGGGTTAGGGTTAGGTCACCATGAACTCATAGAGAAAAATGGACATCGGCAACAAACTGGGAGTGCTTGGATATGGTTAGGAGGGAACTTACTTTTCTAGACTGCGGTATCTGTTTTCTTCTAAAATACATGGGAAAATCCCATTGGAGGAAAATTCCACTTAGGGTTAGGTCACCATGAACTCATAGAGAAAAATAGACATTGGCAACAAACTGGGAGTGCTTGGATATGGTTAGGAGGGAACTTACTTTTCTAGGCTGCGGTATCTATGCTTTCTTCTAAAATACATGGGAAAATCCCATTGGAGGAAAATTCCACCTAGGGTTAGGGTTAGGTCACCATGAATATGGGGAGCAGCATGGACATTGTCAATAAATTCGGAGTGCTTGGGAATGGTTAGGAGGGCACTTACTTTTCTAGGCTGCCCTATCTATGTTTCCTGCTAAAATGCATGGGAAAATCCCATTGGAGGAAAATTCCACTTAGGGTTAGGTCACCATGAACTCATAGAGAAAAATGGACATCGGCAACAAACTTTGAGTGCTTGGATATGGTTAGGAGGGAACTTACTTTTCTAGACTGCCGTATCTACGTTTCCTGGTAAAATACATGGGAAAATCCCATTGGAGGAAAATTCCACCTAGGGTTAGGGTTAGGTCACGATGAATATGGAGAGCAAAAGGGACATTGTCAATAAATTCGGAGTGCTTGGGAATGGTTAGGAGGGCACTTACTTTTCTAGGCTTCCCTATCTATGTTTCCTGGTAAAATACATGGGAAAATCCCATTGGAGGAAAATTCCACTTAGCGTTTGGGTTAGGTCACCATGAACATGGAGAGAAACATGGACATTGCCAATAAATTCGGAGTGGTTGGGAATGATTAGGAGGGCAAAGAAATTTCTAGGCTGCCCTATCTTTGTTTCCTGCTAAAATACATGGGAAAATCCCATTGGAGGAAAATTCCACTTAGGGTTAGGGTTAGGTCACCATGAACTCATAGAGAAAAATGGACATCGGCAACAAACTGGGAGTGCTTGGATATGGTTAGGAGGGAACTTACTTTTCTAGACTGCGGTATCTGTTTTCTTCTAAAATACATGGGAAAATCCCATTGCAGGAAAATTCCACTTAGGGTTAGGTCACCATGAACTCATATAGAAAAATGGACATTGGCAACAAACTGGGAGTGCTTGGATATGGTTAGGAGGGAACTTACTTTTCTAGGCTGCGGTATCTATGCTTTCTTCTAAAATACATGGGAAAATCCCATTGGAGGAAAATTCCACCTAGGGTTAGGGTTAGGTCACCATGAATATGGGGAGCAACATGGACATTGTCAATAAATTCGGAGTGCTTGGGAATGGTTAGGAGGGCACTTACTTTTCTAGGCTGCCCTATCTATGTTTCCTGCTAAAATGCATGGGAAAATCCCATTGGAGGAAAATTCCACCTAGGGTTAGGTCACCATGAACTCATAGAGAAAAATGGACATCGGCAACAAACTGGGAGTGCTTGGATATGGTTAGGAGGGAACTTACTTTTCTAGGCTGCGGTATCTATGCTTTCTTCTAAAATACATGGGAAAATCCCATTGGAGGAAAATTCCACCTAGGGTTAGGGTTAGGTCACCATGAATATGGAGAGCAACATGGACATTCTCAATAAATTCGGAGTGCTTGGGAATGGATAGGAGGGCACTTACTTTTCTAGGCTTCCCTATCTATGTTTCCTGGTAAAATATATGGGAAGATCCCATTGGAGGAAAATTCCACTTAGGGTTAGGGTTAAGTCACCATGAATATGGAGAGCAACAGGGACATTGTCAATAAATTCGGAGTGGTTGGGAATGATTAGGACGGCAAAGAAATTTCTAGGCTGCCCTACCCTATCTTTGTTTCCTGCTAAAATACATGGGAAAATCCCATTGGAGGAAAATTCCACTTAGTGTTAGGGTTAGGTCACCATGAACTCATAGAGAAAAATGGACATCGGCAACAAACTGGGAGTGCTTGGATATGGTTAGGAGGGCAAAGAAATTTCTAGGCTGCCCTATCTTTGTTTCCTGCTAAAATACATGGGAAAATCCCATTGGAGGAAAATTCCACCTAGGGTTAGGGTTAGGTCACCATGAATATGGAGAGCAACATGGACATTCTCAATAAATTCGGAGTGCTTGGGAATGGATAGGAGGGCACTTACTTTTCTAGGCTTCCCTATCTATGTTTCCTGGTAAAATATATGGGAAAATCCCATTGGAGGAAAATTCCACATAGCATTTGGGTTAGGTCACCATGAACATGGAGAGAAACATGGAAATTGCCAATAAATTCGGAGTGGTTGGGAATGATTAGGAGGGCAAAGAAATTTCTAGGCTGCCCTATGTTTGTTTCCTGCTAAAATACATGGGAAAATCCCATTGGAGGAAAATTCCACTTAGTGTTAGGGTTAGGTCACCATGAACTCATAGAGAAAAATGGACATCGGCAACAAACTGGGAGTGCTTGGATATGGTTAGGACATAACTTACTTTTCTAGGCTGCCGTATCTACGTTTCCTGCTAAAATACATGGGAAGATCCCATTGGAGGAAAATTCCACTTAGGGTTAGGGTTAAGTCACCATGAACTCATAGAAAAAAATGGACATCGGCAACAAACTGGGAGTGCTTGCATATGGTTAGGAGGGAACTTACTTTTCTAAGCTGCCCTATCTATGTTTCCTGCTAAAATGCATGGGAAAATCCCATTGGAGGAAAATTCAACTTAGGGTTAGGGTTAGGTCACCATGAACTCATAGAGAAAAATGGACATCGGCAACAAACTGGGAGTGCTTGGATATGGTTAGGAGGGAACTTACTTTTCTAGGCTGCCCTATCTATGTTTCCTGCTAAAATGCATGGGAAAATCCCATTGGAGGAAAATTCCACTTAGGGTTAGGGTTAGGTCACCATGAACTCATAGAGAAAAATGGACATCGGCAACAAACTGGGAGTGCTTGCATATGGTTAGGAGGGAACTTACTTTTCTAGGCTGCCGTATCTACGTTGCCTGCTAAAATACATAGGAAGATCCCATTGGAGGAAAATTCCACCTAGGGTTAGGGTTAGGTCACCATGAACTCACAGAGAAAAATGGACATCGGCAACAAACTGGGAGTGCTTGGATATGGTTAGGACGGAACTTACTTTTCTAGACTGCGGTATCTGTTTTCTTCTAAAATACATGGGAAAATCCCATTGGAGGAAAATTCCACTTAGGGTTAGGTCACCATGAACTCATAGAGAAAAATAGACATTGGCAACAAACTGGGAGTGCTTGGATATGGTTAGGAGGGAACTTACTTTTCTAGGCTGCGGTATCTATGCTTTCTTCTAAAATACATGGGAAAATCCCATTGGAGGAAAATTCCACCTAGGGTTAGGGTTAGGTCACCATGAATATGGGGAGCAGCATGGACATTGTCAATAAATTCGGAGTGCTTGGGAATGGTTAGGAGGGCACTTACTTTTCTAGGCTGCCCTATCTATGTTTCCTGCTAAAATGCATGGGAAAATCCCATTGGAGGAAAATTCCACTTAGGGTTAGGTCACCATGAACTCATAGAGAAAAATGGACATCGGCAACAAACTTTGAGTGCTTGGATATGGTTAGGAGGGAACTTACTTTTCTAGACTGCCGTATCTACGTTTCCTGGTAAAATACATGGGAAAATCCCATTGGAGGAAAATTCCACCTAGGGTTAGGGTTAGGTCACGATGAATATGGAGAGCAAAAGGGACATTGTCAATAAATTCGGAGTGCTTGGGAATGGTTAGGAGGGCACTTACTTTTCTAGGCTTCCCTATCTATGTTTCCTGGTAAAATACATGGGAAAATCCCATTGGAGGAAAATTCCACTTAGCGTTTGGGTTAGGTCACCATGAACATGGAGAGAAACATGGACATTGCCAATAAATTCGGAGTGGTTGGGAATGATTAGGAGGGCAAAGAAATTTCTAGGCTGCCCTATCTTTGTTTCCTGCTAAAATACATGGGAAAATCCCATTGGAGGAAAATTCCACTTAGGGTTAGGGTTAGGTCACCATGAACTCATAGAGAAAAATGGACATCGGCAACAAACTGGGAGTGCTTGGATATGGTTAGGAGGGAACTTACTTTTCTAGACTGCGGTATCTGTTTTCTTCTAAAATACATGGGAAAATCCCATTGCAGGAAAATTCCACTTAGGGTTAGGTCACCATGAACTCATATAGAAAAATGGACATTGGCAACAAACTGGGAGTGCTTGGATATGGTTAGGAGGGAACTTACTTTTCTAGGCTGCGGTATCTATGCTTTCTTCTAAAATACATGGGAAAATCCCATTGGAGGAAAATTCCACCTAGGGTTAGGGTTAGGTCACCATGAATATGGGGAGCAACATGGACATTGTCAATAAATTCGGAGTGCTTGGGAATGGTTAGGAGGGCACTTACTTTTCTAGGCTGCCCTATCTATGTTTCCTGCTAAAATGCATGGGAAAATCCCATTGGAGGAAAATTCCACCTAGGGTTAGGTCACCATGAACTCATAGAGAAAAATGGACATCGGCAACAAACTGGGAGTGCTTGGATATGGTTAGGAGGGAACTTACTTTTCTAGGCTGCGGTATCTATGCTTTCTTCTAAAATACATGGGAAAATCCCATTGGAGGAAAATTCCACCTAGGGTTAGGGTTAGGTCACCATGAATATGGAGAGCAACATGGACATTCTCAATAAATTCGGAGTGCTTGGGAATGGATAGGAGGGCACTTACTTTTCTAGGCTTCCCTATCTATGTTTCCTGGTAAAATATATGGGAAGATCCCATTGGAGGAAAATTCCACTTAGGGTTAGGGTTAAGTCACCATGAATATGGAGAGCAACAGGGACATTGTCAATAAATTCGGAGTGGTTGGGAATGATTAGGACGGCAAAGAAATTTCTAGGCTGCCCTACCCTATCTTTGTTTCCTGCTAAAATACATGGGAAAATCCCATTGGAGGAAAATTCCACTTAGTGTTAGGGTTAGGTCACCATGAACTCATAGAGAAAAATGGACATCGGCAACAAACTGGGAGTGCTTGGATATGGTTAGGAGGGCAAAGAAATTTCTAGGCTGCCCTATCTTTGTTTCCTGCTAAAATACATGGGAAAATCCCATTGGAGGAAAATTCCACCTAGGGTTAGGGTTAGGTCACCATGAATATGGAGAGCAACATGGACATTCTCAATAAATTCGGAGTGCTTGGGAATGGATAGGAGGGCACTTACTTTTCTAGGCTTCCCTATCTATGTTTCCTGGTAAAATATATGGGAAAATCCCATTGGAGGAAAATTCCACATAGCATTTGGGTTAGGTCACCATGAACATGGAGAGAAACATGGAAATTGCCAATAAATTCGGAGTGGTTGGGAATGATTAGGAGGGCAAAGAAATTTCTAGGCTGCCCTATGTTTGTTTCCTGCTAAAATACATGGGAAAATCCCATTGGAGGAAAATTCCACTTAGTGTTAGGGTTAGGTCACCATGAACTCATAGAGAAAAATGGACATCGGCAACAAACTGGGAGTGCTTGGATATGGTTAGGACGGAACTTACTTTTCTAGGCTGCCGTATCTACGTTTCCTGCTAAAATACATGGGAAGATCCCATTGGAGGAAAATTCCACTTAGGGTTAGGGTTAAGTCACCATGAACTCATAGAAAAAAATGGACATCGGCAACAAACTGGGAGTGCTTGCATATGGTTAGGAGGGAACTTACTTTTCTAAGCTGCCCTATCTATGTTTCCTGCTAAAATGCATGGGAAAATCCCATTGGAGGAAAATTCAACTTAGGGTTAGGGTTAGGTCACCATGAACTCATAGAGAAAAATGGACATCGGCAACAAACTGGGAGTGCTTGGATATGGTTAGGAGGGAACTTACTTTTCTAGGCTGCCCTATCTATGTTTCCTGCTAAAATGCATGGGAAAATCCCATTGGAGGAAAATTCCACTTAGGGTTAGGGTTAGGTCACCATGAACTCATAGAGAAAAATGGACATCGGCAACAAACTGGGAGTGCTTGCATATGGTTAGGAGGGAACTTACTTTTCTAGGCTGCCGTATCTACGTTGCCTGCTAAAATACATAGGAAGATCCCATTGGAGGAAAATTCCACCTAGGGTTAGGGTTAGGTCACCATGAACTCACAGAGAAAAATGGACATCGGCAACAAACTGGGAGTGCTTGGATATGGTTAGGACGGAACTTACTTTTCTAGGCTTCCCTATCTATGTTTGCTGCTAAAATACATGGGAAGATCCCATTGGAGGAAAATTCCACTTAGGGTTAGGGTTAAGTCACCATGAATATGGAGAGCAACAGGGACATTGTCAATAAATTCGGAGTGGTTGGGAATGATTAGGACGGCAAAGAAATTTCTAGGCTGCCCTACCCTATCTTTGTTTCCTGCTAAAATACATGGGAAAATCCCATTGGAGGAAAATTCCACTTAGTGTTAGGGTTAGGTCACCATGAACTCATAGAGAAAAATGGACATCGGCAACAAACTGGGAGTGCTTGGATATGGTTAGGAGGGCAAAGAAATTTCTAGGCTGCCCTATCTTTGTTTCCTGCTAAAATACATGGGAAAATCCCATTGGAGGAAAATTCCACTTAGTGTTAGGGTTAGGTCACCATGAACTCATAGAGAAAAATGGACATCGGTAACAAACTGGGACTGCTTGCATATGGTTAGGAGGGAACTTACTTTTCTAGGCTGCCGTATCTACGTTTCCTGGTAAAATACATGGGAAGATCCCATTGGAGGAAAATTCCACCTAGGGTTAGGGTTAGGTCACCATGAACTCACAGAGAAAAATGGACATCGGAAACAAACTGGGAGTGCTTGGATATGGTCAGGACGGAACTTACTTTTCTAGGCTTCCCTATCTATGTTTCCTGCAAAAATACATGGGAAGATCCCATTCGAGGAAAATTCCACCTAGGGTTAGGGTTAGGTCACCATGAACTCACAGAGAAAAATGGACATCGGCAACAAACTGGGAGTGCTTGGATATGGTTAGGAGGGAACTTACTTTTCTAGGCTGCCCTATCTATGTTTCCTGCTAAAATACATGGGAAGATCCCATTGGAGGAAAATTCCACTTAGGGTTAGGGTTAGGTCACCATGAACTCATAGAGAAAAATGGACAACAGCAACAAACTGGGAGTGCTTGCATATGGTTAGGAGGGAACTTACTTTTCTAGGCTGTCCTATCTATGTTTCCTGCTAAAATGCATTGGAAAATCCTATTGGAGGAAAATTCCACTTAGGGTTAGGGTTAGGTCACCATGAACTCATAGAGAAAAATGGACATCGGCAACAAACTGGGAGTGCTTGCATATGGTTAGGAGGGAACTTACTTTTCTAGGCTGCCGTATCTACGTTGCCTGCTAAAATACATGGGAAGATCCCATTGGAGGAAAATTCCACCTAGGGTTAGGGTTAGGTCACCATGAACTCACAGAGAAAAATGGACATCGGCAACAAACTGGGAGTGCTTGGATATGGTTAGGAGGGAGCTTACTTTTCTAGGCTGCCCTATCTATGTTTCCTGCTAAAATACATGGGAAGATCCCATTGGAGGAAAATTCCACTTAGGGTTAGGGTTAAGTCACCATGAATATGGAGAGCAACAGGGACATTGTCAATAAATTCGGAGTGGTTGGGAATGATTAGGACGGCAAAGAAATTTCTAGGCTGCCCTACCCTATCTTTGTTTCCTGCTAAAATACATGGGAAAATCCCATTGGAGGAAAATTCCACTTAGTGTTAGGGTTAGGTCACCATGAACTCATAGAGAAAAATGGACATCGGCAACAAACTGGGAGTGCTTGGATATGGTTAGGAGGGCAAAGAAATTTCTAGGCTGCCCTATCTTTGTTTCCTGCTAAAATACATGGGAAAATCCCATTGGAGGAAAATTCCACTTAGTGTTAGGGTTAGGTCACCATGAACTCATAGAGAAAAATGGACATCGGTAACAAACTGGGACTGCTTGGATATGGTTACGAGGGAACTTACTTTTCTAGGCTGCCATATCTACGTTTCCTGGTAAAATACATGGGAAGATCCCATTCGAGGAAAATTCCACCTAGGGTTAGGGTTAGGTCACCATGAACTCACAGAGAAAAATGGACATCGGCAACAAACTGGGAGTGCTTGGATATGGTTAGGAGGGAACTTACTTTTCTAGGCTGCCCTATCTATGTTTCCTGCTAAAATACATGGGAAGATCCCATTGGAGGAAAATTCCACTTAGGGTTAGGGTTAAGTCACCATGAACTCATAGAGAAAAATGGACATCGGCAACAAACTGGGAGTGCTTGGATATGGTTAGGAGGGAACTTACTTTTCTAGGCTGCCGTATCTACGTTTCCTGGTAAAATACATGGGAAGATCCCATTGGAGGAAAATTCCACCTAGGGTTAGGGTTAGGTCACCATGAACTCACAGAGAAAAATGGACATCGGAAACAAACTGGGAGTGCTTGGATATGGTCAGGACGGAACTTACTTTTCTAGGCTTCCCTATCTATGTTTCCTGCAAAAATACATGGGAAGATCCCATTGGAGGAAAATTCCACTTAGGGTTAGGGTTAGGTCACCATGAACTCATAGAGAAAAATGGACAACAGCAACAAACTGGGAGTGCTTGCATATGGTTAGGAGGGAACTTACTTTTCTAGGCTGTCCTATCTATGTTTCCTGCTAAAATGCATTGGAAAATCCTATTGGAGGAAAATTCCACTTAGGGTTAGGGTTAGGTCACCATGAACTCATAGAGAAAAATGGACATCGGCAACAAACTGGGAGTGCTTGCATATGGTTAGGAGGGAACTTACTTTTCTAGGCTGCCGTATCTACGTTGCCTGCTAAAATACATGGGAAGATCCCATTGGAGGAAAATTCCACCTAGGGTTAGGGTTAGGTCACCATGAACTCACAGAGAAAAATGGACATCGGCAACAAACTGGGAGTGCTTGGATATGGTTAGGAGGGAGCTTACTTTTCTAGGCTGCCCTATCTATGTTTCCTGCTAAAATACATGGGAAGATCCCATTGGAGGAAAATTCCACTTAGGGTTAGGGTTAAGTCACCATGAATATGGAGAGCAACAGGGACATTGTCAATAAATTCGGAGTGGTTGGGAATGATTAGGACGGCAAAGAAATTTCTAGGCTGCCCTATCTTTGTTTCCTGCTAAAATACATGGGAAAATCCCATTGGAGGAAAATTCCACTTAGTGTTAGGGTTAGGTCACCATGAACTCATAGAGAAAAATGGACATCGGTAACAAACTGGGACTGCTTGGATATGGTTACGAGGGAACTTACTTTTCTAGGCTGCCATATCTACGTTTCCTGGTAAAATACATGGGAAGATCCCATTCGAGGAAAATTCCACCTAGGGTTAGGGTTAGGTCACCATGAACTCACAGAGAAAAATGGACATCGGCAACAAACTGGGAGTGCTTGCATATGGTTAGGAGGGAACTTACTTTTCTAGGCTGCCGTATCTACGTTGCCTGCTAAAATACATGGGAAGATCCCATTGGAGGAAAATTCCACCTAGGGTTAGGGTTAGGTCACCATGAACTCACAGAGAAAAATGGACATCGGCAACAAACTGGGAGTGCTTGGATATGGTTAGGAGGGAGCTTACTTTTCTAGGCTGCCCTATCTATGTTTCCTGCTAAAATACATGGGAAGATCCCATTGGAGGAAAATTCCACTTAGGGTTAGGGTTAAGTCACCATGAATATGGAGAGCAACAGGGACATTGTCAATAAATTCGGAGTGGTTGGGAATGATTAGGACGGCAAAGAAATTTCTAGGCTGCCCTATCTTTGTTTCCTGCTAAAATACATGGGAAAATCCCATTGGAGGAAAATTCCACTTAGTGTTAGGGTTAGGTCACCATGAACTCATAGAGAAAAATGGACATCGGCAACAAACTGGGAGTGCTTGGATATGGTTAGGAGGGCAAAGAAATTTCTAGGCTGCCCTATCTTTGTTTCCTGCTAAAATACATGGGAAAATCCCATTGGAGGAAAATTCCACTTAGTGTTAGGGTTAGGTCACCATGAACTCATAGAGAAAAATGGACATCGGTAACAAACTGGGACTGCTTGGATATGGTTACGAGGGAACTTACTTTTCTAGGCTGCCATATCTACGTTTCCTGGTAAAATACATGGGAAGATCCCATTCGAGGAAAATTCCACCTAGGGTTAGGGTTAGGTCACCATGAACTCACAGAGAAAAATGGACATCGGCAACAAACTGGGAGTGCTTGGATATGGTTAGGAGGGAGCTTACTTTTCTAGGCTGCCCTATCTATGTTTCCTGCTAAAATACATGGGAAGATCCCATTGGAGGAAAATTCCACTTAGGGTTAGGGTTAAGTCACCATGAACTCATAGAGAAAAATGGACATCGGCAACAAACTGGGAGTGCTTGCATATGGTTAGGAGGGAACTTACTTTTCTAGGCTGCCGTATCTACGTTTCCTGGTAAAATACATGGGAAAATCCCATTGGAGGAAAATTCCACCTAGGGTTAGGGTTAGGTCACCATGAACTCACAGAGAAAAATGGACATCGGAAACAAACTGGGAGTGCTTGGATATGGTCAGGACGGAACTTACTTTTCTAGGCTTCCCTATCTATGTTTCCTGCAAAAATACATGGGAAGATCCCATTGGAGGAAAATTCCACTTAGGGTTAGGGTTAGGTCACCATGAACTCATAGAGAAAAATGGACAACAGCAACAAACTGGGAGTGCTTGCATAAGGTTAGGAGGGAACTTACTTTTCTAGGCTGTCCTATCTATGTTTCCTGCTAAAATGCATTGGAAAATCCTATTGGAGGAAAATTCCACTTAGGGTTAGGGTTAGGTCACCATGAACTCATAGAGAAAAATGGACATCGGCAACAAACTGGGAGTGCTTGCATATGGTTAGGGGGGAACTTACTTTTCTAGGCTGCCGTATCTACGTTGCCTGCTAAAATACATGGGAAGATCCCATTGGAGGAAAATTCCACCTAGGGTTAGGGTTAGGTCACCATGAACTCACAGAGAAAAATGGACATCGGCAACAAACTGGGAGTGCTTGGATATGGTTAGGACGGAACTTACTTTTCTAGGCTTCCCTATCTATGTTTGCTGCTAAAATACATGGGAAGATCCCATTGGAGGAAAATTCCACTTAGGGTTAGGGTTAAGTCACCATGAATATGGAGAGCAACAGGGACATTGTCAATAAATTCGGAGTGGTTGGGAATGATTAGGACAGCAAAGAAATTTCTAGGCTGCCCTACCCTATCTTTGTTTCCTGCTAAAATACATGGGAAAATCCCATTGGAGGAAAATTCCACTTAGTGTTAGGGTTAGGTCACCATGAACTCATAGAGAAAAATGGACATCGGCAACAAACTGGGAGTGCTTGGATATGGTTAGGAGGGCAAAGAAATTTCTAGGCTGCCCTATCTTTGTTTCCTGCTAAAATACATGGGAAAATCCCATTGGAGGAAAATTCCACTTAGTGTTAGGGTTAGGTCACCATGAACTCATAGAGAAAAATGGACATCGGTAACAAACTGGGACTGCTTGGATATGGTTACGAGGGAACTTACTTTTCTAGGCTGCCATATCTACGTTTCCTGGTAAAATACATGGGAAGATCCCATTCGAGGAAAATTCCACCTAGGGTTAGGGTTAGGTCACCATGAACTCACAGAGAAAAATGGACATCGGCAACAAACTGGGAGTGCTTGGATATGGTTAGGAGGGAACTTACTTTTCTAGGCTGCCCTATCTATGTTTCCTGCTAAAATACATGGGAAGATCCCATTGGAGCAAAATTCCACTTAGGGTTAGGGTTAAGTCACCATGAACTCATAGAGAAAAATGGACATCGGCAACAAACTGGGAGTGCTTGCATATGGTTAGGAGGGAACTTACTTTTCTAGGCTGCCGTATCTACGTTTCCTGGTAAAATACATGGGAAGATCCCATTGGAGGAAAATTCCACCTAGGGTTAGGGTTAGGTCACCATGAACTCACAGAGAAAAATGGACATCGGAAACAAACTGGGAGTGCTTGGATATGGTCAGGACGGAACTTACTTTTCTAGGCTTCCCTATCTATGTTTCCTGCAAAAATACATGGGAAGATCCCATTGGAGGAAAATTCCACTTAGGGTTAGGGTTAGGTCACCATGAACTCATAGAGAAAAATGGACAACAGCAACAAACTGGGAGTGCTTGCATATGGTTAGGAGGGAACTTACTTTTCTAGGCTGTCCTATCTATGTTTCCTGCTAAAATGCATTGGAAAATCCTATTGGAGGAAAATTCCACTTAGGGTTAGGGTTAGGTCACCATGAACTCATAGAGAAAAATGGACATCGGCAACAAACTGGGAGTGCTTGGATATGGTTAGGAGGGAACTTACTTTTCTAGGCTGCCGTATCTACGTTGCCTGCTAAAATACATGGGAAGATCCCATTGGAGGAAAATTCCACCTAGGGTTAGGGTTAGGTCACCATGAACTCACAGAGAAAAATGGACATCGGCAACAAACTGGGAGTGCTTGGATATGGTTAGGAGGGAGCTTACTTTTCTAGGCTGCCCTATCTATGTTTCCTGCTAAAATACATGGGAAGATCCCATTGGAGGAAAATTCCACTTAGGGTTAGGGTTAAGTCACCATGAATATGGAGAGCAACAGGGACATTGTCAATAAATTCGGAGTGGTTGGGAATGATTAGGACGGCAAAGAAATTTCTAGGCTGCCCTATCTTTGTTTCCTGCTAAAATACATGGGAAAATCCCATTGGAGGAAAATTCCACTTAGTGTTAGGGTTAGGTCACCATGAACTCATAGAGAAAAATGGACATCGGCAACAAACTGGGAGTGCTTGGATATGGTTAGGAGGGCAAAGAAATTTCTAGGCTGCCCTATCTTTGTTTCCTGCTAAAATACATGGGAAAATCCCATTGGAGGAAAATTCCACTTAGTGTTAGGGTTAGGTCACCATGAACTCATAGAGAAAAATGGACATCGGTAACAAACTGGGACTGCTTGGATATGGTTACGAGGGAACTTACTTTTCTAGGCTGCCATATCTACGTTTCCTGGTAAAATACATGGGAAGATCCCATTCGAGGAAAATTCCACCTAGGGTTAGGGTTAGGTCACCATGAACTCACAGAGAAAAATGGACATCGGCAACAAACTGGGAGTGCTTGCATATGGTTAGGAGGGAACTTACTTTTCTAGGCTGCCGTATCTACGTTGCCTGCTAAAATACATGGGAAGATCCCATTGGAGGAAAATTCCACCTAGGGTTAGGGTTAGGTCACCATGAACTCACAGAGAAAAATGGACATCGGCAACAAACTGGGAGTGCTTGGATATGGTTAGGAGGGAGCTTACTTTTCTAGGCTGCCCTATCTATGTTTCCTGCTAAAATACATGGGAAGATCCCATTGGAGGAAAATTCCACTTAGGGTTAGGGTTAAGTCACCATGAATATGGAGAGCAACAGGGACATTGTCAATAAATTCGGAGTGGTTGGGAATGATTAGGACGGCAAAGAAATTTCTAGGCTTCCCTATCTTTGTTTCCTGCTAAAATACATGGGAAAATCCCATTGGAGGAAAATTCCACTTAGTGTTAGGGTTAGGTCACCATGAACTCATAGAGAAAAATGGACATCGGCAACAAACTGGGAGTGCTTGGATATGGTTAGGAGGGCAAAGAAATTTCTAGGCTGCCCTATCTTTGTTTCCTGCTAAAATACATGGGAAAATCCCATTGGAGGAAAATTCCACTTAGTGTTAGGGTTAGGTCACCATGAACTCATAGAGAAAAATGGACATCGGTAACAAACTGGGACTGCTTGGATATGGTTACGAGGGAACTTACTTTTCTAGGCTGCCATATCTACGTTTCCTGGTAAAATACATGGGAAGATCCCATTCGAGGAAAATTCCACCTAGGGTTAGGGTTAGGTCACCATGAACTCACAGAGAAAAATGGACATCGGCAACAAACTGGGAGTGCTTGGATATGGTTAGGAGGGAGCTTACTTTTCTAGGCTGCCCTATCTATGTTTCCTGCTAAAATACATGGGAAGATCCCATTGGAGGAAAATTCCACTTAGGGTTAGGGTTAAGTCACCATGAACTCATAGAGAAAAATGGACATCGGCAACAAACTGGGAGTGCTTGCATATGGTTAGGAGGGAACTTACTTTTCTAGGCTGCCGTATCTACGTTTCCTGGTAAAATACATGGGAAAATCCCATTGGAGGAAAATTCCACCTAGGGTTAGGGTTAGGTCACCATGAACTCACAGAGAAAAATGGACATCGGCAACAAACTGGGAGTGCTTGGATATGGTTAGGACGGAACTTACTTTTCTAGGCTTCCCTATCTATGTTTGCTGCTAAAATACATGGGAAGATCCCATTGGAGGAAAATTCCACTTAGGGTTAGGGTTAAGTCACCATGAATATGGAGAGCAACAGGGACATTGTCAATAAATTCGGAGTGGTTGGGAATGATTAGGACAGCAAAGAAATTTCTAGGCTGCCCTACCCTATCTTTGTTTCCTGCTAAAATACATGGGAAAATCCCATTGGAGGAAAATTCCACTTAGTGTTAGGGTTAGGTCACCATGAACTCATAGAGAAAAATGGACATCGGCAACAAACTGGGAGTGCTTGGATATGGTTAGGAGGGCAAAGAAATTTCTAGGCTGCCCTATCTTTGTTTCCTGCTAAAATACATGGGAAAATCCCATTGGAGGAAAATTCCACTTAGTGTTAGGGTTAGGTCACCATGAACTCATAGAGAAAAATGGACATCGGTAACAAACTGGGACTGCTTGGATATGGTTACGAGGGAACTTACTTTTCTAGGCTGCCATATCTACGTTTCCTGGTAAAATACATGGGAAGATCCCATTCGAGGAAAATTCCACCTAGGGTTAGGGTTAGGTCACCATGAACTCACAGAGAAAAATGGACATCGGCAACAAACTGGGAGTGCTTGGATATGGTTAGGAGGGAACTTACTTTTCTAGGCTGCCCTATCTATGTTTCCTGCTAAAATACATGGGAAGATCCCATTGGAGCAAAATTCCACTTAGGGTTAGGGTTAAGTCACCATGAACTCATAGAGAAAAATGGACATCGGCAACAAACTGGGAGTGCTTGCATATGGTTAGGAGGGAACTTACTTTTCTAGGCTGCCGTATCTACGTTTCCTGGTAAAATACATGGGAAGATCCCATTGGAGGAAAATTCCACCTAGGGTTAGGGTTAGGTCACCATGAACTCACAGAGAAAAATGGACATCGGAAACAAACTGGGAGTGCTTGGATATGGTCAGGACGGAACTTACTTTTCTAGGCTTCCCTATCTATGTTTCCTGCAAAAATACATGGGAAGATCCCATTGGAGGAAAATTCCACTTAGGGTTAGGGTTAGGTCACCATGAACTCATAGAGAAAAATGGACAACAGCAACAAACTGGGAGTGCTTGCATATGGTTAGGAGGGAACTTACTTTTCTAGGCTGTCCTATCTATGTTTCCTGCTAAAATGCATTGGAAAATCCTATTGGAGGAAAATTCCACTTAGGGTTAGGGTTAGGTCACCATGAACTCATAGAGAAAAATGGACATCGGCAACAAACTGGGAGTGCTTGGATATGGTTAGGAGGGAACTTACTTTTCTAGGCTGCCGTATCTACGTTGCCTGCTAAAATACATGGGAAGATCCCATTGGAGGAAAATTCCACCTAGGGTTAGGGTTAGGTCACCATGAACTCACAGAGAAAAATGGACATCGGCAACAAACTGGGAGTGCTTGGATATGGTTAGGAGGGAGCTTACTTTTCTAGGCTGCCCTATCTATGTTTCCTGCTAAAATACATGGGAAGATCCCATTGGAGGAAAATTCCACTTAGGGTTAGGGTTAAGTCACCATGAATATGGAGAGCAACAGGGACATTGTCAATAAATTCGGAGTGGTTGGGAATGATTAGGACGGCAAAGAAATTTCTAGGCTGCCCTATCTTTGTTTCCTGCTAAAATACATGGGAAAATCCCATTGGAGGAAAATTCCACTTAGTGTTAGGGTTAGGTCACCATGAACTCATAGAGAAAAATGGACATCGGCAACAAACTGGGAGTGCTTGGATATGGTTAGGAGGGCAAAGAAATTTCTAGGCTGCCCTATCTTTGTTTCCTGCTAAAATACATGGGAAAATCCCATTGGAGGAAAATTCCACTTAGTGTTAGGGTTAGGTCACCATGAACTCATAGAGAAAAATGGACATCGGTAACAAACTGGGACTGCTTGGATATGGTTACGAGGGAACTTACTTTTCTAGGCTGCCATATCTACGTTTCCTGGTAAAATACATGGGAAGATCCCATTCGAGGAAAATTCCACCTAGGGTTAGGGTTAGGTCACCATGAACTCACAGAGAAAAATGGACATCGGCAACAAACTGGGAGTGCTTGCATATGGTTAGGAGGGAACTTACTTTTCTAGGCTGCCGTATCTACGTTGCCTGCTAAAATACATGGGAAGATCCCATTGGAGGAAAATTCCACCTAGGGTTAGGGTTAGGTCACCATGAACTCACAGAGAAAAATGGACATCGGCAACAAACTGGGAGTGCTTGGATATGGTTAGGAGGGAGCTTACTTTTCTAGGCTGCCCTATCTATGTTTCCTGCTAAAATACATGGGAAGATCCCATTGGAGGAAAATTCCACTTAGGGTTAGGGTTAAGTCACCATGAATATGGAGAGCAACAGGGACATTGTCAATAAATTCGGAGTGGTTGGGAATGATTAGGACGGCAAAGAAATTTCTAGGCTTCCCTATCTTTGTTTCCTGCTAAAATACATGGGAAAATCCCATTGGAGGAAAATTCCACTTAGTGTTAGGGTTAGGTCACCATGAACTCATAGAGAAAAATGGACATCGGCAACAAACTGGGAGTGCTTGGATATGGTTAGGAGGGCAAAGAAATTTCTAGGCTGCCCTATCTTTGTTTCCTGCTAAAATACATGGGAAAATCCCATTGGAGGAAAATTCCACTTAGTGTTAGGGTTAGGTCACCATGAACTCATAGAGAAAAATGGACATCGGTAACAAACTGGGACTGCTTGGATATGGTTACGAGGGAACTTACTTTTCTAGGCTGCCATATCTACGTTTCCTGGTAAAATACATGGGAAGATCCCATTCGAGGAAAATTCCACCTAGGGTTAGGGTTAGGTCACCATGAACTCACAGAGAAAAATGGACATCGGCAACAAACTGGGAGTGCTTGGATATGGTTAGGAGGGAGCTTACTTTTCTAGGCTGCCCTATCTATGTTTCCTGCTAAAATACATGGGAAGATCCCATTGGAGGAAAATTCCACTTAGGGTTAGGGTTAAGTCACCATGAACTCATAGAGAAAAATGGACATCGGCAACAAACTGGGAGTGCTTGCATATGGTTAGGAGGGAACTTACTTTTCTAGGCTGCCGTATCTACGTTTCCTGGTAAAATACATGGGAAAATCCCATTGGAGGAAAATTCCACCTAGGGTTAGGGTTAGGTCACCATGAACTCACAGAGAAAAATGGACATCGGCAACAAATTGGGAGTGCTTGGATATGGTTAGGACGGAACTTACTTTTCTAGGCTTCCCTATCTATGTTTCCTGCAAAAATACATGGGAAGATCCCATTGGAGGAAAATTCCACTTAGGGTTAGGGTTAAGTCACCATGAACTCATAGAGAAAAATGGACAACAGCAACAAACTGGGAGTGCTTGCATATGGTTAGGAGGGAACTTACTTTTCTAGGCTGTCCTATCTTTGTTTCCTGCTAAAATGCATGGGAAAATCCTATTGGAGGAAAATTCCACTTAGGGTTAGGGTTAGGTCACCATGAACTCATAGAGAAAAATGGACATCGGCAACAAACTGGGAGTGCTTGGATATGGTTAGGAGGGCAAAGAAATTTCTAGGCTGTCCTATCTATGTTTCCTGCTAAAATGCATGGGAAAATCCTATTGGAGGAAAATTCCACTTAGGGTTAGGGTTAGGTCACCATGAACTCATAGAGAAAAATGGACATCGGCAACAAACTGGGAGTGCTTGGATATGGTTAGGAGGGAACTTACTTTTCTAGGCTGCCGTATCTACGTTTCCTGGTAAAATACATGGGAAAATCCCATTGGAGGAAAATTCCACCTAGGGTTAGGGTTAGGTCACCATGAACTCACAGAGAAAAATGGACATCGGCAACAAACTGGGAGTGCTTGGATATGGTTAGGACGGAACTTATTTTTCTAGGCTTCCCTATCTATGTTTCCTGCAAAAATACATGGGAAGATCCCATTGGAGGAAAATTCCACTTAGGGTTAGGGTTAAGTCACCATGAACTCATAGAGAAAAATGGACAACAGCAACAAACTGGGAGTGCTTGCATATCGTTAGGAGGGAACTTACTTTTCTAGGCTGCGGTATCTGTTTTCTTCTAAAATACATGGGAAAATCCCATTGGAGGAAAATTCCACTTAGGGTTAGGTCACCATGAACTCATAGAGAAAAATGGACATTGGCAACAAACTGGGAGTGCTTGGATATGGTTAGGAGGGAACTGACTTTTCTAGGCTGCAGTATCTACGTTTCCTGGTAAAATACATGGGAAAATCCCATTGGAGGAAAATTCCACATAGCATTTGGGTTAGGTCACCATGAACATCGAGAGAAACATGGACATTGCCAATAAATTAGGAGTGGTTGGGAATGATTAGGAGGGCGAAGAAATTTCTAGGCTGCCCTATCTTTGTTTCCTGCTAAAATGCATGGGAAAATCCCATTGGAAGAAAATTCCACTTAGGGTTAGGGTTAAGTCACCATGAACTCATAGAGAAAAATGGACATCGGCAACAAACTGGGAGTGCTTGGATATGGTTAGGAGGGAACTTACTTTTCTAGGCTGCCGTATCTACGTTTCCTGGTAAAATACATGGGAAAATCCCATTGGAGGAAAATTCCACCTAGGGTTAGGGTTAGGTCGCGATGAATATGGAGAGCAAAAGGGACATTGTCAATAAATTCGGAGTGCTTGGGAATGGTTAGGAGGGCACTTACTTTTCTAGGCTTCCCTATCTATGTTTCCTGGTAAAATACATGGGAAAATCCCATTGGAGGAAAATTCCACTTAGCGTTTGGGTTAGGTCACCATGAACATGGAGAGAAACATGGACATTGCGAATAAATTCGGAGTGGTTGGGAATGATTAGGAGGGCAAAGAAATTTCTAGGCTGGCCTATCTTTGTACTTAGGGTTAGGGTTAAGTCACCATGAACTCATAGAAAAAAATGGACATCGGCAACAAACTGGGAGTGCTTGCATATGGTTAGGAGGGAACTTACTTTTCTAGGCTGCCCTATCTATGTTTCCTGCTAAAATGCATGGGAAAATCCCATTGGAGGAAAATTCAACTTAGGGTTAGGGTTAGGTCACCATGAACTCATAGAGAAAAATGGACATCGGCAACAAACTGGGAGTGCTTGGATATGGTTAGGAGGGAACTTACTTTTCTAGGCTGCCCTATCTATGTTTCCTGCTAAAATGCATGGGAAAATCCCATTGGAGGAAAATTCCACTTAGGGTTAGGGTTAGGTCACCATGAACTCATAGAGAAAAATGGACATCGGCAACAAACTGGGAGTGCTTGGATATGGTTAGGAGGGAACTTACTTTTCTAGGCTGCCGTATCTACGTTTCCTGGTAAAATACATGGGAAAATCCCATTGGAGGAAAATTCCACCTAGGGTTAGGGTTAGGTCACCATGAATATGGAGAGCAACAGGGACATTGTCAATAAATTCGGAGTTCTTGGGAATGGTTAGGAGGGCACTTACTTTTCTAGGCTTCCCTATCTATGTTTCCTGGTAAAATACATGGGAAAATCCCATTGGAGGAAAATTCCACCTAGGGTTAGGGTTAGGTCACCATGAATATGGAGAGCAACAGGGACATTGTCAATAAATTCGGAGTGCTTGGGAATGGTTAGGAGGGCACTTACTTTTCTAGGCTTCCCTATCTAAGTTTCCTGGTAAAATATATGGGAAAATCCCATTGGAGGAAAATTCCACTTAGTGTTAGGGTTAGGTCACCATGAACTCATAGAGAAAAATGGACATCGGCAACAAACTGGGAGTGCTTGCATATGATTAGGAGGGAACTTACTTTTCTAGGCTGCCGTATCTACGTTTCCTGCTAAAATACATGGGAAGATCCCATTGGAGGAAAATTCCACTTAGGGTTAGGTCACCATGAACTCACAGAGAAAAATGGACATCGCCAACAAACTGGGAGTGCTTGGATATGGTTAGGAGGGAACTTACTTTTCTAGGCTGCCGTATCTACGTTTCCTGGTAAAATACATGGGAAAATCCCATTGGAGGAAAATTCCACATAGCATTTGGGTTAGGTCACCATGAACATCGAGAGAAACATGGACATTGCCAATAAATTAGGAGTGGTTGGGAATGGTTAGGAGGGCAAAGAAATTTCTAGGCTTCCCTATCTTTGTTTCCTGCTAAAATACATGGGAAAATCCCATTGGAGGAAAATTCCACTTAGGGTTAGGTCACCATGAACTCATAGAGAAAAATGGACATCGGCAACAAACTGGGAGTGCTTGCATATGGTTAGGAGGGAACTTACTTTTCTAGGCTGCCGTATCTACGTTTCCTGGTAAAATACATGGGAAAATCCCATTGGAGGAAAATTCCACTTAGGGTTAGGATTAAGTCACCATGAACTCATAGAGAAAAATGGACATCGGCAACAAACTGGGAGTGCTTGGATATGGTTAGGAGGGAACTTACTTTTCTAGGCTGCCGTATTTACGTTTCCTGCTAAAATACATGGGAAGATCCCATTGGAGGAAAATTCCACTTAGGGTTAGGGTTAAGTCACCATGAACTCATAGAGAAAAATGGACATCAGCAACAAACTGGGAGTGCTTGCATATGGTTAGGAGGGAACTTACTTTTCTAGGCTGCCGTATCTACGTTTCCTGCTAAAATACATGGGAAGATCCCATTGGAGGAAAATTCCACTTAGGGTTAGGGTTAGGTCACCATGAACTCATAGAGAAAAATGGACATCGGCAACAAACTGGGAGTGCTTGGATATGGTTAGGAGGGAACTTACTTTTCTAGGCTGCCGTATCTACGTTTCCTGGTAAAATACATGGGAAAATCCCATTGGAGGAAAATTCTACCTAGGGTTAGGTTTAGGTCACCATGAATATGTAGAGCAACAGGGACATTGTCAATAAATTCGGAGTGCTTGGGAATGGTTAGGAGGGCACTTACTTTTCTAGGCTTCCCTATCTATGTTTCCTGGTAAAATACATGGGAAAATCCCATAGGAGGAAAATTCCACTTAGGGTTAGGGTTAAGTCACCATGAACTCATAGAGAAAAATGGACATCGGCAACAAACTGGGAGTGCTTGCATATGGTTAGGAGGGAACTTACTTTTCTAGGCTGTCCTATCATTGTTTCCTGCTAAAATACATAGGAAAATCCCATTGGAGGAAAATTCCACTTAGTGTTAGGGTTAGGTCACCATGAACTCATAGAGAAAAATGGACATCGGCAAAAAACTGGGAGTGCTTGGATATGGTTAGGAGGGAACTTACTTTTCTAGGCTGCCGTATTTACGTTTCCTGCTAAAATACATGGGAAGATCCCATTGGAGGAAAATTCCACTTAGGGTTAGGGTTAAGTCACCATGAACTCATAGAGAAAAATGGACATCGGCAACAAACTGGGAGTGCTTGCATATGGTTAGGAGGGAACTTACTTTTCTAGGCTGCCGTATCTACGTTTCCTGCTAAAATACATGGGAAGATCCCATTGGAGGAAAATTCCACTTAGGGTTAGGGTTAGGTCACCATGAACTCATAGAGAAAAATGGACATCGGCAACAAACTGGGAGTGCTTGGATATGGTTAGGAGGGAACTTACTTTTCTAGGCTGCCGTATCTACGTTTCCTGGTAAAATACATGGGAAGATCCCATTGGAGGAAAATTCCACTTAGGGTTAGGTCACCATGAACTCACAGAGAAAAATGGACATCGGCAACAAACTGGGAGTGCTTGGATATGGTTAGGAGGGAACTTACTTTTCTAGGCTGCCGTATCTACGTTTCCTGGTAAAATACATGGGAAAATCCCATTGGAGGAAAATTCCACATAGCATTTGGGTTAGGTCACCATGAACATCGAGAGAAACATGGACATTGCCAATAAATTAGGAGTGGTTGGGAATGGTTAGGAGGGCAAAGAAATTTCTAGGCTTCCCTATCTTTGTTTCCTGCTAAAATACATGGGAAAATCCCATTGGAGGAAAATTCCACTTAGGGTTAGGTCACCATGAACTCATAGAGAAAAATGGACATCGGCAACAAACTGGGAGTGCTTGCATATGGTTAGGAGGGAACTTACTTTTCTAGGCTGCCGTATCTACGTTTCCTGGTAAAATACATGGGAAAATCCCATTGGAGGAAAATTCCACTTAGGGTTAGGATTAAGTCACCATGAACTCATAGAGAAAAATGGACATCGGCAACAAACTGGGAGTGCTTGGATATGGTTAGGAGGGAACTTACTTTTCTAGGCTGCCGTATTTACGTTTCCTGCTAAAATACATGGGAAGATCCCATTGGAGGAAAATTCCACTTAGGGTTAGGGTTAAGTCACCATGAACTCATAGAGAAAAATGGACATCAGCAACAAACTGGGAGTGCTTGCATATGGTTAGGAGGGAACTTACTTTTCTAGGCTGCCGTATCTACGTTTCCTGCTAAAATACATGGGAAGATCCCATTGGAGGAAAATTCCACTTAGGGTTAGGGTTAGGTCACCATGAACTCATAGAGAAAAATGGACATCGGCAACAAACTGGGAGTGCTTGGATATGGTTAGGAGGGAACTTACTTTTCTAGGCTGCCGTATCTACGTTTCCTGGTAAAATACATGGGAAAATCCCATTGGAGGAAAATTCTACCTAGGGTTAGGTTTAGGTCACCATGAATATGTAGAGCAACAGGGACATTGTCAATAAATTCGGAGTGCTTGGGAATGGTTAGGAGGGCACTTACTTTTCTAGGCTTCCCTATCTATGTTTCCTGGTAAAATACATGGGAAAATCCCATAGGAGGAAAATTCCACTTAGGGTTAGGGTTAAGTCACCATGAACTCATAGAGAAAAATGGACATCGGCAACAAACTGGGAGTGCTTGCATATGGTTAGGAGGGAACTTACTTTTCTAGGCTGTCCTATCATTGTTTCCTGCTAAAATACATAGGAAAATCCCATTGGAGGAAAATTCCACTTAGTGTTAGGGTTAGGTCACCATGAACTCATAGAGAAAAATGGACATCGGCAAAAAACTGGGAGTGCTTGGATATGGTTAGGAGGGAACTTACTTTTCTAGGCTGCCGTATTTACGTTTCCTGCTAAAATACATGGGAAGATCCCATTGGAGGAAAATTCCACTTAGGGTTAGGGTTAAGTCACCATGAACTCATAGAGAAAAATGGACATCGGCAACAAACTGGGAGTGCTTGCATATGGTTAGGAGGGAACTTACTTTTCTAGGCTGCCGTATCTACGTTTCCTGCTAAAATACATGGGAAGATCCCATTGGAGGAAAATTCCACTTAGGGTTAGGGTTAGGTCACCATGAACTCATAGAGAAAAATGGACATCGGCAACAAACTGGGAGTGCTTGGATATGGTTAGGAGGGAACTTACTTTTCTAGGCTGCCGTATCTACGTTTCCTGGTAAAATACATGGGAAAATCCCTTTGGAGGAAAATTCCACCTAGGGTTAGGGTTAGGTCACCATGAATATGGAGAGCAACAGGGACATTGTCAATAATTTCGGAGTGCTTGAGAATGGTTAGGAGGGCACTTACTTTTCTAGGCTTCCCTATCTATGTTTCCTGGTAAAATACATGGGAAAATCCCATTGGAGGAAAATTCCACCTAGGGTTAGGGTTAGGTCACCGTAAATATGGAGAGCAACAGGGACATTGTGAATAAATTCGGAGTGCTTGGGAATGGTTAGGAGGGAACTTACTTTTCTAGGCTTCCCTATCTATGTTTCCTGGTAAAATATATGGGAAAATCCCATTGGAGGAAAATTCCACTTAGGGTTAGGGTTAGGTCACCATGAACTCATAGAGAAAAATGGACATCGGCAACAAACTGGGAGTGCTTGCATATGGTTAGGAGGGAACTTACTTTTCTAGGCTGCCCTATCTATGTTTCCTGCTAAAATGCATGGGAAAATCCCATTGGAGGAAAATTCCACTTAGGGTTAGGGTTAGGTCACCATGAACTCATAGAGAAAAATGGACATCGGCAACAAACTGGGAGTGCTTGGATATGGTTAGGAGGGAACTTACTTTCCTAGGCTGCCCTATCTATGTTTCCTGCTAAAATGCATGGGGAAATCCCATTGGAGGAAAATTCCACCTAGGGTTAGGGTTAGGTCACCATGAATATGGAGAGCCACAGGGACATTGTCAATAAATTCTTAGTGCTTGGGAATGGTTAGGAGGGCACTTACTTTTCTAGGCTGCGGTATCTGTTTTCTTCTAAAATACATGGGAAAATCCCATTGGAGGAAAATTCCACTTAGGGTTAGGTCACCATGAACTCATAGAGAAAAATGGACATCGGCAACAAACTGGGAGTGCTTGGATATGGTTAGGAGGGAACTTACTTTTCTAGACTGCCGTATCTACGTTTCCTGCTAAAATACATGCGAAGATCCCATTGGAGGAAAATTCCACTTAGTGTTAGGGTTAGGTCACCATGAACTCATAGAGAAAAATGGACATCGGCAACAAACTGGGAGTGCTTGGATATGGTTAGGAGGGAACTTACTTTTCTAGGCTGCGGTATCTGTTTTCTTCTAAAATACATCGGAAAATCCCATTGGAGGAAAATTCCACATAGCATTTGGGTTAGGTCACCATGAACATCGAGAGAAACATGGACATTGCCAATAAATTAGGAGTGGTTGGGAATGATTAGGAGGGCAAAGAAATTTCTAGGCTGCCCTATCTTTGTTTCCTGCTAAAATACATGGGAAAATCCCATTGGGGGAAAATTCCACTTAGTGTTAGGGTTAGGTCACCATGAACTCATAGAGAAAAATGGACATCGGCAACAAACTGGGAGTGCTTGGATATGGTTAGGAGGGAACTTACTTTTCTAGGCTGCCCTATCTATGTTTTCTTCTAAAATACATGGGAAAATCCCATTGGAGGAAAATTCCACTTAGGGTTAGGGTTAGGTCACGATGAATATGGGGAGCAACATGGACATTGTCAATAAATTCGGAGTGCTTGGGAATGGTTAGGAGGGCACTTACTTTTCTAGGCTGCCCGATCTATGTTTCCTGCTAAAATGCATGGGAAAATCCCATTGGAGGAAAATTCCACTTAGGGTTAGGTCACCATGAACTCATAGAGAAAAATGGACATCGGCAACAAACTGGGAGTGATTGGATATGGTTAGGACGGAACTTACTTTTCTAGGCTGCCGTATCTACGTTTCCTGCTAAAATACATGGGAAGATCCCATTGGAGGAAAATTACACTTAGGGTTAGGGTTAAGTCACCATGAACTCATAGAGAAAAATGGACATCGGCAACAAACTGGGAGTGCTTGCATATGGTTAGGAGGGAACTTACTTTTCTAGGCTGCCCTATCTATATTTCCTGCTAAAATGCATGGGAAAATCCCATTGGAGCAAAATTCCACTTAGGGTTAGGGTTAGGTCACCATGAACTCATAGAGAAAAATGGACATCGGCAACAAACTGGGAGTGCTTGGATATGGTTAGGAGGGAACTTACTTTTCTAGGCTGCCGTATCTACGTTTCCTGGTAAAATACATGGGAAAATCCTATTGGAGGAAAATTCTACCTAGGGTTAGGTTTAGGTCACCATGAATATGTAGAGCAACAGGGACATTGTCAATAAATTCGGAGTGCTTGGGAATGGTTAGGAGGGCACTTACTTTTCTAGGCTTCCCTATCTATGTTTCCTGGTAAAATACATGGGAAAATCCCATAGGAGGAAAATTCCACTTAGGGTTAGGGTTAGGTCACCATGAACTCATAGAGAAAAATGGACATCGGCAACAAACTGGGAGTGCTTGCATATGGTTAGGAGGGAACTTACTTTTCTAGGCTGTCCTATCATTGTTTCCTGCTAAAATACATAGGAAAATCCCATTGGAGGAAAATTCCACTTAGTGTTAGGGTTAGGTCACCATGAACTCATAGAGAAAAATGGACATCGGCAAAAAACTGGGAGTGCTTGGATATGGTTAGGAGGGAACTTACTTTTCTAGGCTGCCGTATTTACGTTTCCTGCTAAAATACATGGGAAGATCCCATTGGAGGAAAATTCCACTTAGGGTTAGGGTTAAGTCACCATGAACTCATAGAGAAAAATGGACATCGGCAACAAACTGGGAGTGCTTGCATATGGTTAGGAGGGAACTTACTTTTCTAGGCTGCCGTATCTACGTTTCCTGCTAAAATACATGGGAAGATCCCATTGGAGGAAAATTCCACTTAGGGTTAGGGTTAGGTCACCATGAACTCATAGAGAAAAATGGACATCGGCAACAAACTGGGAGTGCTTGGATATGGTTAGGAGGGAACTTACTTTTCTAGGCTGCCGTATCTACGTTTCCTGGTAAAATACATGGGAAAATCCCTTTGGAGGAAAATTCCACCTAGGGTTAGGGTTAGGTCACCATGAATATGGAGAGCAACAGGGACATTGTCAATAATTTCGGAGTGCTTGAGAATGGTTAGGAGGGCACTTACTTTTCTAGGCTTCCCTATCTATGTTTCCTGGTAAAATACATGGGAAAATCCCATTGGAGGAAAATTCCACCTAGGGTTAGGGTTAGGTCACCGTAAATATGGAGAGCAACAGGGACATTGTGAATAAATTCGGAGTGCTTGGGAATGGTTAGGAGGGAACTTACTTTTCTAGGCTTCCCTATCTATGTTTCCTGGTAAAATATATGGGAAAATCCCATTGGAGGAAAATTCCACTTAGGGTTAGGGTTAGGTCACCATGAACTCATAGAGAAAAATGGACATCGGCAACAAACTGGAAGTGCTTGCATATGGTTAGGAGGGAACTTACTTTTCTAGGCTGCCCTATCTATGTTTCCTGCTAAAATGCATGGGAAAATCCCATTGGAGGAAAATTCCACTTAGGGTTAGGGTTAGGTCACCATGAACTCATAGAGAAAAATGGACATCGGCAACAAACTGGGAGTGCTTGGATATGGTTAGGAGGGAACTTACTTTCCTAGGCTGCCCTATCTATGTTTCCTGCTAAAATGCATGGGGAAATCCCATTGGAGGAAAATTCCACCTAGGGTTAGGGTTAGGTCACCATGAATATGGAGAGCCACAGGGACATTGTCAATAAATTCTTAGTGCTTGGGAATGGTTAGGAGGGAACTTACTTTTCTAGGCTGCCGTATCTACATTTCCTGCTAAAATACATGGGAAGATCCCATTGGAGGAAAATTCCACTTAGGGTTAGGGTTAGGTCACCATGAACTCATAGAGAAAAATGGACATCGGCAACAAACTGGGAGTGCTTGGATATGGTTAGGAGGGAACTTACTTTTCTAGGCTGCCCTATCTATGTTTCCTGCTAAAATGCATGGGAAAATCCCATTGGAGGAAAATTCCACTTAGGGTTAGGGTTAGGTCACCATGAACTCATAGAGAAAAATGGACATCGGCAACAAACTGGGAGTGCTTGGATATGGTTAGGAGGGAACTTACTTTCCTAGGCTGCCCTATCTATGTTTCCTGCTAAAATGCATGGGGAAATCCCATTGGAGGAAAATTCCACCTAGGGTTAGGGTTAGGTCACCATGAATATGGAGAGCAATAGGGACATTGTCAATAAATTCGGAGTGCTTAGGAATGGTTAGGAGGGCACTTACTTTTCTAGGCTTCCCTATCTATGTTTCCTGGTAAAATACATGGGAAAATCCCATTGGAGGAAAATTCCACCTAGGGTTAGGGTTAGGTCACCATGAATATGGAGAACCACAGGGACATTGTCAATAAATTCGGAGTGCTTGGGAATGGTTAGGAGGGAACTTACTTTTCTAGGCTGCCGTATCTACATTTCCTACTAAAATACATGGGAAGATCCCATTGGAGGAAAATTCCACTTAGGGTTAGGGTTAAGTCACCATGAACTCATAGAGAAAAATGGAGATCGGCAACAAACTGGGAGTGCTTGCATATGGTTAGGAGGGAACTTACTTTTCTAGGCTGCCCTATCTATGTTTCCTGCTAAAATGCATGGGAAAATCCCATTGGAGGAAAATTCCACTTAGGGTTAGGGTTAGGTCACCATGAACTCATAGAGAAAAATGGACATCGGCAACAAACTGGGAGTGCTTGGATATGGTTAGGAGGGAACTTACTTTCCTAGGCTGCCCTATCTATGTTTCCTGCTAAAATGCATGGGGAAATCCCATTGGAGGAAAATTCCACTTAGGGTTAGGGTTAGGTCACCATGAACTCATAGAGAAAAATGGACATCGGCAACAAACTGGGAGTGCTTGGATATGGTTAGGAGGGAACTTACTTTTCTAGGCTGCCGTATCTACGTTTCCTGGTAAAATACATGGGAAAATCCCATTGGAGGAAAATTCCACCTAGGGTTAGGGTTAGGTCACCATGAATATGGAGAGCAATAGGGACATTGTCAATAAATTCGGAGTGCTTGGGAATGGTTAGGAGGGCACTTACTTTTCTAGGCTTCCCTATCTATGTTTCCTGGTAATATACATGGGAAAATCCCATTGGAGGAAAATTCCACCTAGGGTTAGGGTTAGGTCACCATGAATATGGAGAACCACAGGGACATTGTCAATAAATTCGGAGTGCTTGGGAATGGTTAGGAGGGAACTTACTTTTCTAGGCTGCCGTATCTACATTTCCTGCTAAAATACATGGGAAGATCCCATTGGAGGAAAATTCCACTTAGGGTTAGGGTTAAGTCACCATGAACTCATAGAGAAAAATGGACATCGGCAACAAACTGGGCGTGCTTGGATATGGTTAGGAGGGAACTTACTTTTCTAGGCTGCCGTATCTACGTTTCCTGGTAAAATACATGGGAAAATCCCATTGGAGGAAAATTCCACCTAGGGTTAGGGTTAGGTCACCATGAATATGGAGAACCACAGGGACATCGGCAACAAACTGGGAGTGCTTGCATATGGTTAGGAGGGAACTTACTTTTCTAGGCTGCCCTATCATTGTTTCCTGCTAAAATACATAGGAAAATCCCATTGGAGGAAAATTCCACTTAGTGTTAGGGTTAGGTCACCATGAACTCATAGAGAAAAATGGACATCGGCAAAAAACTGGGAGTGCTTGGATATGGTTAGGAGGGAACTTACTTTTCTAGGCTGCCGTATTTACGTTTCCTGCTAAAATACATGGGAAGATCCCATTGGAGGAAAATTCCACTTAGGGTTAGGGTTAAGTCACCATGAACTCATAGAGAAAAATGGACATCGGCAACAAACTGGGAGTGCTTGCATATGGTTAGGAGGGAACTTACTTTTCTAGGCTGCCGTATCTACGTTTCCTGCTAAAATACATGGGAAGATCCCATTGGAGGAAAATTCCACTTAGGGTTAGGGTTAGGTCACCATGAACTCATAGAGAAAAATGGACATCGGCAACAAACTGGGAGTGCTTGGATATGGTTAGGAGGGAACTTACTTTTCTAGGCTGCCGTATCTACGTTTCCTGGTAAAATACATGGGAAAATCCCATTGGAGGAAAATTCCACCTAGGGTTATGGTTAGGTCACCATGAATATGGAGAGCAACAGGGACATTGTCAATAAATTCGGAGTCCTTGAGAATGGTTAGGAGGGCACTTACTTTTCTAGGCTTCCCTATCTATGTTTCCTGGTAAAATACATGGGAAAATCCCATTGGAGGAAAATTCCACCTAGGGTTAGGGTTAGGTCACCGTAAATATGGAGAGCAACAGGGACATTGTGAATAAATTCAGAGTGCTTGGGAATGGTTAGGAGGGAACTTACTTTTCTAGGCTTCCCTATCTATGTTTCCTGGTAAAATATATGGGAAAATCCCATTGGAGGAAAATTCCACTTAGGGTTAGGGTTAGGTCACCATGAACTCATAGAGAAAAATGGACATCGGCAACAAACTGGGAGTGCTTGCATATGGTTAGGAGGGAACTTACTTTTCTAGGCTGCCCTATCTATGTTTCCTGCTAAAATACATAGGAAAATCCCATTGGAGGAAAATTCCACTTAGTGTTAGGGTTAGGTCACCATGAACTCATAGAGAAAAATGGACATCGGCAACAAACTGGGAGTGCTTGGATATGGTTAGGAGGGAACTTACTTTTCTAGGCTGCCCTATCTATGTTTCCTACTAAAATGCATGGGGAAATCCCATTGGAGGAAAATTCCACTTAGGATTAGGGTTAGGTCACCATGAACTCATAGAGAAAAATGGACATCGGCAACAAACTGGGAGTGCTTGGATATGGTTAGGAGGGAACTTACTTTTCTAGGCTGCCGTATCTACGTTTCCTGGTAAAATACATGGGAAAATCCCATTGGAGGAAAATTCCACCTAGGGTTAGGGTTAGGTCACCATGAATATGGAGAGCAATAGGGACATTGTCAATAAATTCGGAGTGCTTGGGAATGGTTAGGAGGGCACTTACTTTTCTAGGCTTCCCTATCTATGTTTCCTGGTAAAATACATGGGAAAATCCCATTGGAGGAAAATTCCACCTAGGGTTAGGGTTAGGTCACCATGAATATGGAGAGCCACAGGGACATTGTCAATAAATTCGGAGTGCTTGGGAATGGTTAGGAGGGAACTTACTTTTCTAGGCTGCCGTATCTACATTTCCTGCTAAAATACATGGGAAGATCCCATTGGAGGAAAATTCCACTTAGGGTTAGGGTTAGGTCACCATGAACTCATAGAGAAAAATGGACATCGGCAACAAACTGGGAGTGCTTGGATATGGTTAGGAAGGAACTTACTTTTCTAGGCTGCCGTATCTACGTTTCCTGCTAAAATACATGGGAAGATCCCATTGGAGGAAAATTCCACCTAGGGTTAGGGTTAAGTCACCATCAACTCATAGAGAAAAATGGAGATCGGCAACAAACTGGGAGTGCTTGCATATGGTTAGGAGGGAACTTACTTTTCTAGGCTGCCCTATCTATGTTTCCTGCTAAAATGCACGGGAAAATCCCATTGGAGGAAAATTCCACTTAGGGTTAGGGTTAGGTCACCATGAACTCATAGAGAAAAATGGACATCGGCAACAAACTGGGAGTGCTTGGATATGGTTAGGAGGGAACTTACTTTCCTAGGCTGCCCTATCTATGTTTCCTGCTAAAATGCATGGGGAAATCCCATTGGAGGAAAATTCCACCTAGGGTTAGGGTTAGGTCACCATGAATATGGAGAGCAATAGGGACATTGTCAATAAATTCGGAGTGCTTGGGAATGGTTAGGAGGGCACTTACTTTTCTAGGCTTCCCTATCTATGTTTCCTGGTAAAATACATGGGAAAATCCCATTGGAGGAAAATTCCACCTAGGGTTAGGGTTAGGTCACCATGAATATGGAGAACCACAGGGACATTGTCAATAAATTCGGAGTGCTTGGGAATGGTTAGGAGGGAACTTACTTTTCTAGGCTGCCGTATCTACATTTCCTGCTAAAATACATGGGAAGATCCCATTGGAGGAAAATTCCACTTAGGGTTATGGTTAGGTCACCATGAACTCATAGAGAAAAATGGACATCGGCAACAAACTGGGAGTGCTTGGATATGGTTAGGAGGGAACTTACTTTTCTAGGCTGCCGTATCTACGTTTCCTGCTAAAATACATGGGAAGATCCCATTGGAGGAAAATTCCACCTAGGGTTAGGGTTAGGTCACCATGAACTCACAGAGAAAAATGGACATCGGCAACAAACTGGGAGTGCTTGGATATGGTTAGGACAGAACTTACTTTTCTAGGCTGCCGTATCTACGTTTCCTGGTAAAATACGTGGGAAGATCCCATTGGAGGAAAATTCCACTTAGGGTTAGGGTTAAGTCACCATGAACTCATAGAGAAAAATGGAGATCGGCAACAAACTGGGAGTGCTTGGATATGGTTAGGAGGGAACTTACTTTTCTAGGCTGCCCTATCTATGTTTCCTGCTAAAATGCATGGGGAAATCCCATTGGAGGAAAATTCCACCTAGGGTTAGGGTTAGGTCACCATGAATATGGAGAGCCACAGGGACATTGTCAATAAATTCTTAGTGCTTGGGAATGGTTAGGAGGGAACTTACTTTTCTAGGCTGCCGTATCTACGTTTCCTGGTAAAATACATGGGAAAATCCCATTGGAGGAAAATTCCACCTAGGGTTAGGGTTAGGTCACCATGAATATGGAGAACCACAGGGACATCGGCAGCAAACTGGGAGTGCTTGCATATGGTTAGGAGGGAACTTACTTTTCTAGGCTGCCCTATCATTGTTTCCTGCTAAAATACATAGGAAAATCCCATTGGAGGAAAATTCCACTTAGTGTTAGGGTTAGGTCACCATGAACTCATAGAGAAAAATGGACATCGGCAAAAAACTGGGAGTGCTTGGATATGGTTAGGAGGGAACTTACTTTTCTAGGCTGCCGTATTTACGTTTCCTGCTAAAATACATGGGAAGATCCCATTGGAGGAAAATTCCACTTAGGGTTAGGGTTAAGTCACCATGAACTCATAGAGAAAAATGGACATCGGCAACAAACTGGGAGTGCTTGCATATGGTTAGGAGGGAACTTACTTTTCTAGGCTGCCGTATCTACGTTTCCTGCTAAAATACATGGGAAGATCCCATTGGAGGAAAATTCCACTTAGGGTTAGGGTTAGGTCACCATGAACTCATAGAGAAAAATGGACATCGGCAACAAACTGGGAGTGCTTGGATATGGTTAGGAGGGAACTTACTTTTCTAGGCTGCCGTATCTACGTTTCCTGGTAAAATACATGGGAAAATCCCATTGGAGGAAAATTCCACCTAGGGTTAGGGTTAGGTCACCATGAATATGGAGAGCAACAGGGACATTGTCAATAAATTCGGAGTGCTTGAGAATGGTTAGGAGGGCACTTACTTTTCTAGGCTTCCCTATCTATGTTTCCTGGTAAAATACATGGGAAAATCCCATTGGAGGAAAATTCCACCTAGGGTTAGGGTTAGGTCACCGTAAATATGGAGAGCAACAGGGACATTGTGAATAAATTCGGAGTGCTTGGGAATGGTTAGGAGGGAACTTACTTTTCTAGGCTTCCCTATCTATGTTTCCTGGTAAAATATATGGGAAAATCCCATTGGAGGAAAATTCCACTTAGGGTTAGGGTTAGGTCACCATGAACTCATAGAGAAAAATGGACATCGGCAACAAACTGGGAGTGCTTGCATATGGTTAGGAGGGAACTTACTTTTCTAGGCTGCCCTATCTATGTTTCCTGCTAAAATACATAGGAAAATCCCATTGGAGGAAAATTCCACTTAGTGTTAGGGTTAGGTCACCATGAACTCATAGAGAAAAATGGACATCGGCAACAAACTGGGAGTGCTTGGATATGGTTAGGAGGGAACTTACTTTTCTAGGCTGCCCTATCTATGTTTCCTACTAAAATGCATGGGGAAATCCCATTGGAGGAAAATTCCACTTAGGATTAGGGTTAGGTCACCATGAACTCATAGAGAAAAATGGACATCGGCAACAAACTGGGAGTGCTTGGATATGGTTAGGAGGGAACTTACTTTTCTAGGCTGCCGTATCTACGTTTCCTGGTAAAATACATGGGAAAATCCCATTGGAGGAAAATTCCACCTAGGGTTAGGGTTAGGTCACCATGAATATGGAGAGCAATAGGGACATTGTCAATAAATTCGGAGTGCTTGGGAATGGTTAGGAGGGCACTTACTTTTCTAGGCTTCCCTATCTATGTTTCCTGGTAAAATACATGGGAAAATCCCATTGGAGGAAAATTCCACCTAGGGTTAGGGTTAGGTCACCATGAATATGGAGAGCCACAGGGACATTGTCAATAAATTCGGAGTGCTTGGGAATGGTTAGGAGGGAACTTACTTTTCTAGGCTGCCGTATCTACATTTCCTGCTAAAATACATGGGAAGATCCCATTGGAGGAAAATTCCACTTAGGGTTAGGGTTAGGTCACCATGAACTCATAGAGAAAAATGGACATCGGCAACAAACTGGGAGTGCTTGGATATGGTTAGGAAGGAACTTACTTTTCTAGGCTGCCGTATCTACGTTTCCTGCTAAAATACATGGGAAGATCCCATTGGAGGAAAATTCCACCTAGGGTTAGGGTTAAGTCACCATGAACTCATAGAGAAAAATGGACATCGGCAACAAACTGGGAGTGCTTGGATATGGTTAGGAGGGAACTTACTTTCCTAGGCTGCCCTATCTATGTTTCCTGCTAAAATGCATGGGGAAATCCCATTGGAGGAAAATTCCACCTAAGGTTAGGGTTAGGTCACCATGAATATGGAGAGCCACAGGGACATTGTCAATAAATTCTTAGTGCTTGGGAATGGTTAGGAGGGAACTTACTTTTCTAGGCTGCCGTATCTACATTTCCTGCTAAAATACATGGGAAGATCCCATTGGAGGAAAATTCCACTTAGGGTTAGGGTTAGGTCACCATGAACTCATAGAGAAAAATGGACATCGGCAACAAACTGGGAGTGCTTGGATATGGTTAGGAGGGAACTTACTTTTCTAGGCTGCCGTATCTACGTTTCCTGCTAAAATACATGGGAAAATCCCATTGGAGGAAAATTCCACTTAGGGTTAGGGTTAGGTCACCATGAACTCATAGAGACAAATGGACATCGGCAACAAACTGGGAGTGCTTGGATATGGTTAGGAGGGAACTTACTTTCCTAGGCTGCCCTATCTATGTTTCCTGCTAAAATGCATGGGAAAATCCCATTGGAGGAAAATTCCACCTAGGGTTAGGGTTAGGTCACCATGAATATGGAGAGCCACAGGGACATTGTCAATAAATTCTTAGTGCTTGGGAATGGTTAGGAGGGAACTTACTTTTCTAGGCTGCCGTATCTACATTTCCTGCTAAAATACATGGGAAGATCCCATTGGAGGAAAATTCCACTTAGGGTTAGGGTTAGGTCACCATGAACTCATAGAGAAAAATGGACATCGGCAACAAACTGGGAGTGCTTGGATATGGTTAGGAGGGAACTTACTTTTCTAGGCTGCCCTATCTATGTTTCCTGCTAAAATGCATGGGAAAATCCCATTGGAGGAAAATTCCACTTAGGGTTAGGGTTAGGTCACCATGAACTCATAGAGAAAAATGGACATCGGCAACAAACTGGGAGTGCTTGGATATGGTTAGGAGGGAACTTACTTTCCTAGGCTGCCCTATCTATGTTTCCTGCTAAAATGCATGGGGAAATCCCATTGGAGGAAAATTCCACCTAGGGTTAGGGTTAGGTCACCATGAATATGGAGAGCAATAGGGACATTGTCAATAAATTCGGAGTGCTTAGGAATGGTTAGGAGGGCACTTACTTTTCTAGGCTTCCCTATCTATGTTTCCTGGTAAAATACATGGGAAAATCCCATTGGAGGAAAATTCCACCTAGGGTTAGGGTTAGGTCACCATGAATATGGAGAACCACAGGGACATTGTCAATAAATTCGGAGTGCTTGGGAATGGTTAGGAGGGAACTTACTTTTCTAGGCTGCCGTATCTACATTTCCTACTAAAATACATGGGAAGATCCCATTGGAGGAAAATTCCACTTAGGGTTAGGGTTAAGTCACCATGAACTCATAGAGAAAAATGGAGATCGGCAACAAACTGGGAGTGCTTGCATATGGTTAGGAGGGAACTTACTTTTCTAGGCTGCCCTATCTATGTTTCCTGCTAAAATGCATGGGAAAATCCCATTGGAGGAAAATTCCACTTAGGGTTAGGGTTAGGTCACCATGAACTCATAGAGAAAAATGGACATCGGCAACAAACTGGGAGTGCTTGGATATGGTTAGGAGGGAACTTACTTTCCTAGGCTGCCCTATCTATGTTTCCTGCTAAAATGCATGGGGAAATCCCATTGGAGGAAAATTCCACTTAGGGTTAGGGTTAGGTCACCATGAACTCATAGAGAAAAATGGACATCGGCAACAAACTGGGAGTGCTTGGATATGGTTAGGAGGGAACTTACTTTTCTAGGCTGCCGTATCTACGTTTCCTGGTAAAATACATGGGAAAATCCCATTGGAGGAAAATTCCACCTAGGGTTAGGGTTAGGTCACCATGAATATGGAGAGCAATAGGGACATTGTCAATAAATTCGGAGTGCTTGGGAATGGTTAGGAGGGCACTTACTTTTCTAGGCTTCCCTATCTATGTTTCCTGGTAAAATACATGGGAAAATCCCATTGGAGGAAAATTCCACCTAGGGTTAGGGTTAGGTCACCATGAATATGGAGAACCACAGGGACATTGTCAATAAATTCGGAGTGCTTGGGAATGGTTAGGAGGGAACTTACTTTTCTAGGCTGCCGTATCTACATTTCCTGCTAAAATACATGGGAAGATCCCATTGGAGGAAAATTCCACTTAGGGTTAGGGTTAAGTCACCATGAACTCATAGAGAAAAATGGACATCGGCAACAAACTGGGAGTGCTTGGATATGGTTAGGAGGGAACTTACTTTTCTAGGCTGCCGTATCTACGTTTCCTGGTAAAATACATGGGAAAATCCCATTGGAGGAAAATTCCACCTAGGGTTAGGGTTAGGTCACCATGAATATGGAGAACCACAGGGACATCGGCAACAAACTGGGAGTGCTTGCATATGGTTAGGAGGGAACTTACTTTTCTAGGCTGCCCTATCATTGTTTCCTGCTAAAATACATAGGAAAATCCCATTGGAGGAAAATTCCACTTAGTGTTAGGGTTAGGTCACCATGAACTCATAGAGAAAAATGGACATCGGCAAAAAACTGGGAGTGCTTGGATATGGTTAGGAGGGAACTTACTTTTCTAGGCTGCCGTATTTACGTTTCCTGCTAAAATACATGGGAAGATCCCATTGGAGGAAAATTCCACTTAGGGTTAGGGTTAAGTCACCATGAACTCATAGAGAAAAATGGACATCGGCAACAAACTGGGAGTGCTTGCATATGGTTAGGAGGGAACTTACTTTTCTAGGCTGCCGTATCTACGTTTCCTGCTAAAATACATGGGAAGATCCCATTGGAGGAAAATTCCACTTAGGGTTAGGGTTAGGTCACCATGAACTCATAGAGAAAAATGGACATCGGCAACAAACTGGGAGTGCTTGGATATGGTTAGGAGGGAACTTACTTTTCTAGGCTGCCGTATCTACGTTTCCTGGTAAAATACATGGGAAAATCCCATTGGAGGAAAATTCCACCTAGGGTTAGGGTTAGGTCACCATGAATATGGAGAGCAACAGGGACATTGTCAATAAATTCGGAGTCCTTGAGAATGGTTAGGAGGGCACTTACTTTTCTAGGCTTCCCTATCTATGTTTCCTGGTAAAATACATGGGAAAATCCCATTGGAGGAAAATTCCACCTAGGGTTAGGGTTAGGTCACCGTAAATATGGAGAGCAACAGGGACATTGTGAATAAATTCGGAGTGCTTGGGAATGGTTAGGAGGGAACTTACTTTTCTAGGCTTCCCTATCTATGTTTCCTGGTAAAATATATGGGAAAATCCCATTGGAGGAAAATTCCCCTTAGGGTTAGGGTTAGGTCACCATGAACTCATAGAGAAAAATGGACATCGGCAACAAACTGGGAGTGCTTGCATATGGTTAGGAGGGAACTTACTTTTCTAGGCTGCCCTATCTATGTTTCCTGCTAAAATACATAGGAAAATCCCATTGGAGGAAAATTCCACTTAGTGTTAGGGTTAGGTCACCATGAACTCATAGAGAAAAATGGACATCGGCAACAAACTGGGAGTGCTTGGATATGGTTAGGAGGGAACTTACTTTTCTAGGCTGCCCTATCTATGTATCCTACTAAAATGCATGGGGAAATCCCATTGGAGGAAAATTCCACTTAGGATTAGGGTTAGGTCACCATGAACTCATAGAGAAAAATGGACATCGGCAACAAACTGGGAGTGCTTGGATATGGTTAGGAGGGAACTTACTTTTCTAGGCTGCCGTATCTACGTTTCCTGGTAAAATACATGGGAAAATCCCATTGGAGGAAAATTCCACCTAGGGTTAGGGTTAGGTCACCATGAATATGGAGAGCAATAGGGACATTGTCAATAAATTCTTAGTGCTTGGGAATGGTTAGGAGGGCACTTACTTTTCTAGGCTTCCCTATCTATGTTTCCTAGTAAAATACATGGGAAAATCCCATTGGAGGAAAATTCCACCTAGGGTTAGGGTTAGGTCACCATGAATATGGAGAGCCACAGGGACATTGTCAATAAATTCGGAGTGCTTGGGAATGGTTAGGAGGGAACTTACTTTTCTAGGCTGCCGTATCTACATTTCCTGCTAAAATACATGGGAAGATCCCATTGGAGGAAAATTCCACTTAGGGTTAGGGTTAGGTCACCATGAACTCATAGAGAAAAATGGACATCGGCAACAAACTGGGAGTGCTTGGATATGGTTAGGAAGGAACTTACTTTTCTAGGCTGCCGTATCTACGTTTCCTGCTAAAATACATGGGAAGATCCCATTGGAGGAAAATTCCACCTAGGGTTAGGGTTAAGTCACCATGAACTCATAGAGAAAAATGGAGATCGGCAACAAACTGGGAGTGCTTGCATATGGTTAGGAGGGAACTTACTTTTCTAGGCTGCCCTATCTATGTTTCCTGCTAAAATACATGGGAAAATCCCATTGGAGGAAAATTCCACTTAGGGTTAGGGTTAGGTCACCATGAACTCATAGAGAAAAATGGACATCGGCAACAAACTGGGAGTGCTTGGATATGGTTAGGAGGGAACTTACTTTCCTAGGCTTCCCTATCTATGTTTCCTGGTAAAATACATGGGAAAATCCCATTGGAGGAAAATTCCACCTAGGGTTAGGGTTAGGTCACCATGAATATGGAGAACCACAGGGACATTGTCAATAAATTCGGAGTGCTTGGGAATGGTTAGGAGGGAACTTACTTTTCTAGGCTGCCGTATCTACATTTCCTGCTAAAATACATAGGAAGATCCCATTGGAGGAAAATTCCACTTAGGGTTAGGGTTAAGTCACCATGAACTCATAGAGAAAAATGGACATCGGCAACAAACTGGGAGTGCTTGGATATGGTTAGGAGGGAACTTACTTTTCTAGGCTGCCGTATCTACGTTTCCTGGTAAAATACATGGGAAAATCCCATTGGAGGAAAATTCCACCTAGGGTTAGGGTTAGGTCACCATGAATATGGAGAACCACAGGGACATCGGCAACAAACTGGGAGTGCTTGCATATGGTTAGGAGGGAACTTACTTTTCTAGGCTGCCCTATCATTGTTTCCTGCTAAAATACATAGGAAAATCCCATTGGAGGAAAATTCCACTTAGTGTTAGGGTTAGGTCACCATGAACTCATAGAGAAAAATGGACATCGGCAAAAAACTGGGAGTGCTTGCATATGGTTAGGAGGGAACTTACTTTTCTAGGCTGCCGTATCTACGTTTCCTGGTAAAATACATGGGAAAATCCCATTGGAGGAAAATTCCACCTAGGGTTAGGGTTAGGTCACCATGAATATGGAGAGCAACAGGGACATTGTCAATAAATTCGGAGTGCTTGAGAATGGTTAGGAGGGCACTTACTTTTCTAGGCTTCCCTATCTATGTTTCCTGGTAAAATACATGGGAAAATCCCATTGGAGGAAAATTCCACCTAGGGTTAGGGTTAGGTCACCGTAAATATGGAGAGCAACAGGGACATTGTGAATAAATTCGGAGTGCTTGGGAATGGTTAGGAGGGAACTTACTTTTCTAGGCTTCCCTATCTATGTTTCCTGGTAAAATATATGGGAAAATCCCATTGGAGGAAAATTCCACTTAGGGTTAGGGTTAGGTCACCATGAACTCATAGAGAAAAATGGACATCGGCAACAAACTGGGAGTGCTTGCATATGGTTAGGAGGGAACTTACTTTTCTAGGCTTCCCTATCTATGTTTCCTGCTAAAATATATAGGAAAATCCCATTGGAGGAAAATTCCACTTAGTGTTAGGGTTAGGTCACCATGAACTCATAGAGAAAAATGGACATCGGCAACAAACTGGGAGTGCTTGGATATGGTTAGGAGGGAACTTACTTTTCTAGGCTGCCCTATCTATGTTTCCTACTAAAATGCATGGGGAAATCCCACTGGAGGAAAATTCCACTTAGGATTAGGGTTAGGTCACCATGAACTCATAGAGAAAAATGGACATCGGCAACAAACTGGGAGTGCTTGGATATGGTTAGGAGGGAACTTACTTTTCTAGGCTGCCGTATCTACGTTTCCTGGTAAAATACATGGGAAAATCCCATTGGAGGAAAATTCCACCTAGGGTTAGGGTTACGTCACCATGAATATGGAGAGCAATAGGGACATTGTCAATAAATTCGGAGTGCTTGGGAATGGTTAGGAGGGCACTTACTTTTCTAGGCTTCCCTATCTATGTTTCCTGGTAAAATACATGGGAAAATCCCATTGGAGGAAAATTCCACCTAGGGTTAGGGTTAGGTCACCATGAATATGGAGAGCCACAGGGACATTGTCAATAAATTCGGAGTGCTTGGGAATGGTTAGGAGGGAACTTACTTTTCTAGGCTGCCGTATCTACATTTCCTGCTAAAATACATGGGAAGATCCCATTGGAGGAAAATTCCACTTAGGGTTAGGGTTAGGTCACCATGAACTCATAGAGAAAAATGGACATCGGCAACAAACTGGGAGTGCTTGGATATGGTTAGGAAGGAACTTACTTTTCTAGGCTGCCGTATCTACGTTTCCTGCTAAAATACATGGGAAGATCCCATTGGAGGAAAATTCCACCTAGGGTTAGGGTTAAGTCACCATGAACTCATAGAGAAAAATGGAGATCGGCAACAAACTGGGAGTGCTTGCATATGGTTAGGAGGGAACTTACTTTTCTAGGCTGCCCTATCTATGTTTCCTGCTAAAATGCATGGGAAAATCCCATTGGAGGAAAATTCCACTTAGGGTTAGGGTTAGGTCACCATGAACTCATAGAGAAAAATGGACATCGGCAACAAACTGGGAGTGCTTGGATATGGTTAGGAGGGAACTTACTTTCCTAGGCTGCCCTATCTATGTTTCCTGCTAAAATGCATGGGGAAATCCCATTGGAGGAAAATTCCACCTAGGGTTAGGGTTAGGTCACCATGAATATGGAGAGCCACAGGGACATTGTCAATAAATTCTTAGTGCTTGGGAATGGTTAGGAGGGAACTTACTTTTCTAGGCTGCCGTATCTACATTTCCTGCTAAAATACATGGGAAGATCCCATTGGAGGAAAATTCCACTTAGGGTTAGGGTTAGGTCACCATGAACTCACAGAGAAAAATGGACATCGGCAACAAACTGGGAGTGCTTGGATATGGTTAGGACAGAACTTACTTTTCTAGGCTGCCGTATCTACGTTTCCTGCTAAAATACATGGGAAGATCCCATTGGAGGAAAATTCCACTTAGGGTTAGGGTTAAGTCACCATGAACTCATAGAGAAAAATGGAGATCGGCAACAAACTGGGAGTGCTTGGATATGGTTAGGAGGGAACTTACTTTTCTAGGCTGCCGTATCTACGTTTCCTGCTAAAATACATGGGAAGATCCCATTGGAGGAAAATTCCACCTAGGGTTAGGGTTAGGTCACCATGAACTCACAGAGAAAAATGGACATCGGCAACAAACTGGGAGTGCTTGCATGTAGTTAGGAGGGAACTTACTTTTCTAGGCTGCCCTATCTATGTTTCCTGCTAAAATGCATGGGGAAATCCCATTGGAGGAAAATTCCACCTAGGGTTAGGGTTAGGTCACCATGAATATGGAGAGCAATAGGGACATTGTCAATAAATTCGGAGTGCTTGGGAATGGTTAGGAGGGCACTTACTTTTCTAGGCTTCCCTATCTATGTTTCCTGGTAAAATACATGGGAAAATCCCATTGGAGGAAAATTCCACCTAGGGTTAGGGTTAGGTCACCATGAATATGGAGAACCACAGGGACATTGTCAATAAATTCGGAGTGCTTGGGAATGGTTAGGAGGGAACTTACTTTTCTAGGCTGCCGAATCTACATTTCCTGCTAAAATACATGGGAAGATCCCATTGGAGGAAAATTCCACTTAGGGTTAGGGTTAAGTCACCATGAACTCATAGAGAAAAATGGACATCGGCAACAAACTGGGAGTGCTTGGATATGGTTAGGAGGGAACTTACTTTTCTAGGCTGCCGTATCTAGGTTTCCTGGTAAAATACATGGGAAAATCCCATTGGAGGAAAATTCCACCTAGGGTTAGGGTTAGGTCACCATGAATATGGAGAACCACAGGGACATCGGCAACAAACTGGGAGTGCTTGCATATGGTTAGGAGGGAACTTACTTTTCTAGGCTGCCCTATCATTGTTTCCTGCTAAAATACATAGGAAAATCCCATTGGAGGAAAATTCCACTTAGTGTTAGGGTTAGGTCACCATGAACTCATAGAGAAAAATGGACATCGGCAAAAAACTGGGAGTGCTTGGATATGGTTAGGAGGGAACTTACTTTTCTAGGCTGCCGTATTTACGTTTCCTGCTAAAATACATGGGAAGATCCCATTGGAGGAAAATTCCACTTAGGGTTAGGGTTAAGTCACCATGAACTCATAGAGAAAAATGGACATCGGCAACAAACTGGGAGTGCTTGCATATGGTTAGGAGGGAACTTACTTTTCTAGGCTGCCGTATCTACGTTTCCTGCTAAAATACATGGGAAGATCCCATTGGAGGAAAATTCCACTTAGGGTTAGGGTTAGGTCACCATGAACTCATAGAGAAAAATGGACATCGGCAACAAACTGGGAGTGCTTGCATATGGTTAGGAGGGAACTTACTTTTCTAGGCTGCCCTATCTATGTTTCCTACTAAAATGCATGGGGAAATCCCATTGGAGGAAAATTCCACTTAGGATTAGGGTTAGGTCACCATGAACTCATAGAGAAAAATGGACATCGGCAACAAACTGGGAGTGCTTGGATATGGTTAGGAGGGAACTTACTTTTCTAGGCTGCCGTATCTACGTTTCCTGGTAAAATACATGGGAAAATCCCATTGGAGGAAAATTCCACCTAGGGTTAGGGTTAGGTCACCATGAATATGGAGAGCAATAGGGACATTGTCAATAAATTCGGAGTGCTTGGGAATGATTAGGAGGGCACTTACTTTTCTAGGCTTCCCTATCTATGTTTCCTGGTAAAATACATGGGAAAATCCCATTGGAGGAAAATTCCACCTAGGGTTAGGGTTAGGTCACCATGAATATGGAGAGCCACAGGGACATTGTCAATAAATTCGGAGTGCTTGGGAATGGTTAGGAGGGAACTTACTTTTCTAGGCTGCCGTATCTACATTTCCTGCTAAAATACATGGGAAGATCCCATTGGAGGAAAATTCCACTTAGGGTTAGGGTTAGGTCACCATGAACTCATAGAGAAAAATGGACATCGGCAACAAACTGGGAGTGCTTGGATATGGTTAGGAAGGAACTTACTTTTCTAGGCTGCCGTATCTACGTTTCCTGCTAAAATACATGGGAAGATCCCATTGGAGGAAAATTCCACCTAGGGTTAGGGTTAAGTCACCATGAACTCATAGAGAAAAATGGAGATCGGCAACAAACTGGGAGTGCTTGCATATGGTTAGGAGGGAACTTACTTTTCTAGGCTGCCCTATCTATGTTTCCTGCTAAAATGCATGGGAAAATCCCATTGGAGGAAAATTCCACTTAGGGTTAGGGTTAGGTCACCATGAACTCATAGAGAAAAATGGACATCGGCAACAAACTGGGAGTGCTTGGATATGGTTAGGAGGGAACTTACTTTCCTAGGCTGCCCTATCTATGTTTCCTGCTAAAATGCATGGGGAAATCCCATTGGAGGAAAATTCCACCTAGGGTTAGGGTTAGGTCACCATGAATATGGAGAGCAATAGGGACATTGTCAATAAATTCGGAGTGCTTGGGAATGGTTAGGAGGGCACTTACTTTTCTAGGCTTCCCTATCTATGTTTCCTGGTAAAATACATGGGAAAATCCCATTGGAGGAAAATTCCACCTAGGGTTAGGGTTAGGTCACCATGAATATGGAGAACCACAGGGACATTGTCAATAAATTCGGAGTGCTTGGGAATGGTTAGGAGGGAACTTACTTTTCTAGGCTGCCGTATCTACATTTCCTGCTAAAATACATAGGAAGATCCCATTGGAGGAAAATTCCACTTAGGGTTAGGGTTAAGTCTCCATGAACTCATAGAGAAAAATGGACATCGGCAACAAACTGGGAGTGCTTGGATATGGTTAGGAGGGAACTTACTTTTCTAGGCTGCCGTATCTACGTTTCCTGGTAAAATACATGGGAAAATCCCATTGGAGGAAAATTCCACCTAGGGTTAGGGTTAGGTCACCATGAATATGGAGAACCACAGGGACATCGGCAACAAACTGGGAGTGCTTGCATATGGTTAGGAGGGAACTTACTTTTCTAGGCTGCCCTATCATTGTTTCCTGCTAAAATACATAGGAAAATCCCATTGGAGGAAAATTCCACTTAGTGTTAGGGTTAGGTCACCATGAACTCATAGAGAAAAATGGACATCGGCAAAAAACTGGGAGTGCTTGCATATGGTTAGGAGGGAACTTACTTTTCTAGGCTGCCGTATCTACGTTTCCTGCTAAAATACATGGGAAGATCCCATTGGAGGAAAATTCCACTTAGGGTTAGGGTTAGGTCACCATGAACTCATAGAGAAAAATGGACATCGGCAACAAACTGGGAGTGCTTGGATATGGTTAGGAGGGAACTTACTTTTCTAGGCTGCCGTATCTACGTTTCCTGGTAAAATACATGGGAAAATCCCATTGGAGGAAAATTCCACCTAGGGTTAGGGTTAGGTCACCATGAATATGGAGAGCAACAGGGACATTGTCAATAAATTCGGAGTGCTTGGGAATGGTTAGGAGGGCACTTACTTTTCTAGGCTTCCCTATCTATGTTTCCTGGTAAAATACATGGGAAAATCCCATTGGAGGAAAATTCCACCTAGGGTTAGGGTTAGGTCACCATGAATATGGAGAGCCACAGGGACATTGTCAATAAATTCGGAGTGCTTGGGAATGGTTAGGAGGGAACTTACTTTTCTAGGCTGCCGTATCTACATTTCCTGCTAAAATACATGGGAAGATCCCATTGGAGGAAAATTCCACTTAGGGTTAGGGTTAGGTCACCATGAACTCATAGAGAAAAATGGACATCGGCAACAAACTGGGAGTGCTTGGATATGGTTAGGAAGGAACTTACTTTTCTAGGCTGCCGTATCTACGTTTCCTGCTAAAATACATGGGAAGATCCCATTGGAGGAAAATTCCACCTAGGGTTAGGGTTAAGTCACCATGAACTCATAGAGAAAAATGGAGATCGGCAACAAACTGGGAGTGCTTGCATATGGTTAGGAGGGAACTTACTTTTCTAGGCTGCCCTATCTATGTTTCCTGCTAAAATGCATGGGAAAATCCCATTGGAGGAAAATTCCACTTAGGGTTAGGGTTAGGTCACCATGAACTCATAGAGAAAAATGGACATCGGCAACAAACTGGGAGTGCTTGGATATGGTTAGGAGGGAACTTACTTTCCTAGGCTGCCCTATCTATGTTTCCTGCTAAAATGCATGGGGAAATCCCATTGGAGGAAAATTCCACCTAGGGTTAGGGTTAGGTCACCATGAATATGGAGAGCCACAGGGACATTGTCAATAAATTCTTAGTGCTTGGGAATGGTTAGGAGGGAACTTACTTTTCTAGGCTGCCGTATCTACATTTCCTGCTAAAATACATGGGAAGATCCCATTGGAGGAAAATTCCACTTAGGGTTAGGGTTAGGTCACCATGAACTCATAGAGAAAAATGGACATCGGCAACAAACTGGGAGTGCTTGGATATGGTTAGGAGGGAACTTACTTTTCTAGGCTGCCGTATCTACGTTTCCTGCTAAAATACATGGGAAGATCCCATTGGAGGAAAATTCCACCTAGGGTTAGGGTTAGGTCACCATGAACTCACAGAGAAAAATGGACATCGGCAACAAACTGGGAGTGGTTGGATATGGTTAGGACAGAACTTACTTTTCTAGGCTGCCGTATCTACGTTTCCTGGTAAAATACATGGGAAGATCCCATTGGAGGAAAATTCCACTTAGGGTTAGGGTTAAGTCACCATGAACTCATAGAGAAAAATGGAGATCGGCAACAAACTGGGAGTGCTTGGATATGGTTAGGAGGGAACTTACTTTTCTAGGCTGCCGTATCTACGTTTCCTGCTAAAATACATGGGAAGATCCCATTGGAGGAAAATTCCACCTAGGGTTAGGGTTAGGTCACCATGAACTCACAGAGAAAAATGGACATCGGCAACAAACTGGGAGTGCTTGCATGTAGTTAGGAGGGAACTTACTTTTCTAGGCTGCCCTATCTATGTTTCCTGCTAAAATGCATGGGGAAATCCCATTGGAGGAAAATTCCACCTAGGGTTAGGGTTAGGTCACCATGAATATGGAGAGCCACAGGGACATTGTCAATAAATTCTTAGTGCTTGGGAATGGTTAGGAGGGAACTTACTTTTCTAGGCTGCCGTATCTACATTTCCTGCTAAAATACATGGGAAGATCCCATTGGAGGAAAATTCCACTTAGGGTTAGGGTTAGGTCACCATGAACTCATAGAGAAAAATGGACATCGGCAACAAACTGGGAGTGCTTGGATATGGTTAGGAGGGAACTTACTTTTCTAGGCTGCCCTATCTACGTTTCCTGCTAAAATGCATGGGAAAATCCCATTGGAGGAAAATTCCACTTAGGGTTAGGGTTAGGTCACCATGAACTCATAGAGAAAAATGGACATCGGCAACAAACTGGGAGTGCTTGGATATGGTTAGGAGGGAACTTACTTTCCTAGGCTGCCCTATCTATGTTTCCTGCTAAAATGCATGGGGAAATCCCATTGGAGGAAAATTCCACCTAGGGTTAGGGTTAGGTCACCATGAATATGGAGAGCAATAGGGACATTGTCAATAAATTCGGAGTGCTTAGGAATGGTTAGGAGGGCACTTACTTTTCTAGGCTTCCCTATCTATGTTTCCTGGTAAAATACATGGGAAAATCCCATTGGAGGAAAATTCCACCTAGGGTTAGGGTTAGGTCACCATGAATATGGAGAACCACAGGGACATTGTCAATAAATTCGGAGTGCTTGGGAATGGTTAGGAGGGAACTTACTTTTCTAGGCTGCCGTATCTACATTTCCTACTAAAATACATGGGAAGATCCCATTGGAGGAAAATTCTACTTAGGGTTAGGGTTAAGTCACCATGAACTCATAGAGAAAAATGGAGATCGGCAACAAACTGGGAGTGCTTGCATATGTTTAGGAGGGAACTTACTTTTCTAGGCTGCCCTATCTATGTTTCCTGCTAAAATGCATGGGAAAATCCCATTGGAGGAAAATTCCACTTAGGGTTAGGGTTAGGTCACCATGAACTCATAGAGAAAAATGGACATCGGCAACAAACTGGGAGTGCTTGCATATGGTTAGGAGGGAACTTACTTTTCTAGGCTGCCGTATCTACGTTTCCTGCTAAAATACATGGGAAGATCCCATTGGAGGAAAATTCCACTTAGGGTTAGGGTTAGGTCACCATGAAATCATAGAGAAAAATGGACATCGGCAACAAACTGGGAGTGCTTGGATATGGTTAGGAGGGAACTTACTTTTCTAGGCTGCCGTATCTACGTTTCCTGGTAAAATACATGGGAAAATCCCATTGGAGGAAAACTCCACCTAGGGTTAGGGTTAGGTCACCATGAATATGGAGAGCAACAGGGACATTGTCAATAAATTCGGAGTGCTTGAGAATGGTTAGGAGGGCACTTACTTTTCTAGGCTTCCCTATCTATGTTTCCTGGTAAAATACATGGGAAAATCCCATTGGAGGAAAATTCCACCTAGGGTTAGGGTTAGGTCACCATAAATATGGAGAGCAACAGGGACATTGTGAATAAATTCGGAGTGCTTGGGAATGGTTAGGAGGGAACTTACTTTTCTAGGCTTCCCTATCTATGTTTCCTGGTAAAATATATGGGAAAATCCCATTGGAGGAAAATTCCACTTAGGGTTAGGGTTAGGTCACCATGAACTCATAGAGAAAAATGGACATCGGCAACAAACTGGGAGTGCTTGCATATGGTTAGGAGGGAACTTACTTTTCTAGGCTGCCCTATCTATGTTTCCTGCTAAAATGCATGGGAAAATCCCATTGGAGGAAAATTCCACTTAGGGTTAGGGTTAGGTCACCATGAACTCATAGAGAAAAATGGACATCGGCAACAAACTAGGAGTGCTTGGATATGGTTAGGAGGGAACTTACTTTTCTAGGCTGCCGTATCTACGTTTCCTGGTAAAATACATGGGAAAATCCCATTGGAGGAAAATTCCACCTAGGGTTAGGGTTAGGTCACCATGAATATGGAGAGCAATAGGGACATTGTCAATAAATTCGGAGTGCTTGGGAATGGTTAGGAGGGCACTTACTTTTCTAGGCTTCCCTATCTATGTTTCCTGGTAAAATACATGGGAAAATCCCATTGGAGGAAAATTCCACCTAGGGTTAGGGTTAGGTCACCATGAATATGGAGAACCACAGGGACATTGTCAATAAATTCGGAGTGCTTGGGAATGGTTAGGAGGGAACTTACTTTTCTAGGCTGCCGTATCTACATTTCCTGCTAAAATACATGGGAAGATCCCATTGGAGGAAAATTCCACTTAGGGTTAGGGTTAAGTCACCATGAACTCATAGAGAAAAATGGACATCGGCAACAAACTGGGAGTGCTTGGATATGGTTAGGAGGGAACTTACTTTTCTAGGCTGCCGTATCTACGTTTCCTGGTAAAATACATGGGAAAATCCCATTGGAGGAAAATTCCACCTAGGGTTAGGGTTAGGTCACCATGAATATGGAGAACCACAGGGACATCGGCAACAAACTGGGAGTGCTTGCATATGGTTAGGAGGGAACTTACTTTTCTAGGCTGCCCTATCATTGTTTCCTGCTAAAATACATAGGAAAATCCCATTGGAGGAAAATTCCACTTAGTGTTAGGGTTAGGTCACCATGAACTCATAGAGAAAAATGGACATCGGCAAAAAACTGGGAGTGCTTGGATATGGTTAGGAGGGAACTTACTTTTCTAGGCTGCCGTATTTACGTTTCCTGCTAAAATACATGGGAAGATCCCATTGGAGGAAAATTCCACTTAGGGTTAGGGTTAAGTCACCATGAACTCATAGAGAAAAATGGACATCGGCAACAAACTGGGAGTGCTTGCATATGGTTAGGAGGGAACTTACTTTTCTAGGCTGCCGTATCTACGTTTCCTGCTAAAATACATGGGAAGATCCCATTGGAGGAAAATTCCACTTAGGGTTAGGGTTAGGTCACCATGAACTCATAGAGAAAAATGGACATCGGCAACAAACTGGGAGTGCTTGCATATGGTTAGGAGGGAACTTACTTTTCTAGGCTGCCCTATCTATGTTTCCTGCTAAAATACATAGGAAAATCCCATTGGAGGAAAATTCCACTTAGTGTTAGGGTTAGGTCACCATGAACTCATAGAGAAAAATGGACATCGGCAACAAACTGGGAGTGCTTGGATATGGTTAGGAGGGAACTTACTTTTCTAGGCTGCCCTATCTATGTTTCCTACTAAAATGCATGGGGAAATCCCATTGGAGGAAAATTCCACTTAGGATTAGGGTTAGGTCACCATGAACTCATAGAGAAAAATGGACATCGGCAACAAACTGGGAGTGCTTGGATATGGTTAGGAGGGAACTTACTTTTCTAGGCTGCCGTATCTACGTTTCCTGGTAAAATACATGGGAAAATCCCATTGGAGGAAAATTCCACCTAGGGTTAGGGTTAGGTCACCATGAATATGGAGAGCAATAGGGACATTGTCAATAAATTCGGAGTGCTTGGGAATGGTTAGGAGGGCACTTACTTTTCTAGGCTTCCCTATCTATGTTTCCTGGTAAAATACATGGGAAAATCCCATTGGAGGAAAATTCCACCTAGGGTTAGGGTTAGGTCACCATGAATATGGAGAGCCACAGGGACATTGTCAATAAATTCGGAGTGCTTGGGAATGGTTAGGAGGGAACTTACTTTTCTAGGCTGCCGTATCTACATTTCCTGCTAAAATACATGGGAAGATCCCATTGGAGGAAAATTCCACTTAGGGTTAGGGTTAGGTCACCATGAACTCATAGAGAAAAATGGACATCGGCAACAAACTGGGAGTGCTTGGATATGGTTAGGAAGGAACTTACTTTTCTAGGCTGCCGTATCTACGTTTCCTGCTAAAATACATGGGAAGATCCCATTGGAGGAAAATTCCACCTAGGGTTAGGGTTAAGTCACCATGAACTCATAGAGAAAAATGGAGATCGGCAACAAACTGGGAGTGCTTGCATATGGTTAGGAGGGAACTTACTTTTCTAGGCTGCCCTATCTATGTTTCCTGCTAAAATGCATGGGAAAATCCCATTGGAGGAAAATTCCACTTAGGGTTAGGGTTAGGTCACCATGAACTCATAGAGAAAAATGGACATCGGCAACAAACTGGGAGTGCTTGGATATGGTTAGGAGGGAACTTACTTTCCTAGGCTGCCCTATCTATGTTTCCTGCTAAAATGCATGGGGAAATCCCATTGGAGGAAAATTCCACCTAGGGTTAGGGTTAGGTCACCATGAATATGGAGAGCAATAGGGACATTGTCAATAAATTCGGAGTGCTTGGGAATGGTTAGGAGGGCACTTACTTTTCTAGGCTTCCCTATCTATGTTTCCTGGTAAAATACATGGGAAAATCCCATTGGAGGAAAATTCCACCTAGGGTTAGGGTTAGGTCACCATGAATATGGAGAACCACAGGGACATTGTCAATAAATTCGGAGTGCTTGGGAATGGTTAGGAGGGAACTTACTTTTCTAGGCTGCCGTATCTACATTTCCTGCTAAAATACATAGGAAGATCCCATTGGAGGAAAATTCCACTTAGGGTTAGGGTTAAGTCTCCATGAACTCATAGAGAAAAATGGACATCGGCAACAAACTGGGAGTGCTTGGATATGGTTAGGAGGGAACTTACTTTTCTAGGCTGCCGTATCTACGTTTCCTGGTAAAATACATGGGAAAATCCCATTGGAGGAAAATTCCACCTAGGGTTAGGGTTAGGTCACCATGAATATGGAGAACCACAGGGACATCGGCAACAAACTGGGAGTGCTTGCATATGGTTAGGAGGGAACTTACTTTTCTAGGCTGCCCTATCATTGTTTCCTGCTAAAATACATAGGAAAATCCCATTGGAGGAAAATTCCACTTAGTGTTAGGGTTAGGTCACCATGAACTCATAGAGAAAAATGGACATCGGCAAAAAACTGGGAGTGCTTGCATATGGTTAGGAGGGAACTTACTTTTCTAGGCTGCCGTATCTACGTTTCCTGCTAAAATACATGGGAAGATCCCATTGGAGGAAAATTCCACTTAGGGTTAGGGTTAGGTCACCATGAACTCATAGAGAAAAATGGACATCGGCAACAAACTGGGAGTGCTTGGATATGGTTAGGAGGGAACTTACTTTTCTAGGCTGCCGTATCTACGTTTCCTGGTAAAATACATGGGAAAATCCCATTGGAGGAAAATTCCACCTAGGGTTAGGGTTAGGTCACCATGAATATGGAGAGCAACAGGGACATTGTCAATAAATTCGGAGTGCTTGGGAATGGTTAGGAGGGAACTTACTTTTCTAGACTTCCCTATCTAGGTTTCCTGGTAAAATATATGGGAAAATCCCATTGGAGGAAAATTCCACTTAGGGTTAGGGTTAGGTCACCATGAACTCATAGAGAAAAATGGACATCGGCAACAAACTGGGAGTGCTTGCATATGGTTAGGAGGGAACTTACTTTTCTAGGCTTCCCTATCTATGTTTCCTGCTAAAATATATAGGAAAATCCCATTGGAGGAAAATTCCACTTAGTGTTAGGGTTAGGTCACCATGAACTCATAGAGAAAAATGGACATCGGCAACAAACTGGGAGTGCTTGGATATGGTTAGGAGGGAACTTACTTTTCTAGGCTGCCCTATCTATGTTTCCTACTAAAATGCATGGGGAAATCCCACTGGAGGAAAATTCCACTTAGGATTAGGGTTAGGTCACCATGAACTCATAGAGAAAAATGGACATCGGCAACAAACTGGGAGTGCTTGGATATGGTTAGGAGGGAACTTACTTTTCTAGGCTGCCGTATCTACGTTTCCTGGTAAAATACATGGGAAAATCCCATTGGAGGAAAATTCCACCTAGGGTTAGGGTTAGGTCACCATGAATATGGAGAGCAATAGGGACATTGTCAATAAATTCGGAGTGCTTGGGAATGGTTAGGAGGGCACTTACTTTTCTAGGCTTCCCTATCTATGTTTCCTGGTAAAATACATGGGAAAATCCCATTGGAGGAAAATTCCACCTAGGGTTAGGGTTAGGTCACCATGAATATGGAGAGCCACAGGGACATTGTCAATAAATTCGGAGTGCTTGGGAATGGTTAGGAGGGAACTTACTTTTCTAGGCTGCCGTATCTACATTTCCTGCTAAAATACATGGGAAGATCCCATTGGAGGAAAATTCCACTTAGGGTTAGGGTTAGGTCACCATGAACTCATAGAGAAAAATGGACATCGGCAACAAACTGGGAGTGCTTGGATATGGTTAGGAAGGAACTTACTTTTCTAGGCTGCCGTATCTACGTTTCCTGCTAAAATACATGGGAAGATCCCATTGGAGGAAAATTCCACCTAGGGTTAGGGTTAAGTCACCATGAACTCATAGAGAAAAATGGAGATCGGCAACAAACTGGGAGTGCTTGCATATGGTTAGGAGGGAACTTACTTTTCTAGGCTGCCCTATCTATGTTTCCTGCTAAAATGCATGGGAAAATCCCATTGGAGGAAAATTCCACTTAGGGTTAGGGTTAGGTCACCATGAACTCATAGAGAAAAATGGACATCGGCAACAAACTGGGAGTGCTTGGATATGGTTAGGAGGGAACTTACTTTCCTAGGCTGCCCTATCTATGTTTCCTGCTAAAATGCATGGGGAAATCCCATTGGAGGAAAATTCCACCTAGGGTTAGGGTTAGGTCACCATGAATATGGAGAGCCACAGGGACATTGTCAATAAATTCTTAGTGCTTGGGAATGGTTAGGAGGGAACTTACTTTTCTAGGCTGCCGTATCTACATTTCCTGCTAAAATACATGGGAAGATCCCATTGGAGGAAAATTCCACTTAGGGTTAGGGTTAGGTCACCATGAACTCATAGAGAAAAATGGACATCGGCAACAAACTGGGAGTGCTTGGATATGGTTAGGAGGGAACTTACTTTTCTAGGCTGCCGTATCTACGTTTCCTGCTAAAATACATGGGAAGATCCCATTGGAGGAAAATTCCACCTAGGGTTAGGGTTAGGTCACCATGAACTCACAGAGAAAAATGGACATCGGCAACAAACTGGGAGTGGTTGGATATGGTTAGGACAGAACTTACTTTTCTAGGCTGCCGTATCTACGTTTCCTGGTAAAATACATGGGAAGATCCCATTGGAGGAAAATTCCACTTAGGGTTAGGGTTAAGTCACCATGAACTCATAGAGAAAAATGGAGATCGGCAACAAACTGGGAGTGCTTGGATATGGTTAGGAGGGAACTTACTTTTCTAGGCTGCCGTATCTACGTTTCCTGCTAAAATACATGGGAAGATCCCATTGGAGGAAAATTCCACCTAGGGTTAGGGTTAGGTCACCATGAACTCACAGAGAAAAATGGACATCGGCAACAAACTGGGAGTGCTTGCATGTAGTTAGGAGGGAACTTACTTTTCTAGGCTGCCCTATCTATGTTTCCTGCTAAAATGCATGGGGAAATCCCATTGGAGGAAAATTCCACCTAGGGTTAGGGTTAGGTCACCATGAATATGGAGAGCCACAGGGACATTGTCAATAAATTCTTAGTGCTTGGGAATGGTTAGGAGGGAACTTACTTTTCTAGGCTGCCGTATCTACATTTCCTGCTAAAATACATGGGAAGATCCCATTGGAGGAAAATTCCACTTAGGGTTAGGGTTAGGTCACCATGAACTCATAGAGAAAAATGGACATCGGCAACAAACTGGGAGTGCTTGGATATGGTTAGGAGGGAACTTACTTTTCTAGGCTGCCCTATCTACGTTTCCTGCTAAAATGCATGGGAAAATCCCATTGGAGGAAAATTCCACTTAGGGTTAGGGTTAGGTCACCATGAACTCATAGAGAAAAATGGACATCGGCAACAAACTGGGAGTGCTTGGATATGGTTAGGAGGGAACTTACTTTCCTAGGCTGCCCTATCTATGTTTCCTGCTAAAATGCATGGGGAAATCCCATTGGAGGAAAATTCCACCTAGGGTTAGGGTTAGGTCACCATGAATATGGAGAGCAATAGGGACATTGTCAATAAATTCGGAGTGCTTAGGAATGGTTAGGAGGGCACTTACTTTTCTAGGCTTCCCTATCTATGTTTCCTGGTAAAATACATGGGAAAATCCCATTGGAGGAAAATTCCACCTAGGGTTAGGGTTAGGTCACCATGAATATGGAGAACCACAGGGACATTGTCAATAAATTCGGAGTGCTTGGGAATGGTTAGGAGGGAACTTACTTTTCTAGGCTGCCGTATCTACATTTCCTACTAAAATACATGGGAAGATCCCATTGGAGGAAAATTCTACTTAGGGTTAGGGTTAAGTCACCATGAACTCATAGAGAAAAATGGAGATCGGCAACAAACTGGGAGTGCTTGCATATGGTTAGGAGGGAACTTACTTTTCTAGGCTGCCCTATCTATGTTTCCTGCTAAAATGCATGGGAAAATCCCATTGGAGGAAAATTCCACTTAGGGTTAGGGTTAGGTCACCATGAACTCATAGAGAAAAATGGACATCGGCAACAAACTGGGAGTGCTTGGATATGGTTAGGAGGGAACTTACTTTCCTAGGCTGCCCTATCTATGTTTCCTGCTAAAATGCATGGGGAAATCCCATTGGAGGAAAATTCCACTTAGGGTTAGGGTTAGGTCACCATGAACTCATAGAGAAAAATGGACATCGGCAACAAACTGGGAGTGCTTGGATATGGTTAGGAGGGAACTTACTTTTCTAGGCTGCCGTATCTACGTTTCCTGGTAAAATACATGGGAAAATCCCATTGGAGGAAAATTCCACCTAGGGTTAGGGTTAGGTCACCATGAATATGGAGAGCAATAGGGACATTGTCAATAAATTCGGAGTGCTTGGGAATGGTTAGGAGGGCACTTACTTTTCTAGGCTTCCCTATCTATGTTTCCTGGTAAAATACATGGGAAAATCCCATTGGAGGAAAATTCCACCTAGGGTTAGGGTTAGGTCACCATGAATATGGAGAACCACAGGGACATTGTCAATAAATTCGGAGTGCTTGGGAATGGTTAGGAGGGAACTTACTTTTCTAGGCTGCCGTATCTACATTTCCTGCTAAAATACATGGGAAGATCCCATTGGAGGAAAATTCCACTTAGGGTTAGGGTTAAGTCACCATGAACTCATAGAGAAAAATGGACATCGGCAACAAACTGGGAGTGCTTGGATATGGTTAGGAGGGAACTTACTTTTCTAGGCTGCCGTATCTACGTTTCCTGGTAAAATACATGGGAAAATCCCATTGGAGGAAAATTCCACCTAGGGTTAGGGTTAGGTCACCATGAATATGGAGAACCACAGGGACATCGGCAACAAACTGGGAGTGCTTGCATATGGTTAGGAGGGAACTTACTTTTCTAGGCTGCCCTATCATTGTTTCCTGCTAAAATACATAGGAAAATCCCATTGGAGGAAAATTCCACTTAGTGTTAGGGTTAGGTCACCATGAACTCATAGAGAAAAATGGACATCGGCAAAAAACTGGGAGTGCTTGGATATGGTTAGGAGGGAACTTACTTTTCTAGGCTGCCGTATTTACGTTTCCTGCTAAAATACATGGGAAGATCCCATTGGAGGAAAATTCCACTTAGGGTTAGGGTTAAGTCACCATGAACTCATAGAGAAAAATGGACATCGGCAACAAACTGGGAGTGCTTGCATATGGTTAGGAGGGAACTTACTTTTCTAGGCTGCCGTATCTACGTTTCCTGCTAAAATACATGGGAAGATCCCATTGGAGGAAAATTCCACTTAGGGTTAGGGTTAGGTCACCATGAACTCATAGAGAAAAATGGACATCGGCAACAAACTGGGAGTGCTTGGATATGGTTAGGAGGGAACTTACTTTTCTAGGCTGCCGTATCTACGTTTCCTGGTAAAATACATGGGAAAATCCCATTGGAGGAAAATTCCACCTAGGGTTAGGGTTAGGTCACCATGAATATGGAGAGCAACAGGGACATTGTCAATAAATTCGGAGTCCTTGAGAATGGTTAGGAGGGCACTTACTTTTCTAGGCTTCCCTATCTATGTTTCCTGGTAAAATACATGGGAAAATCCCATTGGAGGAAAATTCCACCTAGGGTTAGGGTTAGGTCACCGTAAATATGGAGAGCAACAGGGACATTGTGAATAAATTCGGAGTGCTTGGGAATGGTTAGGAGGGAACTTACTTTTCTAGGCTTCCCTATCTATGTTTCCTGGTAAAATATATGGGAAAATCCCATTGGAGGAAAATTCCCCTTAGGGTTAGGGTTAGGTCACCATGAACTAATAGAGAAAAATGGACATCGGCAACAAACTGGGAGTGCTTGCATATGGTTAGGAGGGAACTTACTTTTCTAGGCTGCCCTATCTATGTTTCCTGCTAAAATACATAGGAAAATCCCATTGGAGGAAAATTCCACTTAGTGTTAGGGTTAGGTCACCATGAACTCATAGAGAAAAATGGACATCGGCAACAAACTGGGAGTGCTTGGATATGGTTAGGAGGGAACTTACTTTTCTAGGCTGCCCTATCTATGTATCCTACTAAAATGCATGGGGAAATCCCATTGGAGGAAAATTCCACTTAGGATTAGGGTTAGGTCACCATGAACTCATAGAGAAAAATGGACATCGGCAACAAACTGGGAGTGCTTGGATATGGTTAGGAGGGAACTTACTTTTCTAGGCTGCCGTATCTACGTTTCCTGGTAAAATACATGGGAAAATCCCATTGGAGGAAAATTCCACCTAGGGTTAGGGTTAGGTCACCATGAATATGGAGAGCAATAGGGACATTGTCAATAAATTCGGAGTGCTTGGGAATGGTTAGGAGGGCACTTACTTTTCTAGGCTTCCCTATCTATGTTTCCTGGTAAAATACATGGGAAAATCCCATTGGAGGAAAATTCCACCTAGGGTTAGGGTTAGGTCACCATGAATATGGAGAGCCACAGGGACATTGTCAATAAATTCGGAGTGCTTGGGAATGGTTAGGAGGGAACTTACTTTTCTAGGCTGCCGTATCTACATTTCCTGCTAAAATACATGGGAAGATCCCATTGGAGGAAAATTCCACTTAGGGTTAGGGTTAGGTCACCATGAACTCATAGAGAAAAATGGACATCGGCAACAAACTGGGAGTGCTTGGATATGGTTAGGAAGGAACTTACTTTTCTAGGCTGCCGTATCTACGTTTCCTGCTAAAATACATGGGAAGATCCCATTGGAGGAAAATTCCACCTAGGGTTAGGGTTAAGTCACCATGAACTCATAGAGAAAAATGGAGATCGGCAACAAACTGGGAGTGCTTGCATATGGTTAGGAGGGAACTTACTTTTCTAGGCTGCCCTATCTATGTTTCCTGCTAAAATACATGGGAAAATCCCATTGGAGGAAAATTCCACTTAGGGTTAGGGTTAGGTCACCATGAACTCATAGAGAAAAATGGACATCGGCAACAAACTGGGAGTGCTTGGATATGGTTAGGAGGGAACTTACTTTCCTAGGCTGCCCTATCTATGTTTCCTGCTAAAATGCATGGGGAAATCCCATTGGAGGAAAATTCCACCTAGGGTTAGGGTTAGGTCACCATGAATATGGAGAGCAATAGGGACATTGTCAATAAATTCGGAGTGCTTGGGAATGGTTAGGAGGGCACTTACTTTTCTAGGCTTCCCTATCTATGTTTCCTGGTAAAATACATGGGAAAATCCCATTGGAGGAAAATTCCACCTAGGGTTAGGGTTAGGTCACCATGAATATGGAGAACCACAGGGACATTGTCAATAAATTCGGAGTGCTTGGGAATGGTTAGGAGGGAACTTACTTTTCTAGGCTGCCGTATCTACATTTCCTGCTAAAATACATAGGAAGATCCCATTGGAGGAAAATTCCACTTAGGGTTAGGGTTAAGTCACCATGAACTCATAGAGAAAAATGGACATCGGCAACAAACTGGGAGTGCTTGGATATGGTTAGGAGGGAACTTACTTTTCTAGGCTGCCGTATCTACGTTTCCTGGTAAAATACATGGGAAAATCCCATTGGAGGAAAATTCCACCTAGGGTTAGGGTTAGGTCACCATGAATATGGAGAACCACAGGGACATCGGCAACAAACTGGGAGTGCTTGCATATGGTTAGAAGGGAACTTACTTTTCTAGGCTGCCCTATCATTGTTTCCTGCTAAAATACATAGGAAAATCCCATTGGAGGAAAATTCCACTTAGTGTTAGGGTTAGGTCACCATGAACTCATAGAGAAAAATGGACATCGGCAAAAAACTGGGAGTGCTTGCATATGGTTAGGAGGGAACTTACTTTTCTAGGCTGCCGTATCTACGTTTCCTGGTAAAATACATGGGAAAATCCCATTGGAGGAAAATTCCACCTAGGGTTAGGGTTAGGTCACCATGAATATGGAGAGCAACAGGGACATTGTCAATAAATTCGGAGTGCTTGAGAATGGTTAGGAGGGCACTTACTTTTCTAGGCTTCCCTATCTATGTTTCCTGGTAAAATACATGGGAAAATCCCATTGGAGGAAAATTCCACCTAGGGTTAGGGTTAGGTCACCGTAAATATGGAGAGCAACAGGGACATTGTGAATAAATTCGGAGTGCTTGGGAATGGTTAGGAGGGAACTTACTTTTCTAGGCTTCCCTATCTATGTTTCCTGGTAAAATATATGGGAAAATCCCATTGGAGGAAAATTCCACTTAGGGTTAGGGTTAGGTCACCATGAACTCATAGAGAAAAATGGACATCGGCAACAAACTGGGAGTGCTTGCATATGGTTAGGAGGGAACTTACTTTTCTAGGCTTCCCTATCTATGTTTCCTGCTAAAATATATAGGAAAATCCCATTGGAGGAAAATTCCACTTAGTGTTAGGGTTAGGTCACCATGAACTCATAGAGAAAAATGGACATCGGCAACAAACTGGGAGTGCTTGGATATGGTTAGGAGGGAACTTACTTTTCTAGGCTGCCCTATCTATGTTTCCTACTAAAATGCATGGGGAAATCCCACTGGAGGAAAATTCCACTTAGGATTAGGGTTAGGTCACCATGAACTCATAGAGAAAAATGGACATCGGCAACAAACTGGGAGTGCTTGGATATGGTTAGGAGGGAACTTACTTTTCTAGGCTGCCGTATCTACGTTTCCTGGTAAAATACATGGGAAAATCCCATTGGAGGAAAATTCCACCTAGGGTTAGGGTTAGGTCACCATGAATATGGAGAGCAATAGGGACATTGTCAATAAATTCGGAGTGCTTGGGAATGGTTAGGAGGGCACTTACTTTTCTAGGCTTCCCTATCTATGTTTCCTGGTAAAATACATGGGAAAATCCCATTGGAGGAAAATTCCACCTAGGGTTAGGGTTAGGTCACCATGAATATGGAGAGCAATAGGGACATTGTCAATAAATTCGGAGTGCTTGGGAATGGTTAGGAGGGCACTTACTTTTCTAGGCTTCCCTATCTATGTTTCCTGGTAAAATACATGGGAAAATCCCATTGGAGGAAAATTCCACCTAGGGTTAGGGTTAGGTCACCATGAATATGGAGAACCACAGGGACATTGTCAATAAATTCGGAGTGCTTGGGAATGGTTAGGAGGGAACTTACTTTTCTAGGCTGCCGTATCTACATTTCCTGCTAAAATACATGGGAAGATCCCATTGGAGGAAAATTCCACTTAGGGTTAGGGTTAGGTCACCATGAACTCATAGAGAAAAATGGACATCGGCAACAAACTGGGAGTGCTTGGATATGGTTAGGAGGGAACTTACTTTTCTAGGCTGCCGTATCTACGTTTCCTGCTAAAATACATGGGAAGATCCCATTGGAGGAAAATTCCACCTAGGGTTAGGGTTAGGTCACCATGAACTCACAGAGAAAAATGGACATCGGCAACAAACTGGGAGTGCTTGGATATGGTTAGGACAGAACTTACTTTTCTAGGCTGCCGTATCTACGTTTCCTGGTAAAATACATGGGAAGATCCCATTGGAGGAAAATTCCACTTAGGGTTAGGGTTAAGTCACCATGAACTCATAGAGAAAAATGGAGATCGGCAACAAACTGGGAGTGCTTGGATATGGTTAGGAGGGAACTTACTTTTCTAGGCTGCCGTATCTACGTTTCCTGCTAAAATACATGGGAAGATCCCATTGGAGGAAAATTCCACCTAGGGTTAGGGTTAGGTCACCATGAACTCACAGAGAAAAATGGACATCGGCAACAAACTGGGAGTGCTTGCATGTAGTTAGGAGGGAACTTACTTTTCTAGGCTGCCCTATCTATGTTTCCTGCTAAAATGCATGGGGAAATCCCATTGGAGGAAAATTCCACCTAGGGTTAGGGTTAGGTCACCATGAATATGGAGAGCAATAGGGACATTGTCAATAAATTCGGAGTGCTTGGGAATGGTTAGGAGGGCACTTACTTTTCTAGGCTTCCCTATCTATGTTTCCTGGTAAAATACATGGGAAAATCCCATTGGAGGAAAATTCCACCTAGGGTTAGGGTTAGGTCACCATGAATATGGAGAACCACAGGGACATTGTCAATAAATTCGGAGTGCTTGGGAATGGTTAGGAGGGAACTTACTTTTCTAGGCTGCCGAATCTACATTTCCTGCTAAAATACATGGGAAGATCCCATTGGAGGAAAATTCCACTTAGGGTTAGGGTTAAGTCACCATGAACTCATAGAGAAAAATGGACATCGGCAACAAACTGGGAGTGCTTGGATATGGTTAGGAGGGAACTTACTTTTCTAGGCTGCCGTATCTAGGTTTCCTGGTAAAATACATGGGAAAATCCCATTGGAGGAAAATTCCACCTAGGGTTAGGGTTAGGTCACCATGAATATGGAGAACCACAGGGACATCGGCAACAAACTGGGAGTGCTTGCATATGGTTAGGAGGGAACTTACTTTTCTAGGCTGCCCTATCTATGTTTCCTGGTAAAATATATGGGAAAATCCCATTGGAGGAAAATTCCCCTTAGGGTTAGGGTTAGGTCACCATGAACTCATAGAGAAAAATGGACATCGGCAACAAACTGGGAGTGCTTGCATATGGTTAGGAGGGAACTTACTTTTCTAGGCTGCCCTATCTATGTTTCCTGCTAAAATACATAGGAAAATCCCATTGGAGGAAAATTCCACTTAGTGTTAGGGTTAGGTCACCATGAACTCATAGAGAAAAATGGACATCGGCAACAAACTGGGAGTGCTTGGATATGGTTAGGAGGGAACTTACTTTTCTAGGCTGCCCTATCTATGTATCCTACTAAAATGCATGGGGAAATCCCATTGGAGGAAAATTCCACTTAGGATTAGGGTTAGGTCACCATGAACTCATAGAGAAAAATGGACATCGGCAACAAACTGGGAGTGCTTGGATATGGTTAGGAGGGAACTTACTTTTCTAGGCTGCCGTATCTACGTTTCCTGGTAAAATACATGGGAAAATCCCATTGGAGGAAAATTCCACCTAGGGTTAGGGTTAGGTCACCATGAATATGGAGAGCAATAGGGACATTGTCAATAAATTCGGAGTGCTTGGGAATGGTTAGGAGGGCACTTACTTTTCTAGGCTTCCCTATCTATGTTTCCTGGTAAAATACATGGGAAAATCCCATTGGAGGAAAATTCCACCTAGGGTTAGGGTTAGGTCACCATGAATATGGAGAGCCACAGGGACATTGTCAATAAATTCGGAGTGCTTGGGAATGGTTAGGAGGGAACTTACTTTTCTAGGCTGCCGTATCTACATTTCCTGCTAAAATACATGGGAAGATCCCATTGGAGGAAAATTCCACTTAGGGTTAGGGTTAGGTCACCATGAACTCATAGAGAAAAATGGACATCGGCAACAAACTGGGAGTGCTTGGATATGGTTAGGAAGGAACTTACTTTTCTAGGCTGCCGTATCTACGTTTCCTGCTAAAATACATGGGAAGATCCCATTGGAGGAAAATTCCACCTAGGGTTAGGGTTAAGTCACCATGAACTCATAGAGAAAAATGTAGATCGGCAACAAACTGGGAGTGCTTGCATATGGTTAGGAGGGAACTTACTTTTCTAGGCTGCCCTATCTATGTTTCCTGCTAAAATACATGGGAAAATCCCATTGGAGGAAAATTCCACTTAGGGTTAGGGTTAGGTCACCATGAACTCATAGAGAAAAATGGACATCGGCAACAAACTGGGAGTGCTTGGATATGGTTAGGAGGGAACTTACTTTCCTAGGCTGCCCTATCTATGTTTCCTGCTAAAATGCATGGGGAAATCCCATTGGAGGAAAATTCCACCTAGGGTTAGGGTTAGGTCACCATGAATATGGAGAGCAATAGGGACATTGTCAATAAATTCGGAGTGCTTGGGAATGGTTAGGAGGGCACTTACTTTTCTAGGCTTCCCTATCTATGTTTCCTGGTAAAATACATGGGAAAATCCCATTGGAGGAAAATTCCACCTAGGGTTAGGGTTAGGTCACCATGAATATGGAGAACCACAGGGACATTGTCAATAAATTCGGAGTGCTTGGGAATGGTTAGGAGGGAACTTACTTTTCTAGGCTGCCGTATCTACATTTCCTGCTAAAATACATAGGAAGATCCCATTGGAGGAAAATTCCACTTAGGGTTAGGGTTAAGTCACCATGAACTCATAGAGAAAAATGGACATCGGCAACAAACTGGGAGTGCTTGGATATGGTTAGGAGGGAACTTACTTTTCTAGGCTGCCGTATCTACGTTTCCTGGTAAAATACATGGGAAAATCCCATTGGAGGAAAATTCCACCTAGGGTTAGGGTTAGGTCACCATGAATATGGAGAACCACAGGGACATCGGCAACAAACTGGGAGTGCTTGCATATGGTTAGAAGGGAACTTACTTTTCTAGGCTGCCCTATCATTGTTTCCTGCTAAAATACATAGGAAAATCCCATTGGAGGAAAATTCCACTTAGTGTTAGGGTTAGGTCACCATGAACTCATAGAGAAAAATGGACATCGGCAAAAAACTGGGAGTGCTTGCATATGGTTAGGAGGGAACTTACTTTTCTAGGCTGCCGTATCTACGTTTCCTGGTAAAATACATGGGAAAATCCCATTGGAGGAAAATTCCACCTAGGGTTAGGGTTAGGTCACCATGAATATGGAGAGCAACAGGGACATTGTCAATAAATTCGGAGTGCTTGAGAATGGTTAGGAGGGCACTTACTTTTCTAGGCTTCCCTATCTATGTTTCCTGGTAAAATACATGGGAAAATCCCATTGGAGGAAAATTCCACCTAGGGTTAGGGTTAGGTCACCGTAAATATGGAGAGCAACAGGGACATTGTGAATAAATTCGGAGTGCTTGGGAATGGTTAGGAGGGAACTTACTTTTCTAGGCTTCCCTATCTATGTTTCCTGGTAAAATATATGGGAAAATCCCATTGGAGGAAAATTCCACTTAGGGTTAGGGTTAGGTCACCATGAACTCATAGAGAAAAATGGACATCGGCAACAAACTGGGAGTGCTTGCATATGGTTAGGAGGGAACTTACTTTTCTAGGCTTCCCTATCTATGTTTCCTGCTAAAATATATAGGAAAATCCCATTGGAGGAAAATTCCACTTAGTGTTAGGGTTAGGTCACCATGAACTCATAGAGAAAAATGGACATCGGCAACAAACTGGGAGTGCTTGGATATGGTTAGGAGGGAACTTACTTTTCTAGGCTGCCCTATCTATGTTTCCTACTAAAATGCATGGGGAAATCCCACTGGAGGAAAATTCCACTTAGGATTAGGGTTAGGTCACCATGAACTCATAGAGAAAAATGGACATCGGCAACAAACTGGGAGTGCTTGGATATGGTTAGGAGGGAACTTACTTTTCTAGGCTGCCGTATCTACGTTTCCTGGTAAAATACATGGGAAAATCCCATTGGAGGAAAATTCCACCTAGGGTTAGGGTTAGGTCACCATGAATATGGAGAGCAATAGGGACATTGTCAATAAATTCGGAGTGCTTGGGAATGGTTAGGAGGGCACTTACTTTTCTAGGCTTCCCTATCTATGTTTCCTGGTAAAATACATGGGAAAATCCCATTGGAGGAAAATTCCACCTAGGGTTAGGGTTAGGTCACCATGAATATGGAGAGCCACAGGGACATTGTCAATAAATTCGGAGTGCTTGGGAATGGTTAGGAGGGAACTTACTTTTCTAGGCTGCCGTATCTACATTTCCTGCTAAAATACATGGGAAGATCCCATTGGAGGAAAATTCCACTTAGGGTTAGGGTTAGGTCACCATGAACTCATAGAGAAAAATGGACATCGGCAACAAACTGGGAGTGCTTGGATATGGTTAGGAAGGAACTTACTTTTCTAGGCTGCCGTATCTACGTTTCCTGCTAAAATACATGGGAAGATCCCATTGGAGGAAAATTCCACCTAGGGTTAGGGTTAAGTCACCATGAACTCATAGAGAAAAATGGAGATCGGCAACAAACTGGGAGTGCTTGCATATGGTTAGGAGGGAACTTACTTTTCTAGGCTGCCCTATCTATGTTTCCTGCTAAAATGCATGGGAAAATCCCATTGGAGGAAAATTCCACTTAGGGTTAGGGTTAGGTCACCATGAACTCATAGAGAAAAATGGACATCGGCAACAAACTGGGAGTGCTTGGATATGGTTAGGAGGGAACTTACTTTCCTAGGCTGCCCTATCTATGTTTCCTGCTAAAATGCATGGGGAAATCCCATTGGAGGAAAATTCCACCTAGGGTTAGGGTTAGGTCACCATGAATATGGAGAGCCACAGGGACATTGTCAATAAATTCTTAGTGCTTGGGAATGGTTAGGAGGGAACTTACTTTTCTAGGCTGCCGTATCTACATTTCCTGCTAAAATACATGGGAAGATCCCATTGGAGGAAAATTCCACTTAGGGTTAGGGTTAGGTCACCATGAACTCATAGAGAAAAATGGACATCGGCAACAAACTGGGAGTGCTTGGATATGGTTAGGAGGGAACTTACTTTTCTAGGCTGCCGTATCTACGTTTCCTGCTAAAATACATGGGAAGATCCCATTGGAGGAAAATTCCACCTAGGGTTAGGGTTAGGTCACCATGAACTCACAGAGAAAAATGGACATCGGCAACAAACTGGGAGTGCTTGGATATGGTTAGGACAGAACTTACTTTTCTAGGCTGCCGTATCTACGTTTCCTGGTAAAATACATGGGAAGATCCCATTGGAGGAAAATTCCACTTAGGGTTAGGGTTAAGTCACCATGAACTCATAGAGAAAAATGGAGATCGGCAACAAACTGGGAGTGCTTGGATATGGTTAGGAGGGAACTTACTTTTCTAGGCTGCCGTATCTACGTTTCCTGCTAAAATACATGGGAAGATCCCATTGGAGGAAAATTCCACCTAGGGTTAGGGTTAGGTCACCATGAACTCACAGAGAAAAATGGACATCGGCAACAAACTGGGAGTGCTTGCATGTAGTTAGGAGGGAACTTACTTTTCTAGGCTGCCCTATCTATGTTTCCTGCTAAAATGCATGGGGAAATCCCATTGGAGGAAAATTCCACCTAGGGTTAGGGTTAGGTCACCATGAATATGGAGAGCAATAGGGACATTGTCAATAAATTCGGAGTGCTTGGGAATGGTTAGGAGGGCACTTACTTTTCTAGGCTTCCCTATCTATGTTTCCTGGTAAAATACATGGGAAAATCCCATTGGAGGAAAATTCCACCTAGGGTTAGGGTTAGGTCACCATGAATATGGAGAACCACAGGGACATTGTCAATAAATTCGGAGTGCTTGGGAATGGTTAGGAGGGAACTTACTTTTCTAGGCTGCCGAATCTACATTTCCTGCTAAAATACATGGGAAGATCCCATTGGAGGAAAATTCCACTTAGGGTTAGGGTTAAGTCACCATGAACTCATAGAGAAAAATGGACATCGGCAACAAACTGGGAGTGCTTGGATATGGTTAGGAGGGAACTTACTTTTCTAGGCTGCCGTATCTAGGTTTCCTGGTAAAATACATGGGAAAATCCCATTGGAGGAAAATTCCACCTAGGGTTAGGGTTAGGTCACCATGAATATGGAGAACCACAGGGACATCGGCAACAAACTGGGAGTGCTTGCATATGGTTAGGAGGGAACTTACTTTTCTAGGCTGCCCTATCATTGTTTCCTGCTAAAATACATAGGAAAATCCCATTGGAGGAAAATTCCACCTAGGGTTAGGGTTAGGTCACCATGAATATGGAGAGCAATAGGGACATTGTCAATAAATTCGGAGTGCTTGGGAATGGTTAGGAGGGCACTTACTTTTCTAGGCTTCCCTATCTATGTTTCCTGGTAAAATACATGGGAAAATCCCATTGGAGGAAAATTCCACCTAGGGTTAGGGTTAGGTCACCATAAATATGGAGAGCAACAGGGACATTGTGAATAAATTCGGAGTGCTTGGGAATGGTTAGGAGGGAACTTACTTTTCTAGGCTTCCCTATCTATGTTTCCTGGTAAAATATATGGGAAAATCCCATTGGAGGAAAATTCCACTTAAGGTTAGGGTTAGGTCACCATGAACTCATAGAGAAAAATGGACATCGGCAACAAACTGGGAGTGCTTGCATATGGTTAGGAGGGAACTTACTTTTCTAGGCTGCCCTATCTATGTTTCCTGCTAAAATACATAGGAAAATCCCATTGGAGGAAAATTCCACTTAGTGTTAGGGTTAGGTCACCATGAACTCATAGAGAAAAATGGACATCGGCAAAAAACTGGGAGTGCTTGGATATGGTTAGGAGGGAACTTACTTTTCTAGGCTGCCGTATTTACGTTTCCTGCTAAAATACATGGGAAGATCCCATTGGAGGAAAATTCCACTTAGGGTTAGGGTTAAGTCACCATGAACTCATAGAGAAAAATGGACATCGGCAACAAACTGGGAGTGCTTGCATATGGTTAGGAGGGAACTTACTTTTCTAGGCTGCCGTATCTACGTTTCCTGCTAAAATACATGGGAAGATCCCATTGGAGGAAAATTCCACTTAGGGTTAGGGTTAGGTCACCATGAAATCATAGAGAAAAATGGACATCGGCAACAAACTGGGAGTGCTTGGATATGGTTAGGAGGGAACTTACTTTTCTAGGCTGCCGTATCTACGTTTCCTGGTAAAATACATGGGAAAATCCCATTGGAGGAAAACTCCACCTAGGGTTAGGGTTAGGTCACCATGAATATGGAGAGCAACAGGGACATTGTCAATAAATTCGGAGTGCTTGAGAATGGTTAGGAGGGCACTTACTTTTCTAGGCTTCCCTATCTATGTTTCCTGGTAAAATACATGGGAAAATCCCATTGGAGGAAAATTCCACCTAGGGTTAGGGTTAGGTCACCATAAATATGGAGAGCAACAGGGACATTGTGAATAAATTCGGAGTGCTTGGGAATGGTTAGGAGGGAACTTACTTTTCTAGGCTTCCCTATCTATGTTTCCTGGTAAAATATATGGGAAAATCCCATTGGAGGAAAATTCCACTTAGGGTTAGGGTTAGGTCACCATGAACTCATAGAGAAAAATGGACATCGGCAACAAACTGGGAGTGCTTGCATATGGTTAGGAGGGAACTTACTTTTCTAGGCTGCCCTATCTATGTTTCCTGCTAAAATGCATGGGAAAATCCCATTGGAGGAAAATTCCACTTAGGGTTAGGGTTAGGTCACCATGAACTCATAGAGAAAAATGGACATCGGCAACAAACTAGGAGTGCTTGGATATGGTTAGGAGGGAACTTACTTTTCTAGGCTGCCGTATCTACGTTTCCTGGTAAAATACATGGGAAAATCCCATTGGAGGAAAATTCCACCTAGGGTTAGGGTTAGGTCACCATGAATATGGAGAGCAATAGGGACATTGTCAATAAATTCGGAGTGCTTGGGAATGGTTAGGAGGGCACTTACTTTTCTAGGCTTCCCTATCTATGTTTCCTGGTAAAATACATGGGAAAATCCCATTGGAGGAAAATTCCACCTAGGGTTAGGGTTAGGTCACCATGAATATGGAGAACCACAGGGACATTGTCAATAAATTCGGAGTGCTTGGGAATGGTTAGGAGGGAACTTACTTTTCTAGGCTGCCGTATCTACATTTCCTGCTAAAATACATGGGAAGATCCCATTGGAGGAAAATTCCACTTAGGGTTAGGGTTAAGTCACCATGAACTCATAGAGAAAAATGGACATCGGCAACAAACTGGGAGTGCTTGGATATGGTTAGGAGGGAACTTACTTTTCTAGGCTGCCGTATCTACGTTTCCTGGTAAAATACATGGGAAAATCCCATTGGAGGAAAATTCCACCTAGGGTTAGGGTTAGGTCACCATGAATATGGAGAACCACAGGGACATCGGCAACAAACTGGGAGTGCTTGCATATGGTTAGGAGGGAACTTACTTTTCTAGGCTGCCCTATCATTGTTTCCTGCTAAAATACATAGGAAAATCCCATTGGAGGAAAATTCCACTTAGTGTTAGGGTTAGGTCACCATGAACTCATAGAGAAAAATGGACATCGGCAAAAAACTGGGAGTGCTTGGATATGGTTAGGAGGGAACTTACTTTTCTAGGCTGCCGTATTTACGTTTCCTGCTAAAATACATGGGAAGATCCCATTGGAGGAAAATTCCACTTAGGGTTAGGGTTAAGTCACCATGAACTCATAGAGAAAAATGGACATCGGCAACAAACTGGGAGTGCTTGCATATGGTTAGGAGGGAACTTACTTTTCTAGGCTGCCGTATCTACGTTTCCTGCTAAAATACATGGGAAGATCCCATTGGAGGAAAATTCCACTTAGGGTTAGGGTTAGGTCACCATGAACTCATAGAGAAAAATGGACATCGGCAACAAACTGGGAGTGCTTGGATATGGTTAGGAGGGAACTTACTTTTCTAGGCTGCCGTATCTACGTTTCCTGGTAAAATACATGGGAAAATCCCATTGGAGGAAAATTCCACCTAGGGTTAGGGTTAGGTCACCATGAATATGGAGAGCAACAGGGACATTGTCAATAAATTCGGAGTGCTTGAGAATGGTTAGGAGGGCACTTACTTTTCTAGGCTTCCCTATCTATGTTTCCTGGTAAAATACATGGGAAAATCCCATTGGAGGAAAATTCCACCTAGGGTTAGGGTTAGGTCACCGTAAATATGGAGAGCAACAGGGACATTGTGAATAAATTCGGAGTGCTTGGGAATGGTTAGGAGGGAACTTACTTTTCTAGGCTTCCCTATCTATGTTTCCTGGTAAAATATATGGGAAAATCCCATTGGAGGAAAATTCCACTTAGGGTTAGGGTTAGGTCACCATGAACTCATAGAGAAAAATGGACATCGGCAACAAACTGGGAGTGCTTGCATATGGTTAGGAGGGAACTTACTTTTCTAGGCTGCCCTATCTATGTTTCCTGCTAAAATACATAGGAAAATCCCATTGGAGGAAAATTCCACTTAGTGTTAGGGTTAGGTCACCATGAACTCATAGAGAAAAATGGACATCGGCAACAAACTGGGAGTGCTTGGATATGGTTAGGAGGGAACTTACTTTTCTAGGCTGCCCTATCTATGTTTCCTACTAAAATGCATGGGGAAATCCCATTGGAGGAAAATTCCACTTAGGATTAGGGTTAGGTCACCATGAACTCATAGAGAAAAATGGACATCGGCAACAAACTGGGAGTGCTTGGATATGGTTAGGAGGGAACTTACTTTTCTAGGCTGCCGTATCTACGTTTCCTGGTAAAATACATGGGAAAATCCCATTGGAGGAAAATTCCACCTAGGGTTAGGGTTAGGTCACCATGAATATGGAGAGCAATAGGGACATTGTCAATAAATTCGGAGTGCTTGGGAATGGTTAGGAGGGCACTTACTTTTCTAGGCTTCCCTATCTATGTTTCCTGGTAAAATACATGGGAAAATCCCATTGGAGGAAAATTCCACCTAGGGTTAGGGTTAGGTCACCATGAATATGGAGAGCCACAGGGACATTGTCAATAAATTCGGAGTGCTTGGGAATGGTTAGGAGGGAACTTACTTTTCTAGGCTGCCGTATCTACATTTCCTGCTAAAATACATGGGAAGATCCCATTGGAGGAAAATTCCACTTAGGGTTAGGGTTAGGTCACCATGAACTCATAGAGAAAAATGGACATCGGCAACAAACTGGGAGTGCTTGGATATGGTTAGGAAGGAACTTACTTTTCTAGGCTGCCGTATCTACGTTTCCTGCTAAAATACATGGGAAGATCCCATTGGAGGAAAATTCCACCTAGGGTTAGGGTTAAGTCACCATGAACTCATAGAGAAAAATGGAGATCGGCAACAAACTGGGAGTGCTTGCATATGGTTAGGAGGGAACTTACTTTTCTAGGCTGCCCTATCTATGTTTCCTGCTAAAATGCATGGGAAAATCCCATTGGAGGAAAATTCCACTTAGGGTTAGGGTTAGGTCACCATGAACTCATAGAGAAAAATGGACATCGGCAACAAACTGGGAGTGCTTGGATATGGTTAGGAGGGAACTTACTTTCCTAGGCTGCCCTATCTATGTTTCCTGCTAAAATGCATGGGGAAATCCCATTGGAGGAAAATTCCACCTAGGGTTAGGGTTAGGTCACCATGAATATGGAGAGCAATAGGGACATTGTCAATAAATTCGGAGTGCTTGGGAATGGTTAGGAGGGAACTTACTTTTCTAGGCTTCCCTATCTATGTTTCCTGGTAAAATACATGGGAAAATCCCATTGGAGGAAAATTCCACCTAGGGTTAGGGTTAGGTCACCATGAATATGGAGAACCACAGGGACATTGTCAATAAATTCGGAGTGCTTGGGAATGGTTAGGAGGGAACTTACTTTTCTAGGCTGCCGTATCTACATTTCCTGCTAAAATACATAGGAAGATCCCATTGGAGGAAAATTCCACTTAGGGTTAGGGTTAAGTCTCCATGAACTCATAGAGAAAAATGGACATCGGCAACAAACTGGGAGTGCTTGGATATGGTTAGGAGGGAACTTACTTTTCTAGGCTGCCGTATCTACGTTTCCTGGTAAAATACATGGGAAAATCCCATTGGAGGAAAATTCCACCTAGGGTTAGGGTTAGGTCACCATGAATATGGAGAACCACAGGGACATCGGCAACAAACTGGGAGTGCTTGCATATGGTTAGGAGGGAACTTACTTTTCTAGGCTGCCCTATCATTGTTTCCTGCTAAAATACATAGGAAAATCCCATTGGAGGAAAATTCCACTTAGTGTTAGGGTTAGGTCACCATGAACTCATAGAGAAAAATGGACATCGGCAAAAAACTGGGAGTGCTTGCATATGGTTAGGAGGGAACTTACTTTTCTAGGCTGCCGTATCTACGTTTCCTGCTAAAATACATGGGAAGATCCCATTGGAGGAAAATTCCACTTAGGGTTAGGGTTAGGTCACCATGAACTCATAGAGAAAAATGGACATCGGCAACAAACTGGGAGTGCTTGGATATGGTTAGGAGGGAACTTACTTTTCTAGGCTGCCGTATCTACGTTTCCTGGTAAAATACATGGGAAAATCCCATTGGAGGAAAATTCCACCTAGGGTTAGGGTTAGGTCACCATGAATATGGAGAGCAACAGGGACATTGTCAATAAATTCGGAGTGCTTGAGAATGGTTAGGAGGGCACTTACTTTTCTAGGCTTCCCTATCTATGTTTCCTGGTAAAATACATGGGAAAATCCCATTGGAGGAAAATTCCACCTAGGGTTAGGGTTAGGTCACCGTAAATATGGAGAGCAACAGGGACATTGTGAATAAATTCGGAGTGCTTGGGAATGGTTAGGAGGGAACTTACTTTTCTAGGCTTCCCTATCTATGTTTCCTGGTAAAATATATGGGAAAATCCCATTGGAGGAAAATTCCACTTAGGGTTAGGGTTAGGTCACCATGAACTCATAGAGAAAAATGGACATCGGCAACAAACTGGGAGTGCTTGCATATGGTTAGGAGGGAACTTACTTTTCTAGGCTTCCCTATCTATGTTTCCTGCTAAAATATATAGGAAAATCCCATTGGAGGAAAATTCCACTTAGTGTTAGGGTTAGGTCACCATGAACTCATAGAGAAAAATGGACATCGGCAACAAACTGGGAGTGCTTGGATATGGTTAGGAGGGAACTTACTTTTCTAGGCTGCCCTATCTATGTTTCCTACTAAAATGCATGGGGAAATCCCACTGGAGGAAAATTCCACTTAGGATTAGGGTTAGGTCACCATGAACTCATAGAGAAAAATGGACATCGGCAACAAACTGGGAGTGCTTGGATATGGTTAGGAGGGAACTTACTTTTCTAGGCTGCCGTATCTACGTTTCCTGGTAAAATACATGGGAAAATCCCATTGGAGGAAAATTCCACCTAGGGTTAGGGTTAGGTCACCATGAATATGGAGAGCAATAGGGACATTGTCAATAAATTCGGAGTGCTTGGGAATGGTTAGGAGGGCACTTACTTTTCTAGGCTTCCCTATCTATGTTTCCTGGTAAAATACATGGGAAAATCCCATTGGAGGAAAATTCCACCTAGGGTTAGGGTTAGGTCACCATGAATATGGAGAGCCACAGGGACATTGTCAATAAATTCGGAGTGCTTGGGAATGGTTAGGAGGGAACTTACTTTTCTAGGCTGCCGTATCTACATTTCCTGCTAAAATACATGGGAAGATCCCATTGGAGGAAAATTCCACTTAGGGTTAGGGTTAGGTCACCATGAACTCATAGAGAAAAATGGACATCGGCAACAAACTGGGAGTGCTTGGATATGGTTAGGAAGGAACTTACTTTTCTAGGCTGCCGTATCTACGTTTCCTGCTAAAATACATGGGAAGATCCCATTGGAGGAAAATTCCACCTAGGGTTAGGGTTAAGTCACCATGAACTCATAGAGAAAAATGGAGATCGGCAACAAACTGGGAGTGCTTGCATATGGTTAGGAGGGAACTTACTTTTCTAGGCTGCCCTATCTATGTTTCCTGCTAAAATGCATGGGAAAATCCCATTGGAGGAAAATTCCACTTAGGGTTAGGGTTAGGTCACCATGAACTCATAGAGAAAAATGGACATCGGCAACAAACTGGGAGTGCTTGGATATGGTTAGGAGGGAACTTACTTTCCTAGGCTGCCCTATCTATGTTTCCTGCTAAAATGCATGGGGAAATCCCATTGGAGGAAAATTCCACCTAGGGTTAGGGTTAGGTCACCATGAATATGGAGAGCCACAGGGACATTGTCAATAAATTCTTAGTGCTTGGGAATGGTTAGGAGGGAACTTACTTTTCTAGGCTGCCGTATCTACATTTCCTGCTAAAATACATGGGAAGATCCCATTGGAGGAAAATTCCACCTAGGGTTAGGGTTAGGTCACCATGAATATGGAGAACCACAGGGACATCGGCAACAAACTGGGAGTGCTTGCATATGGTTAGGAGGGAACTTACTTTTCTAGGCTGCCCTATCATTGTTTCCTGCTAAAATACATAGGAAAATCCCATTGGAGGAAAATTCCACTTAGTGTTAGGGTTAGGTCACCATGAACTCATAGAGAAAAATGGACATCGGCAAAAAACTGGGAGTGCTTGGATATGGTTAGGAGGGAACTTACTTTTCTAGGCTGCCGTATTTACGTTTCCTGCTAAAATACATGGGAAGATCCCATTGGAGGAAAATTCCACTTAGGGTTAGGGTTAAGTCACCATGAACTCATAGAGAAAAATGGACATCGGCAACAAACTGGGAGTGCTTGCATATGGTTAGGAGGGAACTTACTTTTCTAGGCTGCCGTATCTACGTTTCCTGCTAAAATACATGGGAAGATCCCATTGGAGGAAAATTCCACTTAGGGTTAGGGTTAGGTCACCATGAACTCATAGAGAAAAATGGACATCGGCAACAAACTGGGAGTGCTTGGATATGGTTAGGAGGGAACTTACTTTTCTAGGCTGCCGTATCTACGTTTCCTGGTAAAATACATGGGAAAATCCCATTGGAGGAAAATTCCACCTAGGGTTAGGGTTAGGTCACCATGAATATGGAGAGCAACAGGGACATTGTCAATAAATTCGGAGTGCTTGAGAATGGTTAGGAGGGCACTTACTTTTCTAGGCTTCCCTATCTATGTTTCCTGGTAAAATACATGGGAAAATCCCATTGGAGGAAAATTCCACCTAGGGTTAGGGTTAGGTCACCGTAAATATGGAGAGCAACAGGGACATTGTGAATAAATTCGGAGTGCTTGGGAATGGTTAGGAGGGAACTTACTTTTCTAGGCTTCCCTATCTATGTTTCCTGGTAAAATATATGGGAAAATCCCATTGGAGGAAAATTCCACTTAGGGTTAGGGTTAGGTCACCATGAACTCATAGAGAAAAATGGACATCGGCAACAAACTGGGAGTGCTTGCATATGGTTAGGAGGGAACTTACTTTTCTAGGCTGCCCTATCTATGTTTCCTGCTAAAATACATAGGAAAATCCCATTGGAGGAAAATTCCACTTAGTGTTAGGGTTAGGTCACCATGAACTCATAGAGAAAAATGGACATCGGCAACAAACTGGGAGTGCTTGGATATGGTTAGGAGGGAACTTACTTTTCTAGGCTGCCCTATCTATGTTTCCTACTAAAATGCATGGGAAAATCCCATTGGAGGAAAATTCCACCTAGGGTTAGGGTTAGGTCACCATGAATATGGAGAGCAATAGGGACATTGTCAATAAATTCGGAGTGCTTGGGAATGGTTAGGAGGGCACTTACTTTTCTAGGCTTCCCTATCTATGTTTCCTGGTAAAATACATGGGAAAATCCCATTGGAGGAAAATTCCACCTAGGGTTAGGGTTAGGTCACCATGAATATGGAGAGCCACAGGGACATTGTCAATAAATTCGGAGTGCTTGGGAATGGTTAGGAGGGAACTTACTTTTCTAGGCTGCCGTATCTACATTTCCTGCTAAAATACATGGGAAGATCCCATTGGAGGAAAATTCCACTTAGGGTTAGGGTTAGGTCACCATGAACTCATAGAGAAAAATGGACATCGGCAACAAACTGGGAGTGCTTGGATATGGTTAGGAAGGAACTTACTTTTCTAGGCTGCCGTATCTACGTTTCCTGCTAAAATACATGGGAAGATCCCATTGGAGGAAAATTCCACCTAGGGTTAGGGTTAAGTCACCATGAACTCATAGAGAAAAATGGAGATCGGCAACAAACTGGGAGTGCTTGCATATGGTTAGGAGGGAACTTACTTTTCTAGGCTGCCCTATCTATGTTTCCTGCTAAAATGCATGGGAAAATCCCATTGGAGGAAAATTCCACTTAGGGTTAGGGTTAGGTCACCATGAACTCATAGAGAAAAATGGACATCGGCAACAAACTGGGAGTGCTTGGATATGGTTAGGAGGGAACTTACTTTCCTAGGCTGCCCTATCTATGTTTCCTGCTAAAATGCATGGGGAAATCCCATTGGAGGAAAATTCCACCTAGGGTTAGGGTTAGGTCACCATGAATATGGAGAGCAATAGGGACATTGTCAATAAATTCGGAGTGCTTGGGAATGGTTAGGAGGGAACTTACTTTTCTAGGCTTCCCTATCTATGTTTCCTGGTAAAATACATGGGAAAATCCCATTGGAGGAAAATTCCACCTAGGGTTAGGGTTAGGTCACCATGAATATGGAGAACCACAGGGACATTGTCAATAAATTCGGAGTGCTTGGGAATGGTTAGGAGGGAACTTACTTTTCTAGGCTGCCGTATCTACATTTCCTGCTAAAATACATAGGAAGATCCCATTGGAGGAAAATTCCACTTAGGGTTAGGGTTAAGTCTCCATGAACTCATAGAGAAAAATGGACATCGGCAACAAACTGGGAGTGCTTGGATATGGTTAGGAGGGAACTTACTTTTCTAGGCTGCCGTATCTACGTTTCCTGGTAAAATACATGGGAAAATCCCATTGGAGGAAAATTCCACCTAGGGTTAGGGTTAGGTCACCATGAATATGGAGAACCACAGGGACATCGGCAACAAACTGGGAGTGCTTGCATATGGTTAGGAGGGAACTTACTTTTCTAGGCTGCCCTATCATTGTTTCCTGCTAAAATACATAGGAAAATCCCATTGGAGGAAAATTCCACTTAGTGTTAGGGTTAGGTCACCATGAACTCATAGAGAAAAATGGACATCGGCAAAAAACTGGGAGTGCTTGCATATGGTTAGGAGGGAACTTACTTTTCTAGGCTGCCGTATCTACGTTTCCTGCTAAAATACATGGGAAGATCCCATTGGAGGAAAATTCCACTTAGGGTTAGGGTTAGGTCACCATGAACTCATAGAGAAAAATGGACATCGGCAACAAACTGGGAGTGCTTGGATATGGTTAGGAGGGAACTTACTTTTCTAGGCTGCCGTATCTACGTTTCCTGGTAAAATACATGGGAAAATCCCATTGGAGGAAAATTCCACCTAGGGTTAGGGTTAGGTCACCATGAATATGGAGAGCAACAGGGACATTGTCAATAAATTCGGAGTGCTTGAGAATGGTTAGGAGGGCACTTACTTTTCTAGGCTTCCCTATCTATGTTTCCTGGTAAAATACATGGGAAAATCCCATTGGAGGAAAATTCCACCTAGGGTTAGGGTTAGGTCACCGTAAATATGGAGAGCAACAGGGACATTGTGAATAAATTCGGAGTGCTTGGGAATGGTTAGGAGGGAACTTACTTTTCTAGGCTTCCCTATCTATGTTTCCTGGTAAAATATATGGGAAAATCCCATTGGAGGAAAATTCCACTTAGGGTTAGGGTTAGGTCACCATGAACTCATAGAGAAAAATGGACATCGGCAACAAACTGGGAGTGCTTGCATATGGTTAGGAGGGAACTTACTTTTCTAGGCTTCCCTATCTATGTTTCCTGCTAAAATATATAGGAAAATCCCATTGGAGGAAAATTCCACTTAGTGTTAGGGTTAGGTCACCATGAACTCATAGAGAAAAATGGACATCGGCAACAAACTGGGAGTGCTTGGATATGGTTAGGAGGGAACTTACTTTTCTAGGCTGCCCTATCTATGTTTCCTACTAAAATGCATGGGGAAATCCCACTGGAGGAAAATTCCACTTAGGATTAGGGTTAGGTCACCATGAACTCATAGAGAAAAATGGACATCGGCAACAAACTGGGAGTGCTTGGATATGGTTAGGAGGGAACTTACTTTTCTAGGCTGCCGTATCTACGTTTCCTGGTAAAATACATGGGAAAATCCCATTGGAGGAAAATTCCACCTAGGGTTAGGGTTAGGTCACCATGAATATGGAGAGCAATAGGGACATTGTCAATAAATTCGGAGTGCTTGGGAATGGTTAGGAGGGCACTTACTTTTCTAGGCTTCCCTATCTATGTTTCCTGGTAAAATACATGGGAAAATCCCATTGGAGGAAAATTCCACCTAGGGTTAGGGTTAGGTCACCATGAATATGGAGAGCCACAGGGACATTGTCAATAAATTCGGAGTGCTTGGGAATGGTTAGGAGGGAACTTACTTTTCTAGGCTGCCGTATCTACATTTCCTGCTAAAATACATGGGAAGATCCCATTGGAGGAAAATTCCACTTAGGGTTAGGGTTAGGTCACCATGAACTCATAGAGAAAAATGGACATCGGCAACAAACTGGGAGTGCTTGGATATGGTTAGGAAGGAACTTACTTTTCTAGGCTGCCGTATCTACGTTTCCTGCTAAAATACATGGGAAGATCCCATTGGAGGAAAATTCCACCTAGGGTTAGGGTTAAGTCACCATGAACTCATAGAGAAAAATGGAGATCGGCAACAAACTGGGAGTGCTTGCATATGGTTAGGAGGGAACTTACTTTTCTAGGCTGCCCTATCTATGTTTCCTGCTAAAATGCATGGGAAAATCCCATTGGAGGAAAATTCCACTTAGGGTTAGGGTTAGGTCACCATGAACTCATAGAGAAAAATGGACATCGGCAACAAACTGGGAGTGCTTGGATATGGTTAGGAGGGAACTTACTTTCCTAGGCTGCCCTATCTATGTTTCCTGCTAAAATGCATGGGGAAATCCCATTGGAGGAAAATTCCACCTAGGGTTAGGGTTAGGTCACCATGAATATGGAGAGCCACAGGGACATTGTCAATAAATTCTTAGTGCTTGGGAATGGTTAGGAGGGAACTTACTTTTCTAGGCTGCCGTATCTACATTTCCTGCTAAAATACATGGGAAGATCCCATTGGAGGAAAATTCCACTTAGGGTTAGGGTTAGGTCACCATGAACTCATAGAGAAAAATGGACATCGGCAACAAACTGGGAGTGCTTGGATATGGTTAGGAGGGAACTTACTTTTCTAGGCTGCCGTATCTACGTTTCCTGCTAAAATACATGGGAAGATCCCATTGGAGGAAAATTCCACCTAGGGTTAGGGTTAGGTCACCATGAACTCACAGAGAAAAATGGACATCGGCAACAAACTGGGAGTGGTTGGATATGGTTAGGACAGAACTTACTTTTCTAGGCTGCCGTATCTACGTTTCCTGGTAAAATACATGGGAAGATCCCATTGGAGGAAAATTCCACTTAGGGTTAGGGTTAAGTCACCATGAACTCATAGAGAAAAATGGAGATCGGCAACAAACTGGGAGTGCTTGGATATGGTTAGGAGGGAACTTACTTTTCTAGGCTGCCGTATCTACGTTTCCTGCTAAAATACATGGGAAGATCCCATTGGAGGAAAATTCCACCTAGGGTTAGGGTTAGGTCACCATGAACTCACAGAGAAAAATGGACATCGGCAACAAACTGGGAGTGCTTGCATGTAGTTAGGAGGGAACTTACTTTTCTAGGCTGCCCTATCTATGTTTCCTGCTAAAATGCATGGGGAAATCCCATTGGAGGAAAATTCCACCTAGGGTTAGGGTTAGGTCACCATGAATATGGAGAGCAATAGGGACATTGTCAATAAATTCGGAGTGCTTGGGAATGGTTAGGAGGGCACTTACTTTTCTAGGCTTCCCTATCTATGTTTCCTGGTAAAATACATGGGAAAATCCCATTGGAGGAAAATTCCACCTAGGGTTAGGGTTAGGTCACCATGAATATGGAGAACCACAGGGACATTGTCAATAAATTCGGAGTGCTTGGGAATGGTTAGGAGGGAACTTACTTTTCTAGGCTGCCGTATCTACATTTCCTGCTAAAATACATGGGAAGATCCCATTGGAGGAAAATTCCACCTAGGGTTAGGGTTAGGTCACCATGAATATGGAGAACCACAGGGACATTGTCAATAAATTCGGAGTGCTTGGGAATGGTTAGGAGGGAACTTACTTTTCTAGGCTGCCGTATCTACATTTCCTGCTAAAATACATGGGAAGATCCCATTGGAGGAAAATTCCACTTAGGGTTAGGGTTAGGTCACCATGAATATGGAGAGCCACAGGGACATTGTCAATAAATTCTTAGTGCTTGGGAATGGTTAGGAGGGAACTTACTTTTCTAGGCTGCCGTATCTACATTTCCTGCTAAAATACATGGGAAGATCCCATTGGAGGAAAATTCCACTTAGGGTTAGGGTTAGGTCACCATGAACTCATAGAGAAAAATGGACATCGGCAACAAACTGGGAGTGCTTGGATATGGTTAGGAGGGAACTTACTTTTCTAGGCTGCCGTATCTACGTTTCCTGCTAAAATACATGGGAAGATCCCATTGGAGGAAAATTCCACCTAGGGTTAGGGTTAGGTCACCATGAACTCACAGAGAAAAATGGACATCGGCAACAAACTGGGAGTGGTTGGATATGGTTAGGACAGAACTTACTTTTCTAGGCTGCCGTATCTACGTTTCCTGGTAAAATACATGGGAAGATCCCATTGGAGGAAAATTCCACTTAGGGTTAGGGTTAAGTCACCATGAACTCATAGAGAAAAATGGAGATCGGCAACAAACTGGGAGTGCTTGGATATGGTTAGGAGGGAACTTACTTTTCTAGGCTGCCGTATCTACGTTTCCTGCTAAAATACATGGGAAGATCCCATTGGAGGAAAATTCCACCTAGGGTTAGGGTTAGGTCACCATGAACTCACAGAGAAAAATGGACATCGGCAACAAACTGGGAGTGCTTGCATGTAGTTAGGAGGGAACTTACTTTTCTAGGCTGCCCTATCTATGTTTCCTGCTAAAATGCATGGGGAAATCCCATTGGAGGAAAATTCCACCTAGGGTTAGGGTTAGGTCACCATGAATATGGAGAGCAATAGGGACATTGTCAATAAATTCGGAGTGCTTGGGAATGGTTAGGAGGGCACTTACTTTTCTAGGCTTCCCTATCTATGTTTCCTGGTAAAATACATGGGAAAATCCCATTGGAGGAAAATTCCACCTAGGGTTAGGGTTAGGTCACCATGAATATGGAGAACCACAGGGACATTGTCAATAAATTCGGAGTGCTTGGGAATGGTTAGGAGGGAACTTACTTTTCTAGGCTGCCGTATCTACATTTCCTGCTAAAATACATGGGAAGATCCCATTGGAGGAAAATTCCACTTAGGGTTAGGGTTAAGTCACCATGAACTCATAGAGAAAAATGGACATCGGCAACAAACTGGGAGTGCTTGGATATGGTTAGGAGGGAACTTACTTTTCTAGGCTGCCGTCTCTACGTTTCCTAGTAAAATACATGGGAAAATCCCATTGGAGGAAAATTCCACCTAGGGTTAGGGTTAGGTCACCATGAATATGGAGAACCACAGGGACATCGGCAACAAACTGGGAGTGCTTGCATATGGTTAGGAGGGAACTTACTTTTCTAGGCTGCCCTATCATTGTTTCCTGCTAAAATACATACGAAAATCCCATTGGAGGAAAATTCCACCTAGGGTTAGGGTTAGGTCACCATAAATATGGAGAGCAACAGGGACATTGTGAATAAATTCGGAGTGCTTGGGAATGGTTAGGAGGGAACTTACTTTTCTAGGCTTCCCTATCTATGTTTCCTGGTAAAATATATGGGAAAATCCCATTGGAGGAAAATTCCACTTAAGGTTAGGGTTAGGTCACCATGAACTCATAGAGAAAAATGGACATCGGCAACAAACTGGGCGTGCTTGCATATGGTTAGGAGGGAACTTACTTTTCTAGGCTGCCCTATCTATGTTTCCTGCTAAAATACATAGGAAAATCCCATTGGAGGAAAATTCCACTTAGTGTTAGGGTTAGGTCACCATGAACTCATAGAGAAAAATGGACATCGGCAAAAAACTGGGAGTGCTTGGATATGGTTAGGAGGGAACTTACTTTTCTAGGCTGCCGTATTTACGTTTCCTGCTAAAATACATGGGAAGATCCCATTGGAGGAAAATTCCACTTAGGGTTAGGGTTAAGTCACCATGAACTCATAGAGAAAAATGGACATCGGCAACAAACTGGGAGTGCTTGCATATGGTTAAGAGGGAACTTACTTTTCTAGGCTGCCGTATCTACGTTTCCTGCTAAAATACATGGGAAAATCCCATTGGAGGAAAATTCCACTTAAGGTTAGGGTTAGGTCACCATGAACTCATAGAGAAAAATGGACATCGGCAACAAACTGGGAGTGCTTGCATATGGTTAGGAGGGAACTTACTTTTCTAGGCTGCCCTATCTATGTTTCCTGCTAAAATGCATGGGAAAATCCCATTGGAGGAAAATTCCACTTAGGGTTAGGGTTAGGTCACCATGAACTCATAGAGAAAAATGGACATCGGCAACAAACTGGGAGTGCTTGGATATGGTTAGGAGGGAACTTACTTTCCTAGGCTGCCCTATCTATGTTTCCTGCTAAAATGCATGGGGAAATCCCATTGGAGGAAAATTCCACCTAGGGTTAGGGTTAGGTCACCATGAATATGGAGAGCCACAGGGACATTGTCAATAAATTCTTAGTGCTTGGGAATGGTTAGGAGGGAACTTACTTTTCTAGGCTGCCGTATCTACATTTCCTGCTAAAATACATGGGAAGATCCCATTGGAGGAAAATTCCACTTAGGGTTAGGGTTAGGTCACCATGAACTCATAGAGAAAAATGGACATCGGCAACAAACTGGGAGTGCTTGGATATGGTTAGGAGGGAACTTACTTTTCTAGGCTGCAGTATCTACGTTTCCTGCTAAAATACATGGGAAGATCCCATTGGAGGAAAATTCCACCTAGGGTTAGGGTTAGGTCACCATGAACTCACAGAGAAAAATGGACATCGGCAACAAACTGGGAGTGCTTGGATATGGTTAGGACAGAACTTACTTTTCTAGGCTGCCGTATCTACGTTTCCTGGTAAAATACATGGGAAGATCCCATTGGAGGAAAATTCCACTTAGGGTTAGGGTTAAGTCACCATGAACTCATAGAGAAAAATGGAGATCGGCAACAAACTGGGAGTGCTTGGATATGGTTAGGAGGGAACTTACTTTTCTAGGCTGCCGTATCTACGTTTCCTGCTAAAATACATGGGAAGATCCCATTGGAGGAAAATTCCACCTAGGGTTAGGGTTAGGTCACCATGAACTCACAGAGAAAAATGGACATCGGCAACAAACTGGGAGTGCTTGGATATGGTTAGGACAGAACTTACTTTTCTAGGCTGCCGTATCTACGTTTCCTGGTAAAATACATGGGAAGATCCCATTGGAGGAAAATTCCACTTAGGGTTAGGGTTAAGTCACCATGAACTCATAGAGAAAAATGGAGATCGGCAACAAACTGGGAGTGCTTGCATATAGTTAGGAGGGAACTTACTTTTCTAGGCTGCCCTATCTATGTTTCCTGCTAAAATGCATGGGGAAATCCCATTGGAGGAAAATTCCACCTAGGGTTAGGGTTAGGTCACCATGAATATGGAGAGCAATAGGGACATTGTCAATAAATTCGGAGTGCTTGGGAATGGTTAGGAGGGAACTTACTTTTCTAGGCTGCCGTATCTACATTTCCTACTAAAATACATGGGAAGATCCCATTGGAGGAAAATTCCACTTAGGGTTAGGGTTAAGTCACCATGAACTCATAGAGAAAAATGGAGATCGGCAACAAACTGGGAGTGCTTGCATATGGTTAGGAGGGAACTTACTTTTCTAGGCTGCCCTATCTATGTTTCCTGCTAAAATGCATGGGAAAATCCCATTGGAGGAAAATTCCACTTAGGGTTAGGGTTAGGTCACCATGAACTCATAGAGAAAAATGGACATCGGCAACAAACTGGGAGTGCTTGGATATGGTTAGCAGGGAACTTACTTTCCTAGGCTGCCCTATCTATGTTTCCTGCTAAAATGCATGGGGAAATCCCATTGGAGGAAAATTCCACTTAGGGTTAGGGTTAGGTCACCATGAACTCATAGAGAAAAATGGACATCGGCAACAAACTGGGAGTGCTTGGATATGGTTAGGAGGGAACTTACTTTTCTAGGCTGCCGTATCTACGTTTCCTGGTAAAATACATGGGAAAATCCCATTGGAGGAAAATTCCACCTAGGGTTAGGGTTAGGTCACCATGAATATGGAGAGCAATAGGGACATTGTCAATAAATTCGGAGTGCTTGGGAATGGTTAGGAGGGCACTTACTTTTCTAGGCTTCCCTATCTATGTTTCCTGGTAAAATACATGGGAAAATCCCATTGGAGGAAAATTCCACCTAGGGTTAGGGTTAGGTCACCATGAATATGGAGAACCACAGGGACATTGTCAATAAATTCGGAGTGCTTGGGAATGGTTAGGAGGGAACTTACTTTTCTAGGCTGCCGAATCTACATTTCCTGCTAAAATACATGGGAAGATCCCATTGGAGGAAAATTCCACTTAGGGTTAGGGTTAAGTCACCATGAACTCATAGAGAAAAATGGACATCGGCAACAAACTGGGAGTGCTTGGATATGGTTAGGAGGGAACTTACTTTTCTAGGCTGCCGTATCTAGGTTTCCTGGTAAAATACATGGGAAAATCCCATTGGAGGAAAATTCCACCTAGGGTTAGGGTTAGGTCACCATGAATATGGAGAACCACAGGGACATTGTCAATAAATTCGGAGTGCTTGGGAATGGTTAAGAGGGCACTTACTTTTCTAGGCTTCCCTATCTATGTTTCCTGGTAAAATACATGGGAAAATCCCATTGGAGGAAAATTCCACCTAGGGTTAGGGTTAGGTCACCATAAATATGGAGAGCAACAGGGACATTGTGAATAAATTCGGAGTGCTTGGGAATGGTTAGGAGGGAACTTACTTTTCTAGGCTTCCCTATCTATGTTTCCTGGTAAAATATATGGGAAAATCCCATTGGAGGAAAATTCCACTTAAGGTTAGGGTTAGGTCACCATGAACTCATAGAGAAAAATGGACATCGGCAACAAACTGGGAGTGCTTGCATATGGTTAGGAGGGAACTTACTTTTCTAGGCTGCCCTATCTATGTTTCCTGCTAAAATACATAGGAAAATCCCATTGGAGGAAAATTCCACTTAGTGTTAGGGTTAGGTCACCATGAACTCATAGAGAAAAATGGACATCGGCAAAAAACTGGGAGTGCTTGGATATGGTTAGGAGGGAACTTACTTTTCTAGGCTGCCGTATTTACGTTTCCTGCTAAAATACATGGGAGGATCCCATTGGAGGAAAATTCCACTTAGGGTTAGGGTTAAGTCACCATGAACTCATAGAGAAAAATGGACATCGGCAACAAACTGGGAGTGCTTGCATATGGTTAGGAGGGAACTTACTTTTCTAGGCTGCCGTATCTACGTTTCCTGCTAAAATACATGGGAAGATCCCATTGGAGGAAAATTCCACTTAGGGTTAGGGTTAGGTCACCATGAAATCATAGAGAAAAATGGACATCGGCAACAAACTGGGAGTGCTTGGATATGGTTAGGAGGGAACTTACTTTTCTAGGCTGCCGTATCTACGTTTCCTGGTAAAATACATGGGAAAATCCCATTGGAGGAAAACTCCACCTAGGGTTAGGGTTAGGTCACCATGAATATGGAGAGCAACAGGGACATTGTCAATAAATTCGGAGTGCTTGAGAATGGTTAGGAGGGCACTTACTTTTCTAGGCTTCCCTATCTATGTTTCCTGGTAAAATACATGGGAAAATCCCATTGGAGGAAAATTCCACCTAGGGTTAGGTCACCATAAATATGGAGAGCAACAGGGACATTGTGAATAAATTCGGAGTGCTTGGGAATGGTTAGGAGGGAACTTACTTTTCTAGGCTTCCCTATCTATGTTTCCTGGTAAAATATATGGGAAAATCCCATTGGAGGAAAATTCCACTTAGGGTTAGGGTTAGGTCACCATGAACTCATAGAGAAAAATGGACATCGGCAACAAACTGGGAGTGCTTGCATATGGTTAGGAGGGAACTTACTTTTCTAGGCTGCCCTATCTATTTTTCCTGCTAAAATGCATGGGAAAATCCCATTGGAGGAAAATTCCACTTAGGGTTAGGGTTAGGTCACCATGAACTCATAGAGAAAAATGGACATCGGCAACAAACTGGGAGTGCTTGGATATGGTTAGGAGGGAACTTACTTTTCTAGGCTGCCCTATCTATGTTTCCTGCTAAAATGCATGGGGAAATCCCATTGGAGGAAAATTCCACTTAGGATTAGGGTTAGGTCACCATGAATATGGAGAGCAATAGGGACATTGTCAATAAATTCGGAGTGCTTGGGAATGGTTAGGATGGCACTTACTTTTCTAGGCTTCCCTATCTATGTTTCCTGGTAAAATACATGGGAAAATCCCATTGGAGGAAAATTCCACCTAGGGTTAGGGTTAGGAAACCATGAATATGGAGAGCCACAGGGACATTGTCAATAAATTCGGAGTGCTTGGGAATGGTTAGGAGGGAACTTACTTTTCTAGGCTGCCGTATCTACATTTCCTGCTAAAATACATGGGAAGATCCCATTGGAGGAAAATTCCACTTAGGGTTAGGGTTAGGTCACCATGAACTCATAGAGAAAAATGGACATCGGCAACAAACTGGAAGTGCTTGGATATGGTTAGGAGGGAACTTACTTTTCTAGGCTGCCGTATGTACGTTTCCTGCTAAAATACATGGGAAGATCCCATTGGAGGAAAATTCCACCTAGGGTTAGGGTTAGGTCACCATGAACTCACAGAGAAAAATGGACATCGGCAACAAACTGGGAGTGCTTGGATATGGTTAGGACAGAACTTACTTTTCTAGGCTGCCGTATCTACGTTTCCTGGTAAAATGCATGGGAAAATCCCATTGGAGGAAAATTCCACCTAGGGTTAGGGTTAGGTCACCATGAATATGGAGAGCAATAGGGACATTGTCAATAAATTCGGAGTGCTTGGGAATGGTTAGGAGGGCACTTACTTTTCTAGGCTTCCCTATCTATGTTTCCTGGTAAAATACATGGGAAAATCCCATTGGAGGAAAATTCCACCTAGGGTTAGGGTTAGGTCACCATGAACTCATAGAGAAAAATGGACATCGGCAACAAACTGGGAGTGCTTGGATATGGTTAGGAGGGAACTTACTTTTCTAGGCTGCCGTATCTACGTTTCCTGGTAAAATACATGGGAAGATCCCATTGGAGGAAAATTCCACCTAGGGTTAGGGTTAGGTCACCATGAACTCACAGAGAAAAATGGACATCGGCAACAAACTGGGAGTGCTTGGATATGGTTAGGAGGGAACTTACTTTTCTAGGCTGCCATATCTATGTTTCCTGCTAAAATGCATGGGGAAATCCCATTGGAGGAAAATTCCACTTAGGGTTAGGGTTAGGTCACCATGAATATGGAGAGCAATAGGGACATTGTCAATAAATTCGGAGTGCTTGGGAATGGTTAGGAGGGCACTTACTTTTCTAGGCTTCCCTATCTATGTTTCCTGGTAAAATACATGGGAAAATCCCATTGGAGGAAAATTCCACCTAGGGTTAGGGTTAGGTCACCATAAAGATGGAGAGCAACAGGGACATTGTGAATAAATTCGGAGTGCTTGGGAATGGTTAGGAGGGAACTTACTTTTCTAGGCTTCCCTATCTATGTTTCCTGGTAAAATATATGGGAAAATCCCATTGGAGGAAAATTCCACTTAAGGTTAGGGTTAGGTCACCATGAACTCATAGAGAAAAATGGACATCGGCAACAAACTGGGAGTGCTTGCATATGGTTAGTAGGGAACTTACTTTTCTAGGCTGCCCTATCTATGTTTCCTGCTAAAATACATAGGAAAATCCCATTGGAGGAAATTCCACTTAGGGTTAGGGTTAGGTCACCATGAACTCATAGAGAAAAATGGACATCGGCAAAAAACTGGGAGTGCTTGGATATGGTTAGGAGGGAACTTACTTTTCTAGGCTGCTGTATTTACGTTTCCTGCTAAAATACATGGGAAGATCCCATTGGAGGAAAATTCCACTTAGGGTTAGGGTTAAGTCACCATGAACTCATAGAGAAAAATGGACATCGGCAACAAACTGGGAGTGCTTGCATATGGTTAGGAGGGAACTTACTTTTCTAGGCTGCCGTATCTACGTTTCCTGCTAAAATACATGGGAAGATCCCATTGGAGGAAAATTCCAATTAGGGTTAGGGTTAGGTCACCATGAAATCATAGAGAAAAATGGACATCGGCAACAAACTGGGAGTGCTTGGATATGGTTAGGAGGGAACTTACTTTTCTAGGCTGCCGTATCTACGTTTCCTGGTAAAATACATGGGAAAATCCCATTGGAGGAAAATTCCACCTAGGGTTAGGGTTAGGTCACCATGAATATGGAGAACCACAGGGACATCGGCAACAAACTGGGAGTGCTTGCATATGGTTAGGAGGGAACTTACTTTTCTAGGCTGCCCTATCATTGTTTCCTGCTAAAATACATAGGAAAATCCCATTGGAGGAAAATTCCACTTAGTGTTAGGGTTAGGTCACCATGAACTCATAGAGAAAAATGGACATCGGCAACAAACTGGGAGTGCTTGGATATGGTTAGGAGGGAACTTACTTTTCTAGGCTGCCGTATCTACGTTTCCTGCTAAAATACATGGGAAGATCCCACTGGAGGAAAATTCCACTTAGTGTTAGGGTTAGGTCACCATGAACTCACAGAGAAAAATGGACATCGGCAACAAACTGGGAGTGCTTGGATATGGTTAGGACAGAACTTACTTTTCTAGGCTGCCGTATCTACGTTTCCTGGTAAAATACATGGGAAGATCCCATTGGAGGAAAATTCCACTTAGGGTTAGGGTTAAGTCACCATGAACTCATAGAGAAAAATGGAGATCGGCAACAAACTGGGAGTGCTTGGATATGGTTAGGAGGGAACTTACTTTCCTAGGCTGCCCTATCTATGTTTCCTGCTAAAATGCATGGGGAAATCCCATTGGAGGAAAATTCCACTTAGGGTTAGGGTTAGGTCACCATGAACTCATAGAGAAAAATGGACATCGGCAACAAACTGGGAGTGCTTGGATATGGTTAGGAGGGAACTTACTTTTCTAGGCTGCCGTATCTACGTTTCCTGGTAAAATACATGGGAAAATCCCATTGGAGGAAAATTCCACCTAGGGTTAGGGTTAGGAAACCATGAATATGGAGAGCCACAGGGACATTGTCAATAAATTCGGAGTGCTTGGGAATGGTTAGGAGGGAACTTACTTTTCTAGGCTGCCGTATCTACATTTCCTGCTAAAATACATGGGAAGATCCCATTGGAGGAAAATTCCACTTAGGGTTAGGGTTAGGTCACCATGAACTCATAGAGAAAAATGGACATCGGCAACAAACTGGAAGTGCTTGGATATGGTTAGGAGGGAACTTACTTTTCTAGGCTGCCGTATGTACGTTTCCTGCTAAAATACATGGGAAGATCCCATTGGAGGAAAATTCCACCTAGGGTTAGGGTTAGGTCACCATGAACTCACAGAGAAAAATGGACATCGGCAACAAACTGGGAGTGCTTGGATATGGTTAGGACAGAACTTACTTTTCTAGGCTGCCGTATCTACGTTTCCTGGTAAAATGCATGGGAAAATCCCATTGGAGGAAAATTCCACCTAGGGTTAGGGTTAGGTCACCATGAATATGGAGAGCAATAGGGACATTGTCAATAAATTCGGAGTGCTTGGGAATGGTTAGGAGGGCACTTCTAGGCTTCCCTATCTATGTTTCCTGGTAAAATACATGGGAAAATCCCATTGGAGGAAAATTCCACCTAGGGTTAGGGTTAGGTCACCATGAACTCATAGAGAAAAATGGACATCGGCAACAAACTGGGAGTTCTTGGATATGGTTAGGAGGGAACTTACTTTTCTAGGCTGCCGTATCTACGTTTCCTGCTAAAATACATGGGAAGATCCCATTGGAGGAAAATTCCACCTAGGGTTAGGGTTAGGTCACCATGAACTCACAGAGAAAAATGGACATCGGCAACAAACTGGGAGTGCTTGGATATGGTTAGGAGGGAACTTACTTTTCTAGGCTGCCATATCTATGTTTCCTGCTAAAATGCATGGGGAAATCCCATTGGAGGAAAATTCCACTTAGGATTAGGGTTAGGTCACCATGAATATGGAGAGCAATAGGGACATTGTCAATAAATTCGGAGTGCTTGGGAATGGTTAGGAGGGCACTTACTTTTCTAGGCTTCCCTATCTATGTTTCCTGGTAAAATACATGGGAAAATCCCATTGGAGGAAAATTCCACCTAGGGTTAGGGTTAGGTCACCATAAATATGGAGAGCAACAGGGACATTGTGAATAAATTCGGAGTGCTTGGGAATGGTTAGGAGGGAACTTACTTTTCTAGGCTTCCCTATCTATGTTTCCTGGTAAAATATATGGGAAAATCCCATTGGAGGAAAATTCCACTTAAGGTTAGGGTTAGGTCACCATGAACTCAGAGAAAAATGGACATCGGCAACAAACTGGGAGTGCTTGCATATGGTTAGTAGGGAACTTACTTTTCTAGGCTGCCCTATCTATGTTTCCTGCTAAAATACATAGGAAAATCCCATTGGAGGAAAATTCCACTTAGTGTTAGGGTTAGGTCACCATGAACTCATAGAGAAAAATGGACATCGGCAAAAAACTGGGAGTGCTTGGATATGGTTAGGAGGGAACTTACTTTTCTAGGCTGCCGTATTTACGTTTCCTGCTAAAATACATGGGAAGATCCCATTGGAGGAAAATTCCACCTAGGGTTAGGGTTAGGTCACCATGAATATGGAGAGCAACATGGACATTGTCAATAAATTCTGAGTGCTTGGGAATGGATAGGAGGGCACTTATTTTTCTAGGCTTCCCTATCTATTTTTCCTGGTAAAATATACGGGAAAATCCCATTGGAGGAAAATTCCACATAGCATTTGGGTTAGGTCACCATGAACATGGAGAGAAACATGGACATTGCCAATAAATTCGGAGTGGTTGGGAATGATTAGGAGGGCAAAGAAATTTCTAGGCTGCCCTATCTTTGTTTCCTGCTAAAATACATGGGAAAATCCCATTGGAGGAAAATTCCACTTAGTGTTAGGGTTAGGTCACCATGAACTCATAGAGAAAAATGGACATCGGCAACAAACTGGGAGTGCTTGGATATGGTTAGGACGGAACTTACTTTTCTAGGCTGCCGTATCTACATTTCCTGCTAAAATACATGGGAAGATCCCATTGGAGGAAAATTCCACTTAGGGTTAGGGTTAAGTCACCATGAACTCATAGAGAAAAATGGACATCGGCAACAAACTGGGAGTGCTTGGATATGGTTAGGAGGGAACTTACTTTTCTAGGCTGCCGTATCTACGTTTCCTGGTAAAATACATGGGAAAATCCCATTGGAGGAAAATTCCACCTAGGGTTAGGGTTAGGTCACCATGAATATGGAGAACCACAGGGACATTGTCAATAAATTCGGAGTGCTTGAGAATGGTTAGGAGGGCACTTACTTTTCTAGGCTTCCCTATCTATGTTTCCTGGTAAAATACATGGGAAAATCCCATTGGAGGAAAATTCCACCTAGGGTTAGGGTTAGGTCACCATAAATATGGAGAGCAACAGGGACATTGTGAATAAATTCGGAGTGCTTGGGAATGGTTAGGAGGGAACTTACTTTTCTAGGCTTCCCTATCTATGTATGGATGGGGAGAAACGGACTCAAGCTCAACCCCTCCAAGACCGAGTGGCTGTGGTTACCGTCATCCCGGTACAGCCAGCTGATTCCATCGCTGTGTATTGGGGGCGAAACAGTGGCTCCCACAGGAAGGGTTCGCAACTTGGGAATCCTCCTGGACTCACGGCTGTCCTTAGAGGACCATCTGACGGCCGTGGCCGGGAGGATGTTCCACCAGGTTCGCCTGGTGCGCCAGTTGCGTCCCTTCCTAGACCGGGACTCGCTACGCACAGTCACTCATGCCCTCGTGACCTCCAGGCTGGACTACTGTAATGCTCTCTACATGGGGCTCCCCTTGAGGTGCATCCGGAAGCTCCAACTTGCCCAGAATGCAGCCGCGCGGGTAGTGATGGGAGCATCGTGGCGCTCCCACGTAACACCGCTCCTGCGTGAGTTGCACTGGTTGCCGGTGGTCTTTCGGGTGCGGTTCAAGGTGTTAGTGACCACTTTTAAAGCGCTCCATGGCATCGGACCCGGATACTTACAGGACCGTCTACTGCCAGCAAATACCTCCCGCCGTCCGGTACGCTCCCACAGAGAGGGCCTCCTCAGGGAGCCGTCGGCCAGACAGTGCCGGCTGGCGACCCCCAGGGGGAGAGCCTTCTCTGTGGGAGCTCCCACGTTATGGAACGAGCTCCCCCCCGAACTCCGTATAATAACAGATTTACGCACCTTCCGTCGGGAACTAAAAACATTCCTTTTCCGACAGGCCGGCCTGGCATAGAAGCTTCTGAGTATTTTTTAAGATTTTAAATTTTGTATGTTTTGGGTTTTAGGATTTTGGCCAAATGATTTAATTTATTTTTAATTATTTTACATTTTGTATATTTATATGTTTTTTAAAGTTTAGGCTGTACACCGCCCCGAGTCCTTCGGGAGAGGGGCGGTATAGAAATTTAATAAAATAAATAAATAAATAAATAAATAAATAAATATGTTTCCTGGTAAAATATATGGGAAAATCCCATTGGAGGAAAATTCCACTTAAGGTTAGGGTTAGGTCACCATGAACTCATAGAGAAAAATGGACATCGGCAACAAACTGGGAGTGCTTGCATATGGTTAGGAGGGAACTTACTTTTCTAGGCTGCCCTATCTATGTTTCCTGCTAAAATACATAGGAAAATCCCATTGGAGGAAAATTCCACTTAGTGTTAGGGTTAGGTCACCATGAACTCATAGAGAAAAATGGACATCAGCAAAAAACTGGGAGTGCTTGGATATGGTTAGGAGGGAACTTACTTTTCTAGGCTGCCGTATTTACGTTTCCTGCTAAAATACATGGGAAGATCCCATTGGAGGAAAATTCCACCTAGGGTTAGGGTTAGGTCACCATGAATATGGAGAGCAACATGGACATTGTCAATAAATTCTGAGTGCTTGGGAATGGATAGGAGGGCACTTATTTTTCTAGGCTTCCCTATCTATTTTTCCTGGTAAAATATACGGGAAAATCCCATTGGAGGAAAATTCCACATAGCATTTGGGTTAGGTCACCATGAACATGGAGAGAAACATGGACATTGCCAATAAATTCGGAGTGGTTGGGAATGATTAGGAGGGCAAAGAAATTTCTAGGCTGCCCTATCTTTGTTTCCTGCTAAAATACATGGGAAAATCCCATTGGAGGAAAATTCCACTTAGTGTTAGGGTTAGGTCACCATGAACTCATAGAGAAAAATGGACATCGGCAACAAACTGGGAGTGCTTGGATATGGTTAGGACGGAACTTACTTTTCTAGGCTGCCGTATCTACATTTCCTGCTAAAATACATGGGAAGATCCCATTGGAGGAAAATTCCACTTAGGGTTAGGGTTAAGTCACCATGAACTCATAGAGAAAAATGGACATCGGCAACAAACTGGGAGTGCTTGGATATGGTTAGGAGGGAACTTACTTTTCTAGGCTGCCGTATCTACGTTTCCTGGTAAAATACATGGGAAAATCCCATTGGAGGAAAATTCCACCTAGGGTTAGGGTTAGGTCACCATGAATATGGAGAACCACAGGGACATTGTCAATAAATTCGGAGTGCTTGAGAATGGTTAGGAGGGCACTTACTTTTCTAGGCTTCCCTATCTATGTTTCCTGGTAAAATACATGGGAAAATCCCATTGGAGGAAAATTCCACCTAGGGTTAGGGTTAGGTCACCATAAATATGGAGAGCAACAGGGACATTGTGAATAAATTCGGAGTGCTTGGGAATGGTTAGGAGGGAACTTACTTTTCTAGGCTTCCCTATCTATGTATGGATGGGGAGAAACGGACTCAAGCTCAACCCCTCCAAGACCGAGTGGCTGTGGTTACCGTCATCCCGGTACAGCCAGCTGATTCCATCGCTGTGTATTGGGGGCGAAACAGTGGCTCCCACAGGAAGGGTTCGCAACTTGGGAATCCTCCTGGACTCACGGCTGTCCTTAGAGGACCATCTGACGGCCGTGGCCGGGAGGATGTTCCACCAGGTTCGCCTGGTGCGCCAGTTGCGTCCCTTCCTAGACCGGGACTCGCTACGCACAGTCACTCATGCCCTCGTGACCTCCAGGCTGGACTACTGTAATGCTCTCTACATGGGGCTCCCCTTGAGGTGCATCCGGAAGCTCCAACTTGCCCAGAATGCAGCCGCGCGGGTAGTGATGGGAGCATCGTGGCGCTCCCACGTAACACCGCTCCTGCGTGAGTTGCACTGGTTGCCGGTGGTCTTTCGGGTGCGGTTCAAGGTGTTAGTGACCACTTTTAAAGCGCTCCATGGCATCGGACCCGGATACTTACAGGACCGTCTACTGCCAGCAAATACCTCCCGCCGTCCGGTACGCTCCCACAGAGAGGGCCTCCTCAGGGAGCCGTCGGCCAGACAGTGCCGGCTGGCGACCCCCAGGGGGAGAGCCTTCTCTGTGGGAGCTCCCACGTTATGGAACGAGCTCCCCCCCGAACTCCGTATAATAACAGATTTACGCACCTTCCGTCGGGAACTGAAAACATTCCTTTTCTGACAGGCCGGCCTGGCATAGAAGCTTCTGAGTATTTTTTAAGATTTTAAATTTTGTATGTTTTGGGTTTTAGGATTTTGGCCAAATGATTTAATTTATTTTTAATTATTTTAAATTTTGTATATTTATATGTTTTTTAAAGTTTAGGCTGTACACCGCCCCGAGTCCTTCGGGAGAGGGGCGGTATAGAAATTTAATAAAATAAATAAATAAATAAATAAATAAATATGTTTCCTGGTAAAATATATGGGAAAATCCCATTGGAGGAAAATTCCACTTAAGGTTAGGGTTAGGTCACCATGAACTCATAGAGAAAAATGGACATCGGCAACAAACTGGGAGTGCTTGCATATGGTTAGGAGGGAACTTACTTTTCTAGGCTGCCCTATCTATGTTTCCTGCTAAAATACATAGGAAAATCCCATTGGAGGAAAATTCCACTTAGTGTTAGGGTTAGGTCACCATGAACTCATAGAGAAAAATGGACATCGGCAACAAACTGGGAGTGCTTGGATATGGTTAGGACAGAACTTACTTTTCTAGGCTGCCGTATCTAGGTTTCCTGGTAAAATACATGGGAAGATCCCATTGGAGGAAAATTCCACTTAGGGTTAGGGTTAAGTCACCATGAACTCATAGAGAAAAATGGACATCGGCAACAAACTGGGAGTGCTTGCATATGGTTAGGAGGGAACTTACTTTTCTAGGCTGCCGTATCTACGTTTCCTGCTAAAATACATGGGAAGATCCCATTGGAGGAAAATTCCACTTAGGGTTAGGGTTAGGTCACCATGAAATCATAGAGAAAAATGGACATCGGCAACAAACTGGGAGTGCTTGGATATGGTTAGGAGGGAACTTACTTTTCTAGGCTGCCGTATCTATGTTTCCTGCTAAAATGCATGGGGAAATCCCATTGGAGGAAAATTCCACTTAGGATTAGGGTTAGGTCACCATGAATATGGAGAGCAATAGGGACATTGTCAATAAATTCGGAGTGCTTGGGAATGGTTAGGAGGGCACTTACTTTTCTAGGCTTCCCTATCTATGTTTCCTGGTAAAATACATGGGAAAATCCCATTGGAGGAAAATTCCACCTAGGGTTAGGGTTAGGTCACCATGAATATGGAGAGCCACAGGGACATTGTCAATAAATTCGGAGTGCTTGGATATGGTTAGGACAGAACTTACTTTTCTAGGCTGCCGTATCTACGTTTCCTGGTAAAATACATGGGAAGATCCCATTGGAGGAAAATTCCACTTAGGGTTAGGGTTAAGTCACCATGAACTCATAGAGAAAAATGGAGATCGGCAACAAACTGGGAGTGCTTGCATATGGTTAGGAGGGAACTTACTTTTCTAGGCTGCCCTATCTATGTTTCCTGCTAAAATGCATGGGAAAATCCCATTGGAGGAAAATTCCACTTAGGGTTAGGGTTAGGTCACCATGAACTCATAGAGAAAAATGGACATCGGCAACAAACTGGGAGTGCTTGGATATGGTTAGGAGGGAACTTACTTTCCTAGGCTGCCCTATCTATGTTTCCTGCTAAAATGCATGGGGAAATCCCATTGGAGGAAAATTCCACTTAGGGTTAGGGTTAGGTCACCATGAACTCATAGAGAAAAATGGACATCGGCAACAAACTGGGAGTGCTTGGATATGGTTAGGAGGGAACTTACTTTTCTAGGCTGCCGTATCTACGTTTCCTGGTAAAATACATGGGAAAATCCCATTGGAGGAAAATTCCACCTAGGGTTAGGGTTAGGTCACCATGAATATGGAGAGCAATAGGGACATTGTCAATAAATTCGGAGTGCTTGGGAATGGTTAGGAGGGCACTTACTTTTCTAGGCTTCCCTATCTATGTTTCCTGCTAAAATACATGGGAAAATCCCATTGGAGGAAAATTCCACCTAGGGTTAGGGTTAGGTCACCATGAACTCATAGAGAAAAATGGACATCGGCAACAAACTGGGAGTGCTTGGATATGGTTAGGAGGGAACTTACTTTTCTAGGCTGCCGTATCTACGTTTCCTGCTAAAATACATGGGAAGATCCCATTGGAGGAAAATTCCACCTAGGGTTAGGGTTAGGTCACCATGAACTCACAGAGAAAAATGGACATCGGCAACAAACTGGGAGTGCTTGGATATGGTTAGGACAGAACTTACTTTTCTAGGCTGCCGTATCTAGGTTTCCTGGTAAAATACATGGGAAGATCCCATTGGAGGAAAATTCCACTTAGGGTTAGGGTTAAGTCACCATGAACTCATAGAGAAAAATGGAGATCGGCAACAAACTGGGAGTGCTTGCATATAGTTAGGAGGGAACTTACTTTTCTAGGCTGCCGTATCTACATTTCCTACTAAAATACATGGGAAGATCCCATTGGAGGAAAATTCCACTTAGGGTTAGGGTTAAGTCACCATGAACTCATAGAGAAAAATGGAGATCGGCAAAAAACTGGGAGTGCTTGCATATGGTTAGGAGGGAACTTACTTTTCTAGGCTGCCCTATCTATGTTTCCTGCTAAAATGCATGGGAAAATCCCATTGGAGGAAAATTCCACTTAGGGTTAGGGTTAGGTCACCATGAACTCATAGAGAAAAATGGACATCGGCAACAAACTGGGAGTGCTTGGATATGGTTAGCAGGGAACTTACTTTCCTAGGCTGCCCTATCTATGTTTCCTGCTAAAATGCATGGGGAAATCCCATTGGAGGAAAATTCCACTTAGGGTTAGGGTTAGGTCACCATGAACTCATAGAGAAAAATGGACATCGGCAACAAACTGGGAGTGCTTGGATATGGTTAGGAGGGAACTTACTTTTCTAGGCTGCCGTATCTACGTTTCCTGGTAAAATACATGGGAAAATCCCATTGGAGGAAAATTCCACCTAGGGTTAGGGTTAGGTCACCATGAATATGGAGAGCAATAGGGACATTGTCAATAAATTCGGAGTGCTTGGGAATGGTTAGGAGGGCACTTACTTTTCTAGGCTTCCCTATCTTTGTTTCCTGCTAAAATACATGGGAAAATCCCATTGGAGGAAAATTCCACCTAGGGTTAGGGTTAGGTCACCATGAATATGGAGAACCACAGGGACATTGTCAATAAATTCGGAGTGCTTGGGAATGGTTAGGAGGGAACTTACTTTTCTAGGCTGCCGTATCTACATTTCCTGCTAAAATACATGGGAAGATCCCATTGGAGGAAAATTCCACTTAGGGTTAGGGTTAAGTCACCATGAACTCATAGAGAAAAATGGACATCGGCAACAAACTGGGAGTGCTTGGATATGGTATCTACGTTTCCTGGTAAAATACATGGGAAAATCCCATTGGAGGAAAATTCCACCTAGGGTTAGGGTTAGGTCACCATGAATATGGAGAACCACAGGGACATCGGCAACAAACTGGGAGTGCTTGCATATGGTTAGGAGGGAACTTACTTTTCTAGGCTTCCCTATCTATGTTTCCTGGTAAAATACATGGGAAAATCCCATTGGAGGAAAATTCCACCTAGGGTTAGGGTTAGGTCACCATGAATATGGAGAGCAACAGGGACATTGTCAATAAATTCGGAGTGCTTGAGAATGGTTAGGAGGGCACTTACTTTTCTAGGCTTCCCTATCTATGTTTCCTGGTAAAATACATGGGAAAATCCCATTGGAGGAAAATTCCACCTAGGGTTAGGGTTAGGTCACCATAAATATGGAGAGCAACAGGGACATTGTGAATAAATTCGGAGTGCTTGGGAATGGTTAGGAGGGAACTTACTTTTCTAGGCTTCCCTATCTATGTTTCCTGGTAAAATATATGGGAAAATCCCATTGGAGGAAAATTCCACTTAGGGTTAGGGTTAGGTCACCATGAACTCATAGAGAAAAATGGACATCGGCAACAAACTGGGAGTGCTTGCATATGGTTAGGAGGGAACTTACTTTTCTAGGCTGCCCTATCTATGTTTCCTGCTAAAATACATAGGAAAATCCCATTGGAGGAAAATTCCACTTAGTGTTAGGGTTAGGTCACCATGAACTCATAGAGAAAAATGGACATCGGCAAAAAACTGGGAGTGCTTGGATATGGTTAGGAGGGAACTTACTTTTCTAGGCTGCCGTATCTAGGTTTCCTGGTAAAATACATGGGAAGATCCCATTGGAGGAAAATTCCACTTAGGGTTAGGGTTAAGTCACCATGAACTCATAGAGAAAAATGGAGATCGGCAACAAACTGGGAGTGCTTGCATATAGTTAGGAGGGAACTTACTTTTCTAGGCTGCCGTATCTACATTTCCTACTAAAATACATGGGAAGATCCCATTGGAGGAAAATTCCACTTAGGGTTAGGGTTAAGTCACCATGAACTCATAGAGAAAAATGGAGATCGGCAAAAAACTGGGAGTGCTTGCATATGGTTAGGAGGGAACTTACTTTTCTAGGCTGCCCTATCTATGTTTCCTGCTAAAATGCATGGGAAAATCCCATTGGAGGAAAATTCCACTTAGGGTTAGGGTTAGGTCACCATGAACTCATAGAGAAAAATGGACATCGGCAACAAACTGGGAGTGCTTGGATATGGTTAGGAGGGAACTTACTTTCCTAGGCTGCCCTATCTATGTTTCCTGCTAAAATGCATGGGGAAATCCCATTGGAGGAAAATTCCACTTAGGGTTAGGGTTAGGTCACCATGAACTCATAGAGAAAAATGGACATCGGCAACAAACTGGGAGTGCTTGGATATGGTTAGGAGGGAACTTACTTTTCTAGGCTGCCGTATCTACGTTTCCTGGTAAAATACATGGGAAAATCCCATTGGAGGAAAATTCCACCTAGGGTTAGGGTTAGGTCACCATGAATATGGAGAGCAATAGGGACATTGTCAATAAATTCGGAGTGCTTGGGAATGGTTAGGAGGGCACTTACTTTTCTAGGCTTCCCTATCTTTGTTTCCTGCTAAAATACATGGGAAAATCCCATTGGAGGAAAATTCCACCTAGGGTTAGGGTTAGGTCACCATGAATATGGAGAACCACAGGGACATTGTCAATAAATTCGGAGTGCTTGGGAATGGTTAGGAGGGAACTTACTTTTCTAGGCTGCCGTATCTACATTTCCTGCTAAAATACATGGGAAGATCCCAATGGAGGAAAATTCCACTTAGGGTTAGGGTTAAGTCACCATGAACTCATAGAGAAAAATGGACATCGGCAACAAACTGGGAGTGCTTGGATATGGTATCTACGTTTCCTGGTAAAATACATGGGAAAATCCCATTGGAGGAAAATTCCACCTAGGGTTAGGGTTAGGTCACCATGAATATGGAGAACCACAGGGACATCGGCAACAAACTGGGAGTGCTTGCATATGGTTAGGAGGGAACTTACTTTTCTAGGCTTCCCTATCTATGTTTCCTGGTAAAATACATGGGAAAATCCCATTGGAGGAAAATTCCACCTAGGGTTAGGGTTAGGTCACCATAAATATGGAGAGCAACAGGGACATTGTGAATAAATTCGGAGTGCTTGGGAATGGTTAGGAGGGAACTTACTTTTCTAGGCTTCCCTATCTATGTTTCCTGGTAAAATATATGGGAAAATCCCATTGGAGGAAAATTCCACTTAGGGTTAGGGTTAGGTCACCATGAACTCATAGAGAAAAATGGACATCGGCAACAAACTGGGAGTGCTTGCATATGGTTAGGAGGGAACTTACTTTTCTAGGCTGCCCTATCTATGTTTCCTGCTAAAATACATAGGAAAATCCCATTGGAGGAAAATTCCACTTAGTGTTAGGGTTAGGTCACCATGAACTCATAGAGAAAAATGGACATCGGCAAAAAACTGGGAGTGCTTGGATATGGTTAGGAGGGAACTTACTTTTCTAGGCTGCCGTATTTACGTTTCCTGCTAAAATACATGGGAAGATCCCATTGGAGGAAAATTCCACTTAGGGTTAGGGTTAAGTCACCATGAACTCATAGAGAAAAATGGACATCGGCAACAAACTGGGAGTGCTTGCATATGGTTAGGAGGGAACTTACTTTTCTAGGCTGCCGTATCTACGTTTCCTGCTGAAATACATGGGAAGATCCCATTGGAGGAAAATTCCACTTAGGGTTAGGGTTAGGTCACCATGAAATCATAGAGAAAAATGGACATCGGCAACAAACTGGGAGTGCTTGGATATGGTTAGGAGGGAACTTACTTTTCTAGGCTGCCGTATCTACGTTTCCTGGTAAAATACATGGGAAAATCCCATTGGAGGAAAACTCCACCTAGGGTTAGGGTTAGGTCACCATGAATATGGAGAGCAACAGGGACATTGTCAATAAATTCGGAGTGCTTGAGAATGGTTAGGAGGGCACTTACTTTTCTAGGCTTCCCTATCTATGTTTCCTGGTAAAATACATGGGAAAATCCCATTGCAGGAAAATTCCACCTAGGGTTAGGGTTAGGTCACCATAAATATGGAGAGCAACAGGGACATTGTGAATAAATTCGGAGTGCTTGGGAATGGTTAGGAGGGAACTTACTTTTCTAGGCTGCCCTATCTATGTTTCCTGCTAAAATGCATGGGGAAATCCCATTGGAGGAAAATTCCACTTAGGATTAGGGTTAGGTCACCATGAATATGGAGAGCAATAGGGACATTGTCCAATAAATTCGGAGTGCTTGGGAATGGTTAGGAGGGCACTTACTTTTCTAGGCTTCCCTATCTATGTTTCCTGGTAAAATACATGGGAAAATCCCATTGGAGGAAAATTCCACCTAGGGTTAGGGTTAGGTCACTATGAATATGGAGAGCCACAGGGACATTGTCAATAAATTCGGAGTGCTTGGGAATGGTTAGGAGGGAACTTACTTTTCTAGGCTGCCGTATCTACATTTCCTGCTAAAATACATGGGAAGATCCCATTGGAGGAAAATTCCACTTAGGGTTAGGGTTAGGTCACCATGAACTCATAGAGAAAAATGGACATCGGCAACAAACTGGGAGTGCTTGGATATGGTTAGGAGGGAACTTCGTTTTCTAGGCTGCCGTATCTACGTTTCCTGCTAAAATACATGGGAAGATCCCATTGGAGGAAAATTCCACCTAGGGTTAGGGTTAGGTCACCATGAACTCACAGAGAAAAATGGACATCGGCAACAAACTGGGAGTGCTTGGATATGGTTAGGACAGAACTTACTTTTCTAGGCTGCCGTATCTACGTTTCCTGGTAAAATACATGGGAAGATCCCATTGGAGGAAAATTCCACTTAGGGTTAGGGTTAAGTCACCATGAACTCATAGAGAAAAATGGAGATCGGCAACAAACTGGGAGTGCTTGCATATGGTTAGGAGGGAACTTACTTTTCTAGGCTGCCCTATCTATGTTTCCTGCTAAAATGCATGGGAAAATCCCATTGGAGGAAAATTCCACTTAGGGTTAGGGTTAGGTCACCATGAACTCATAGAGAAAAATGGACATCGGCAACAAACTGGGAGTGCTTGGATATGGTTAGGAGGGAACTTACTTTCCTAGGCTGCCCTATCTATGTTTCCTGCTAAAATGCATGGGGAAATCCCATTGGAGGAAAATTCCACTTAGGGTTAGGGTTAGGTCACCATGAACCCATAGAGAAAAATGGACATCGGCAACAAACTGGGAGTGCTTGGATATGGTTAGGAGGGAACTTACTTTTCTAGGCTGCCGTATCTACGTTTCCTGGTAAAATACATGGGAAAATCCCATTGGAGGAAAATTCCACCTAGGGTTAGGGTTAGGTCACCATGAATATGGAGAGCAATAGGGACATTGTCAATAAATTCGGAGTGCTTGGGAATGGTTAGGACGGCACTTACTTTTCTAGGCTTCCCTATCTATGTTTCCTGGTAAAATACATGGGAAGATCCCATTGGAGGAAAATTCCACTTAGGGTTAGGGTTAAGTCACCATGAACTCATAGAGAAAAATGGAGATCGGCAACAAACTGGGAGTGCTTGCATATGGTTAGGAGGGAACTTACTTTTCTAGGCTGCCCTATCTATGTTTCCTGCTAAAATGCATGGGAAAATCCCATTGGAGGAAAATTCCACTTAGGGTTAGGGTTAGGTCACCATGAACTCATAGAGAAAAATGGACATCGGCAACAAACTGGGAGTGCTTGGATATGGTTAGGAGGGAACTTACTTTTCTAGGCTGCCCTATCTATGTTTCCTGCTAAAATGCATGGGAAAATCCCATTGGAGGAAAATTCCACTTAGGGTTAGGGTTAGGTCACCATGAACTCATAAAGAAAAATGGACATCGGCAACAAACTGGGAGTGCTTGGATATGGTTAGGAGGGAACTTACTTTCCTAGGCTGCCCTATCTTTGTTTCCTGCTAAAATGCATGGGGAAATCCCATTGGAGGAAAATTCCACTTAGGGTTAGGGTTAGGTCACCATGAACTCATAGAGAAAAATGGACATCGGCAACAAACTGGGAGTGCTTGGATATGGTTAGGAGGGAACTTACTTTTCTAGGCTGCCCTATCTATGTTTCCTGCTAAAATGCATGGGAAAATCCCATTGGAGGAAAATTCCACTTAGGGTTAGGGTTAGGTCACCATGAACTCGTAGAGAAAAATGGACATCGGCAACAAACTGGGAGTGCTTGGATATGGTTAGGAGGGAACTTACTTTCCTAGGCTGCCCTATCTATGTTTCCTGCTAAAATGCATGGGGAAATCCCATTGGAGGAAAATTCCACTTAGGGTTAGGGTTAGGTCACCATGAACTCATAGAGAAAAATGGACATCGGCAACAAACTGGGAGTGCTTGGATATGGTTAGGAGGGAACTTACTTTTCTAGGCTGCCGTATCTACGTTTCCTGGTAAAATACATGGGAAAATCCCATTGGAGGAAAATTCCACCTAGGGTTAGGGTTAGGTCACCATGAATATGGAGAGCAATAGGGACATTGTCAATAAATTCGGAGTGCTTGGGAATGGTTAGGACGGCACTTACTTTTCTAGGCTTCCCTATCTATGTTTCCTGGTAAAATACATGGGAAGATCCCATTGGAGGAAAATTCCACTTAGGGTTAGGGTTAAGTCACCATGAACTCATAGAGAAAAATGGACATCGGCAACAAACTGGGAGTGCTTGGATATGGTTAGGAGGGAACTTACTTTCCTAGGCTGCCCTATCTATGTTTCCTGCTAAAATGCATGGGGAAATCCCATTGGAGGAAAATTCCACTTAGGGTTAGGGTTAGGTCACCATGAACTCATAGAGAAAAATGGACATCGGCAACAAACTGGGAGTGCTTGGATATGGTTAGGAGGGAACTTACTTTCCTAGGCTGCCCTATCTATGTTTCCTGCTAAAATGCATGGGGAAATCCCATTGGAGGAAAATTCCACTTAGGGTTAGGGTTAGGTCACCATGAACTCATAGAGAAAAATGGACATCGGCAACAAACTGGGAGTGCTTGGATATGGTTAGGAGGGAACTTACTTTTCTAGGCTGCCGTATCTACGTTTCCTGGTAAAATACATGGGAAAATCCCATTGGAGGAAAATTCCACCTAGGGTTAGGGTTAGGTCACCATGAATATGGAGAGCAATAGGGACATTGTCAATAAATTCGGAGTGCTTGGGAATGGTTAGGACGGCACTTACTTTTCTAGGCTTCCCTATCTATGTTTCCTGGTAAAATACATGGGAAGATCCCATTGGAGGAAAATTCCACTTAGGGTTAGGGTTAAGTCACCATGAACTCATAGAGAAAAATGGAGATCGGCAACAAACTGGGAGTGCTTGCATATGGTTAGGAGGGAACTTACTTTTCTAGGCTGCCCTATCTATGTTTCCTGCTAAAATGCATGGGAAAATCCCATTGGAGGAAAATTCCACTTAGGGTTAGGGTTAGGTCACCATGAACTCATAGAGAAAAATGGACATCGGCAACAAACTGGGAGTGCTTGGATATGGTTAGGAGGGAACTTACTTTTCTAGGCTGCCCTATCTATGTTTCCTGCTAAAATGCATGGGAAAATCCCATTGGAGGAAAATTCCACCTAGGGTTAGGGTTAGGTCACCATGAACTCATAGAGAAAAATGGACATCGGCAACAAACTGGGAGTGCTTGGATATGGTTAGGAGGGAACTTACTTTCCTAGGCTGCCCTATCTATGTTTCCTGCTAAAATGCATGGGGAAATCCCATTGGAGGAAAATTCCACTTAGGGTTAGGGTTAGGTCACCATGAACTCATAGAGAAAAATGGACATCGGCAACAAACTGGGAGTGCTTGGATATGGTTAGGAGGGAACTTACTTTTCTAGGCTGCCGTATCTACGTTTCCTGGTAAAATACATGGGAAAATCCCATTGGAGGAAAATTCCACCTAGGGTTAGGGTTAGGTCACCATGAATATGGAGAGCAATAGGGACATTGTCAATAAATTCGGAGTGCTTGGGAATGGTTAGGAGGGCACTTACTTTTCTAGGCTTCCCTATCTATGTTTCCTGGTAAAATACATGGGAAAATCCCATTGGAGGAAAATTCCACCTAGGGTTAGGGTTAGGTCACCATGAATATGGAGAACCACAGGGACATTGTCAATAAATTCGGAGTGCTTGGGAATGGTTAGGAGGGAACTTACTTTTCTAGGCTGCCGTATCTACATTTCCTGCTAAAATACATGGGAAGATCCCATTGGAGGAAAATTCCACTTAGGGTTAGGGTTAAGTCACCATGAACTCATAGAGAAAAATGGAGATCGGCAACAAACTGGGAGTGCTTGCATATGGTTAGGAGGGAACTTACTTTTCTAGGCTGCCCTATCTATGTTTCCTGCTAAAATGCATGGGAAAATCCCATTGGAGGAAAATTCCACTTAGGGTTAGGGTTAGGTCACCATGAACTCATAGAGAAAAATGGACATCGGCAACAAACTGGGAGTGCTTGGATATGGTTAGGAGGGAACTTACTTTCCTAGGCTGCCCTATCTATGTTTCCTGCTAAAATGCATGGGGAAATCCCATTGGAGGAAAATTCCACTTAGGGTTAGGGTTAGGTCACCATGAACTCATAGAGAAAAATGGACATCGGCAACAAACTGGGAGTGCTTGGATATGGTTAGGAGGGAACTTACTTTTCTAGGCTGCCGTATCTACGTTTCCTGGTAAAATACATGGGAAAATCCCATTGGAGGAAAATTCCACCTAGGGTTAGGGTTAGGTCACCATGAATATGGAGAGCAATAGGGACATTGACAATAAATTCGGAGTGCTTGGGAATGGTTAGGAGGGCACTTACTTTTCTAGGCTGCCGTATCTACGTTTCCTGGTAAAATACATGGGAAAATCCCATTGGAGGAAAATTCCACCTAGGGTTAGGGTTAGGTCACCATGAATATGGAGAACCACAGGGACATTGTCAATAAATTCGGAGTGCTTGGGAATGGTTAGGAGGGAACTTACTTTTCTAGGCTGCCGTATCTACATATTCCTGCTAAAATACATGGGAAGATCCCATTGGAGGAAAATTCCACTTAGGGTTAGGGTTAAGTCACCATGAACTCATAGAGAAAAATGGAGATCGGCAACAAACTGGGAGTGCTTGCATATGGTTAGGAGGGAACTTACTTTTCTAGGCTGCCCTATCTATGTTTCCTGCTAAAATGCATGGGAAAATCCCATTGGAGGAAAATTCCACTTAGGGTTAGGGTTAGGTCACCATGAACTCATAGAGAAAAATGGACATCGGCAACAAACTGGGAGTGCTTGGATATGGTTAGGAGGGAACTTACTTTCCTAGGCTGCCCTATCTATGTTTCCTGCTAAAATGCATGGGGAAATCCCATTGGAGGAAAATTCCACTTAGGGTTAGGGTTAGGTCACCATGAACTCATAGAGAAAAATGGACATCGGCAACAAACTGGGAGTGCTTGGATATGGTTAGGAGGGAACTTACTTTTCTAGGCTGCCGTATCTACGTTTCCTGGTAAAATACATGGTAAAATCCCATTGGAGGAAAATTCCACCTAGGGTTAGGGTTAGGTCACCATGAATATGGAGAGCAATAGGGACATTGACAATAAATTCGGAGTGCTTGGGAATGGTTAGGAGGGCACTTACTTTTCTAGGCTGCCGTATCTACGTTTCCTGGTAAAATACATGGGAAAATCCCATTGGAGGAAAATTCCACCTAGGGTTAGGGTTAGGTCACCATGAATATGGACAACCACAGGGACATTGTCAATAAATTCGGAGTGCTTGGGAATGGTTAGGAGGGAACTTACTTTTCTAGGCTTCCCTATCTATGTTTCCTGGTAAAATACATGGGAAGATCCCATTGGAGGAAAATTCCACTTAGGGTTAGGGTTAAGTCACCATGAACTCATAGAGAAAAATGGAGATCGGCAACAAACTGGGAGTGCTTGCATATGGTTAGGAGGGAAATTACTTTTCTAGGCTGCCCTATCTATGTTTCCTGCTAAAATGCATGGGAAAATCCCATTGGAGGAAAATTCCACTTAGGGTTAGGGTTAGGTCACCATGAACTCATAGAGAAAAATGGACATCGGCAACAAACTGGGAGTGCTTGGATATGGTTAGGAGGGAACTTACTTTTCTAGGCTGCCCTATCTATGTTTCCTGCTAAAATGCATGGGAAAATCCCATTGGAGGAAAATTCCACTTAGGGTTAGGGTTAGGTCACCATGAACTCATAGAGAAAAATGGACATCGGCAACAAACTGGGAGTGCTTGGATATGGTTAGGAGGGAACTTACTTTCCTAGGCTGCCCTATCTATGTTTCCTGCTAAAATGCATGGGGAAATCCCATTGGAGGAAAATTCCACTTAGGGTTAGGGTTAGGTCACCATGAACTCATAGAGAAAAATGGACATCGGCAACAAACTGGGAGTGCTTGGATATGGTTAGGAGGGAACTTACTTTTCTAGGCTGCCGTATCTACGTTTCCTGGTAAAATACATGGGAAAATCCCATTGGAGGAAAATTCCACCTAGGGTTAGGGTTAGGTCACCATGAATATGGAGAGCAATAGGGACATTGTCAATAAATTCGGAGTGCTTGGGAATGGTTAGGAGGGCACTTACTTTTCTAGGCTTCCCTATCTATGTTTCCTGGTAAAATACATGGGAAAATCCCATTGGAGGAAAATTCCACCTAGGGTTAGGGTTAGGTCACCATGAATATGGAGAACCACAGGGACATTGTCAATAAATTCGGAGTGCTTGGGAATGGTTAGGAGGGAACTTACTTTTCTAGGCTGCCGTATCTACATTTCCTGCTAAAATACATGGGAAGATCCCATTGGAGGAAAATTCCACTTAGGGTTAGGGTTAAGTCACCATGAACTCATAGAGAAAAATGGAGATCGGCAACAAACTGGGAGTGCTTGCATATGGTTAGGAGGGAACTTACTTTTCTAGGCTGCCCTATCTATGTTTCCTGCTAAAATGCATGGGAAAATCCCATTGGAGGAAAATTCCACTTAGGGTTAGGGTTAGGTCACCATGAACTCATAGAGAAAAATGGACATCGGCAACAAACTGGGAGTGCTTGGATATGGTTAGGAGGGAACTTACTTTCCTAGGCTGCCCTATCTATGTTTCCTGCTAAAATGCATGGGGAAATCCCATTGGAGGAAAATTCCACTTAGGGTTAGGGTTAGGTCACCATGAACTCATAGAGAAAAATGGACATCGGCAACAAACTGGGAGTGCTTGGATATGGTTAGGAGGGAACTTACTTTTCTAGGCTGCCGTATCTACGTTTCCTGGTAAAATACATGGGAAAATCCCATTGGAGGAAAATTCCACCTAGGGTTAGGGTTAGGTCACCATGAATATGGAGAGCAATAGGGACATTGACAATAAATTCGGAGTGCTTGGGAATGGTTAGGAGGGCACTTACTTTTCTAGGCTGCCGTATCTACGTTTCCTGGTAAAATACATGGGAAAATCCCATTGGAGGAAAATTCCACCTAGGGTTAGGGTTAGGTCACCATGAATATGGAGAACCACAGGGACATTGTCAATAAATTCGGAGTGCTTGGGAATGGTTAGGAGGGAACTTACTTTTCTAGGCTGCCGTATCTACATATTCCTGCTAAAATACATGGGAAGATCCCATTGGAGGAAAATTCCACTTAGGGTTAGGGTTAAGTCACCATGAACTCATAGAGAAAAATGGAGATCGGCAACAAACTGGGAGTGCTTGCATATGGTTAGGAGGGAACTTACTTTTCTAGGCTGCCCTATCTATGTTTCCTGCTAAAATGCATGGGAAAATCCCATTGGAGGAAAATTCCACTTAGGGTTAGGGTTAGGTCACCATGAACTCATAGAGAAAAATGGACATCGGCAACAAACTGGGAGTGCTTGGATATGGTTAGGAGGGAACTTACTTTCCTAGGCTGCCCTATCTATGTTTCCTGCTAAAATGCATGGGGAAATCCCATTGGAGGAAAATTCCACTTAGGGTTAGGGTTAGGTCACCATGAACTCATAGAGAAAAATGGACATCGGCAACAAACTGGGAGTGCTTGGATATGGTTAGGAGGGAACTTACTTTTCTAGGCTGCCGTATCTACGTTTCCTGGTAAAATACATGGTAAAATCCCATTGGAGGAAAATTCCACCTAGGGTTAGGGTTAGGTCACCATGAATATGGAGAGCAATAGGGACATTGACAATAAATTCGGAGTGCTTGGGAATGGTTAGGAGGGCACTTACTTTTCTAGGCTGCCGTATCTACGTTTCCTGGTAAAATACATGGGAAAATCCCTTTGGAGGAAAATTCCACCTAGGGTTAGGGTTAGGTCACCATGAATATGGACAACCACAGGGACATTGTCAATAAATTCGGAGTGCTTGGGAATGGTTAGGAGGGAACTTACTTTTCTAGGCTGCCGTATCTACATTTCCTGCTAAAATACATGGGAAGATCCCATTGGAGGAAAATTCCACTTAGGGTTAGGGTTAAGTCACCATGAACTCATAGAGAAAAATGGAGATCGGCAACAAACTGGGAGTGCTTGCATATGGTTAGGAGGGAAATTACTTTTCTAGGCTGCCCTATCTATGTTTCCTGCTAAAATGCATGGGAAAATCCCATTGGAGGAAAATTCCACTTAGGGTTAGGGTTAGGTCACCATGAACTCATAGAGAAAAATGGACATCGGCAACAAACTGGGAGTGCTTGGATATGGTTAGGAGGGAACTTACTTTCCTAGGCTGCCCTATCTATGTTTCCTGCTAAAATGCATGGGGAAATCCCATTGGAGGAAAATTCCACTTAGGATTAGGGTTAGGTCACCATGAACTCATAGAGAAAAATGGACATCGGCAACAAACTGGGAGTGCTTGGATATGGTTAGGAGGGAACTTACTTTTCTAGGCTGCCGTATCTACGTTTCCTGGTAAAATACATGGGAAAATCCCATTGGAGGAAAATTCCACCTAGGGTTAGGGTTAGGTCACCATGAATATGGAGAGCAATAGGGACATTGTCAATAAATTCGGAGTGCTTGGGAATGGTTAGGAGGGCACTTACTTTTCTAGGCTTCCCTATCTATGTTTCCTGGTAAAATACATGGGAAAATCCCATTGGAGGAAAATTCCACCTAGGGTTAGGGTTAGGTCACCATGAATATGGAGAACCACAGGGACATTGTCAATAAATTCGGAGTGCTTGGGAATGGTTAGGAGGGAACTTACTTTTCTAGGCTGCCGTATCTACATTTCCTGCTAAAATACATGGGAAGATCCAATTGGAGGAAAATTCCACTTAGGGTTAGGGTTAAGTCACCATGAACTCATAGAGAAAAATGGACATCGGCAAGAAACTGGGAGTGCTTGGATATGGTTAGGAGGGAACTTACTTTTCTAGGCTTGCCGTATCTACGTTTCCTGGTAAAATACATGGGAAAATCCCATTGGAGGAAAATTCCACTTAGGCTTAGGGTTAGGTCACCATGAACTCATAGAGAAAAATGGACATCGGCAACAAACTGGGAGTGCTTGGATATGGTTAGGAGGGAACTTACTTTTCTAGGCTGCCCTATCTATGTTTCCTGCTAAAATGCATAGGGAAATCCCATTGGAGGAACATTCCACTTAGGATTAGGGTTAGGTCACCATGAACTCATAGAGAAAAATGGACATCGGCAACAAACTGGGAGTGCTTGGATATGGTTAGGAGGGAAGTTACTTTTCTAGGCTGCCGTATCTACGTTTCCTGGTAAAATACATGGGAAAATCCCATTGGAGGAAAATTCCACCTAGGGTTAGGGTTAGGTCACCATGAATATGGAGAGCAATAGGGACATTGTCAATAAATTCGGAGTGCTTGGGAATGGTTAGGAGGGCACTTACTTTTCTAGGCTTCCCTATCTATGTTTCCTGGTAAAATACATGGGAAAATCCCATTGGAGGAAAATTCCACCTAGGGTTAGGGTTAGGTCAGCATGAATATGGAGAGCAATAGGGACATTGACAATAAATTCGGAGTGCTTGGGAATGGTTAGGAGGGCACTTACTTTTCTAGGCTGCCGTATCTACGTTTCCTGGTAAAATACATGGGAAAATCCCTTTGGAGGAAAATTCCACCTAGGGTTAGGGTTAGGTCACCATGAATATGGACAACCACAGGGACATTGTCAATAAATTCGGAGTGCTTGGGAATGGTTAGGAGGGAACTTACTTTTCTAGGCTGCCGTATCTACATTTCCTGCTAAAATACATGGGAAGATCCCATTGGAGGAAAATTCCACTTAGGGTTAGGGTTAAGTCACCATGAACTCATAGAGAAAAATGGAGATCGGCAACAAACTGGGAGTGCTTGCATATGGTTAGGAGGGAAATTACTTTTCTAGGCTGCCGTATCTACGTTTCCTGGTAAAATACATGGGAAAATCCCATTGGAGGAAAATTCCACTTAGGCTTAGGGTTAGGTCACCATGAACTCATAGAGAAAAATGGACATCGGCAACAAACTGGGAGTGCTTGGATATGGTTAGGAGGGAACTTACTTTTCTAGGCTGCCCTATCTATGTTTCCTGCTAAAATGCATGGGGAAATCCCATTGGAGGAAAATTCCACTTAGGATTAGGGTTAGGTCACCATGAACTCATAGAGAAAAATGGACATCGGCAACAAACTGGGAGTGCTTGGATATGGTTAGGAGGGAAATTACTTTTCTAGGCTGCCGTATCTACGTTTCCTGGTAAAATACATGGGAAAATCCCATTGGAGGAAAATTCCACTTAGGGTTAGGGTTAGGTCACCATGAACTCATAGAGAAAAATGGACATCGGCAACAAACTGGGAGTGCTTGGATATGGTTAGGAGGGAACTTACTTTTCTAGGCTGCCGTATCTACGTTTCCTGGTAAAATACATGGGAAGATCCCATTGGAGGAAAATTCCACTTAGGGTTAGGGTTAGGTCACCATGAACTCATAGAGAAAAATGGACATCGGCAACAAACTGGGAGTGCTTGGATATGGTTAGGAGGGAACTTACTTTTCTAGGCTGCCGTATCTACGTTTCCTGGTAAAATACATGGGAAAATCCCATTGGAGGAAAATTCCACTTAGGGTTAGGGTTAGGTCACCATGAACTCATAGAGAAAAATGGACATCGGCAACAAACTGGGAGTGCTTGGATATGGTTAGGAGGGAACTTACTTTTCTAGGCTGCCGTATCTACGTTTCCTGGTAAAATACATGGGAAGATCCCATTGGAGGAAAATTCCACTTAGGGTTAGGGTTAGGTCACCATGAACTCATAGAGAAAAATGGACATCGGCAACAAACTGGGAGTGCTTGGATATGGTTAGGAGGGAACTTACTTTTCTAGGCTGCCGTATCTACGTTTCCTGGTAAAATACATGGGAAAATCCCATTGGAGGAAAATTCCACCTAGGGTTAGGGTTAGGTCACCATGAATATGGAGAGCAACAGGGACATTGTCAATAAATTCGGAGTGCTTGAGAATGGTTAGGAGGGCACTTACTTTTCTAGGCTTCCCTATCTATGTTTCCTGGTAAAATACATGGGAAAATCCCATTGGAGGAAAATTCCACCTAGGGTTAGGGTTAGGTCACCATAAATATGGAGAGCAACAGGGACATTGTGAATAAATTCGGAGTGCTTGGGAATGGTTAGGAGGGAACTTACTTTTCTAGGCTTCCCTATCTATGTTTCCTGGTAAAATATATGGGAAAATCCCATTGGAGGAAAATTCCACTTAGGGTTAGGGTTAGGTCACCATGAACTCATAGAGAAAAATGGACATCGGCAACAAACTGGGAGTGCTTGCATATGGTTAGGAGGGAACTTACTTTTCTAGGCTGCCCTATCTATGTTTCCTGCTAAAATGCATGGGAAAATCCCATTGGAGGAAAATTCCACTTAGGGTTAGGGTTAGGTCACCATGAACTCATAGAGAAAAATGGACATCGGCAACAAACTGGGAGTGCTTGGATATGGTTAGGAGGGAACTTACTTTTCTAGGCTGCCCTATCTATGTTTCCTGCTAAAATGCATGGGGAAATCCCATTGGAGGAAAATTCCACTTAGGATTAGGGTTAGGTCACCATGAACTCATAGAGAAAAATGGACATCGGCAACAAACTGGGAGTGCTTGGATATGGTTAGGAGGGAACTTACTTTTCTAGGCTGCCGTATCTACGTTTCCTGGTAAAATACATGGGAAAATCCCATTGGAGGAAAATTCCACCTAGGGTTAGGGTTAGGTCACCATGAATATGGAGAGCAATAGGGACATTGTCAATAAATTCGGAGTGCTTGGGAATGGTTAGGAGGGCACTTACTTTTCTAGGCTTCCCTATCTATGTTTCCTGGTAAAATACATGGGAAAATCCCATTGGAGGAAAATTCCACCTAGGGTTAGGGTTAGGTCACCATGAATATGGAGAGCCACAGGGACATTGTCAATAAATTCAGAGTGCTTGGGAATGGTTAGGAGGGAACTTACTTTTCTAGGCTGCCGTATCTACATTTCCTGCTAAAATACATGGGAAGATCCCATTGGAGGAAAATTCCACTTAGGGTTAGGGTTAGGTCACCATGAACTCATAGAGAAAAATGGACATCGGCAACAAACTGGGAGTGCTTGGATATGGTTAGGAGGGAACTTACTTTTCTAGGCTGCCGTATCTACGTTTCCTGCTAAAATACATGGGAAGATCCCATTGGAGGAAAATTCCACCTAGGGTTAGGGTTAGGTCACCATGAACTCACAGAGAAAAATGGACATCGGCAACAAACTGGGAGTGCTTGGATATGGCTAGGACAGAACTTACTTTTCTAGGCTGCCGTATCTACGTTTCCTGGTAAAATACATGGGAAGATCCCATTGGAGGAAAATTCCACTTAGGGTTAGGGTTAAGTCACCATGAACTCATAGAGAAAAATGGAGATCGGCAACAAACTGGGAGTGCTTGCATATGGTTAGGAGGGAACTTACTTTTCTAGGCTGCCCTATCTATGTTTCCTGCTAAAATGCATGGGAAAATCCCATTGGAGGAAAATTCCACTTAGGGTTAGGGTTAGGTCACCATGAACTCATAGAGAAAAATGGACATCGGCAACAAACTGGGAGTGCTTGGATATGGTTAGGAGGGAACTTACTTTCCTAGGCTGCCCTATCTATGTTTCCTGCTAAAATGCATGGGGAAATCCCATTGGAGGAAAATTCCACTTAGGGTTAGGGTTAGGTCACCATGAACTCATAGAGAAAAATGGACATCGGCAACAAACTGGGAGTGCTTGGATATGGTTAGGAGGGAACTTACTTTTCTAGGCTGCCGTATCTACGTTTCCTGGTAAAATACATGGGAAAATCCCATTGGAGGAAAATTCCACCTAGGGTTAGGGTTAGGTCACCATGAATATGGAGAGCAATAGGGACATTGTCAATAAATTCGGAGTGCTTGGGAATGGTTAGGAGGGCACTTACTTTTCTAGGCTTCCCTATCTATGTTTCCTGGTAAAATACATGGGAAAATCCCATTGGAGGAAAATTCCACCTAGGGTTAGGGTTAGGTCACCATGAATATGGAGAACCACAGGGACATTGTCAATAAATTCGGAGTGCTTGGGAATGGTTAGGAGGGAACTTACTTTTCTAGGCTGCCGTATCTACGTTTCCTGGTAAAATACATGGGAAAATCCCATTGGAGGAAAATTCCACTTAGGGTTAGGGTTAGGTCACCATGAACTCATAGAGAAAAATGGAGATCGGCAACAAACTGGGAGTGCTTGCATATGGTTAGGAGGGAACTTACTTTTCTAGGCTGCCCTATCTATGTTTCCTGCTAAAATGCATGGGAAAATCCCATTGGAGGAAAATTCCACTTAGGGTTAGGGTTAGGTCACCATGAACTCATAGAGAAAAATGGACATCGGCAACAAACTGGGAGTGCTTGGATATGGTTAGGAGGGAACTTACTTTCCTAGGCTGCCCTATCTATGTTTCCTGCTAAAATGCATGGGGAAATCCCATTGGAGGAAAATTCCACTTAGGGTTAGGGTTAGGTCACCATGAACTCATAGAGAAAAATGGACATCGGCAACAAACTGGGAGTGCTTGGATATGGTTAGGAGGGAACTTACTTTTCTAGGCTGCCGTATCTACGTTTCCTGGTAAAATACATGGGAAAATCCCATTGGAGGAAAATTCCACCTAGGGTTAGGGTTAGGTCACCATGAATATGGAGAGCAATAGGGACATTGTCAATAAATTCGGAGTGCTTGGAATGGTTAGGAGGGCACTTACTTTTCTAGGCTTCCCTATCTATGTTTCCTGGTAAAATACATGGGAAAATCCCATTGGAGGAAAATTCCACCTAGGGTTAGGGTTAGGTCACCATGAATATGGAGAGCCACAGGGACATTGTCAATAAATTCAGAGTGCTTGGGAATGGTTAGGAGGGAACTTACTTTTCTAGGCTGCCGTATCTACATTTCCTGCTAAAATACATGGGAAGATCCCATTGGAGGAAAATTCCACTTAGGGTTAGGGTTAGGTCACCATGAACTCATAGAGAAAAATGGACATCGGCAACAAACTGGGAGTGCTTGGATATGGTTAGGAGGGAACTTACTTTTCTAGGCTGCCGTATCTACGTTTCCTGCTAAAATACATGGGAAGATCCCATTGGAGGAAAATTCCACCTAGGGTTAGGGTTAGGTCACCATGAACTCACAGAGAAAAATGGACATCGGCAACAAACTGGGAGTGCTTGGATATGGCTAGGACAGAACTTACTTTTCTAGGCTGCCGTATCTACGTTTCCTGGTAAAATACATGGGAAGATCCCATTGGAGGAAAATTCCACTTAGGGTTAGGGTTAAGTCACCATGAACTCATAGAGAAAAATGGAGATCGGCAACAAACTGGGAGTGCTTGCATATGGTTAGGAGGGAACTTACTTTTCTAGGCTGCCCTATCTATGTTTCCTGCTAAAATGCATGGGAAAATCCCATTGGAGGAAAATTCCACTTAGGGTTAGGGTTAGGTCACCATGAACTCATAGAGAAAAATGGACATCGGCAACAAACTGGGAGTGCTTGGATATGGTTAGGAGGGAACTTACTTTCCTAGGCTGCCCTATCTATGTTTCCTGCTAAAATGCATGGGGAAATCCCATTGGAGGAAAATTCCACTTAGGGTTAGGGTTAGGTCACCATGAACTCATAGAGAAAAATGGACATCGGCAACAAACTGGGAGTGCTTGGATATGGTTAGGAGGGAACTTACTTTTCTAGGCTGCCGTATCTACGTTTCCTGGTAAAATACATGGGAAAATCCCATTGGAGGAAAATTCCACCTAGGGTTAGGGTTAGGTCACCATGAATATGGAGAGCAATAGGGACATTGTCAATAAATTCGGAGTGCTTGGGAATGGTTAGGAGGGCACTTACTTTTCTAGGCTTCCCTATCTATGTTTCCTGGTAAAATACATGGGAAAATCCCATTGGAGGAAAATTCCACTTAGGGTTAGGGTTAAGTCACCATGAATATGGAGAGCAATAGGGACATTGTCAATAAATTCGGAGTGCTTGGGAATGGTTAGGAGGGCACTTACTTTTCTAGGCTTCCCTATCTATGTTTCCTGGTAAAATACATGGGAAAATCCCATTGGAGGAAAATTCCACCTAGGGTTAGGGTTAGGTCACCATGAATATGGAGAACCACAGGGACATTGTCAATAAATTCGGAGTGCTTGGGAATGGTTAGGAGGGAACTTACTTTTCTAGGCTGCCGTATCTACGTTTCCTGGTAAAATACATGGGAAAATCCCATTGGAGGAAAATTCCACTTAGGGTTAGGGTTAGGTCACCATGAACTCATAGAGAAAAATGGAGATCGGCAACAAACTGGGAGTGCTTGCATATGGTTAGGAGGGAACTTACTTTTCTAGGCTGCCCTATCTATGTTTCCTGCTAAAATGCATGGGAAAATCCCATTGGAGGAAAATTCCACTTAGGGTTAGGGTTAGGTCACCATGAACTCATAGAGAAAAATGGACATCGGCAACAAACTGGGAGTGCTTGGATATGGTTAGGAGGGAACTTACTTTCCTAGGCTGCCCTATCTATGTTTCCTGCTAAAATGCATGGGGAAATCCCATTGGAGGAAAATTCCACTTAGGGTTAGGGTTAGGTCACCATGAACTCATAGAGAAAAATGGACATCGGCAACAAACTGGGAGTGCTTGGATATGGTTAGGAGGGAACTTACTTTTCTAGGCTGCCGTATCTACGTTTCCTGGTAAAATACATGGGAAAATCCCATTGGAGGAAAATTCCACCTAGGGTTAGGGTTAGGTCACCATGAATATGGAGAGCAATAGGGACATTGTCAATAAATTCGGAGTGCTTGGAATGGTTAGGAGGGCACTTACTTTTCTAGGCTTCCCTATCTATGTTTCCTGGTGAAATACATGGGAAAATCCCATTGGAGGAAAATTCCACCTAGGGTTAGGGTTAGGTCACCATGAATATGGAGAACCACAGGGACATTGTCAATAAATTCGGAGTGCTTGGGAATGGTTAGGAGGGAACTTACTTTTCTAGGCTGCCGTATCTACATTTCCTGCTAAAATACATGGGAAGATCCCATTGGAGGAAAATTCCACCTAGGGTTAGGGTTAGGTCACCATGAATATGGAGAGCCACAGGGACATTGTCAATAAATTCGGAGTGCTTGGGAATGGTTAGGAGGGAACTTACTTTTCTAGGCTGCCGTATCTACATTTCCTGCTAAAATACATGGGAAGATCCCATTGGAGGAAAATTCCACTTAGGGTTAGGGTTAGGTCACCATGAACTCATAGAGAAAAATGGACATCGGCAACAAACTGGGAGTGCTTGGATATGGTTAGGAGGGAACTTACTTTTCTAGGCTGCCGTATCTACGTTTCCTGCTAAAATACATGGGAAGATCCCATTGGAGGAAAATTCCACCTAGGGTTAGGGTTAGGTCACCATGAACTCACAGAGAAAAATGGACATCGGCAACAAACTGGGAGTGCTTGGATATGGTTAGGACAGAACTTACTTTTCTAGGCTGCCGTATCTACGTTTCCTGGTAAAATACATGGGAAGATCCCATTGGAGGAAAATTCCACTTAGGGTTAGGGTTAAGTCACCATGAACTCATATAGAAAAATGGAGATCGGCAACAAACTGGGAGTGCTTGGATATGGTTAGGAGGGAAGTTACTTTTCTAGGCTGCCGTATCTACGTTTCCTGGTAAAATACATGGGAAAATCCCATTGGAGGAAAATTCCACTTAGGGTTAGGGTTAGGTCACCATGAATATGGAGAGCAATAGGGACATTGTCAATAAATTCGGAGTGCTTGGAATGGTTAGGAGGGCACTTACTTTTCTAGGCTTCCCTATCTATGTTTCCTGGTAAAATACATGGGAAAATCCCATTGGAGGAAAATTCCACCTAGGGTTAGGGTTAGGTCACCATGAATATGGAGAGCCACAGGGACATTGTCAATAAATTCAGAGTGCTTGGGAATGGTTAGGAGGGAACTTACTTTTCTAGGCTGCCGTATCTACATTTCCTGCTAAAATACATGGGAAGATCCCATTGGAGGAAAATTCCACTTAGGGTTAGGGTTAGGTCACCATGAACTCATAGAGAAAAATGGACATCGGCAACAAACTGGGAGTGCTTGGATATGGTTAGGAGGGAACTTACTTTTCTAGGCTGCCGTATCTACGTTTCCTGCTAAAATACATGGGAAGATCCCATTGGAGGAAAATTCCACCTAGGGTTAGGGTTAGGTCACCATGAACTCACAGAGAAAAATGGACATCGGCAACAAACTGGGAGTGCTTGGATATGGCTAGGACAGAACTTACTTTTCTAGGCTGCCGTATCTACGTTTCCTGGTAAAATACATGGGAAGATCCCATTGGAGGAAAATTCCACTTAGGGTTAGGGTTAAGTCACCATGAACTCATAGAGAAAAATGGAGATCGGCAACAAACTGGGAGTGCTTGCATATGGTTAGGAGGGAACTTACTTTTCTAGGCTGCCCTATCTATGTTTCCTGCTAAAATGCATGGGAAAATCCCATTGGAGGAAAATTCCACTTAGGGTTAGGGTTAGGTCACCATGAACTCATAGAGAAAAATGGACATCGGCAACAAACTGGGAGTGCTTGGATATGGTTAGGAGGGAACTTACTTTCCTAGGCTGCCCTATCTATGTTTCCTGCTAAAATGCATGGGGAAATCCCATTGGAGGAAAATTCCACTTAGGGTTAGGGTTAGGTCACCATGAACTCATAGAGAAAAATGGACATCGGCAACAAACTGGGAGTGCTTGGATATGGTTAGGAGGGAACTTACTTTTCTAGGCTGCCGTATCTACGTTTCCTGGTAAAATACATGGGAAAATCCCATTGGAGGAAAATTCCACCTAGGGTTAGGGTTAGGTCACCATGAATATGGAGAGCAATAGGGACATTGTCAATAAATTCGGAGTGCTTGGGAATGGTTAGGAGGGCACTTACTTTTCTAGGCTTCCCTATCTATGTTTCCTGGTAAAATACATGGGAAAATCCCATTGGAGGAAAATTCCACTTAGGGTTAGGGTTAAGTCACCATGAATATGGAGAGCAATAGGGACATTGTCAATAAATTCGGAGTGCTTGGGAATGGTTAGGAGGGCACTTACTTTTCTAGGCTTCCCTATCTATGTTTCCTGGTAAAATACATGGGAAAATCCCATTGGAGGAAAATTCCACCTAGGGTTAGGGTTAGGTCACCATGAATATGGAGAACCACAGGGACATTGTCAATAAATTCGGAGTGCTTGGGAATGGTTAGGAGGGAACTTACTTTTCTAGGCTGCCGTATCTACGTTTCCTGGTAAAATACATGGGAAAATCCCATTGGAGGAAAATTCCACTTAGGGTTAGGGTTAGGTCACCATGAACTCATAGAGAAAAATGGAGATCGGCAACAAACTGGGAGTGCTTGCATATGGTTAGGAGGGAACTTACTTTTCTAGGCTGCCCTATCTATGTTTCCTGCTAAAATGCATGGGAAAATCCCATTGGAGGAAAATTCCACTTAGGGTTAGGGTTAGGTCACCATGAACTCATAGAGAAAAATGGACATCGGCAACAAACTGGGAGTGCTTGGATATGGTTAGGAGGGAACTTACTTTCCTAGGCTGCCCTATCTATGTTTCCTGCTAAAATGCATGGGGAAATCCCATTGGAGGAAAATTCCACTTAGGGTTAGGGTTAGGTCACCATGAACTCATAGAGAAAAATGGACATCGGCAACAAACTGGGAGTGCTTGGATATGGTTAGGAGGGAACTTACTTTTCTAGGCTGCCGTATCTACGTTTCCTGGTAAAATACATGGGAAAATCCCATTGGAGGAAAATTCCACCTAGGGTTAGGGTTAGGTCACCATGAATATGGAGAGCAATAGGGACATTGTCAATAAATTCGGAGTGCTTGGAATGGTTAGGAGGGCACTTACTTTTCTAGGCTTCCCTATCTATGTTTCCTGGTGAAATACATGGGAAAATCCCATTGGAGGAAAATTCCACCTAGGGTTAGGGTTAGGTCACCATGAATATGGAGAACCACAGGGACATTGTCAATAAATTCGGAGTGCTTGGGAATGGTTAGGAGGGAACTTACTTTTCTAGGCTGCCGTATCTACATTTCCTGCTAAAATACATGGGAAGATCCCATTGGAGGAAAATTCCACCTAGGGTTAGGGTTAGGTCACCATGAATATGGAGAGCCACAGGGACATTGTCAATAAATTCGGAGTGCTTGGGAATGGTTAGGAGGGAACTTACTTTTCTAGGCTGCCGTATCTACATTTCCTGCTAAAATACATGGGAAGATCCCATTGGAGGAAAATTCCACTTAGGGTTAGGGTTAGGTCACCATGAACTCATAGAGAAAAATGGACATCGGCAACAAACTGGGAGTGCTTGGATATGGTTAGGAGGGAACTTACTTTTCTAGGCTGCCGTATCTACGTTTCCTGCTAAAATACATGGGAAGATCCCATTGGAGGAAAATTCCACCTAGGGTTAGGGTTAGGTCACCATGAACTCACAGAGAAAAATGGACATCGGCAACAAACTGGGAGTGCTTGGATATGGTTAGGACAGAACTTACTTTTCTAGGCTGCCGTATCTACGTTTCCTGGTAAAATACATGGGAAGATCCCATTGGAGGAAAATTCCACTTAGGGTTAGGGTTAAGTCACCATGAACTCATATAGAAAAATGGAGATCGGCAACAAACTGGGAGTGCTTGGATATGGTTAGGAGGGAAGTTACTTTTCTAGGCTGCCGTATCTACGTTTCCTGGTAAAATACATGGGAAAATCCCATTGGAGGAAAATTCCACTTAGGGTTAGGGTTAGGTCACCATGAACTCATAGAGAAAAATGGACATCGGCAACAAACTGGGAGTGCTTGGATATGGTTAGGAGGGAACTTACTTTTCTAGGCTGCCGTATCTACGTTTCCTGGTAAAATACATGGGAAGATCCCATTGGAGGAAAATTCCACTTAGGGTTAGGGTTAGGTCACCATGAACTCATAGAGAAAAATGGACATCGGCAACAAACTGGGAGTGCTTGGATATGGTTAGGAGGGAACTTACTTTTCTAGGCTGCCGTATCTACGTTTCCTGGTAAAATACATGGGAAAATCCCATTGGAGGAAAATTCCACCTAGGGTTAGGGTTAGGTCACCATGAATATGGAGAGCAACAGGGACATTGTCAATAAATTCGGAGTGCTTGAGAATGGTTAGGAGGGCACTTACTTTTCTAGGCTTCCCTATCTATGTTTCCTGGTAAAATACATGGGAAAATCCCATTGGAGGAAAATTCCACCTAGGGTTAGGGTTAGGTCACCATAAATATGGAGAGCAACAGGGACATTGTGAATAAATTCGGAGTGCTTGGGAATGGTTAGGAGGGAACTTACTTTTCTAGGCTTCCCTATCTATGTTTCCTGGTAAAATATATGGGAAAATCCCATTGGAGGAAAATTCCACTTAGGGTTAGGGTTAGGTCACCATGAACTCATAGAGAAAAATGGACATCGGCAACAAACTGGGAGTGCTTGCATATGGTTAGGAGGGAACTTACTTTTCTAGGCTGCCCTATCTATGTTTCCTGCTAAAATGCATGGGAAAATCCCATTGGAGGAAAATTCCACTTAGGGTTAGGGTTAGGTCACCATGAACTCATAGAGAAAAATGGACATCGGCAACAAACTGGGAGTGCTTGGATATGGTTAGGAGGGAACTTACTTTTCTAGGCTGCCGTATCTACGTTTCCTGGTAAAATACATGGGAAAATCCCATTGGAGGAAAATTCCACCTAGGGTTAGGGTTAGGTCACCATGAATATGGAGAGCAATAGGGACATTGTCAATAAATTCGGAGTGCTTGGGAATGGTTAGGAGGGCACTTACTTTTCTAGGCTTCCCTATCTATGTTTCCTGGTAAAATACATGGGAAAATCCCATTGGAGGAAAATTCCACCTAGGGTTAGGGTTAGGTCACCATGAATATGGAGAGCCACAGGGACATTGTCAATAAATTCAGAGTGCTTGGGAATGGTTAGGAGGGAACTTACTTTTCTAGGCTGCCGTATCTACATTTCCTGCTAAAATACATGGGAAGATCCCATTGGAGGAAAATTCCACTTAGGGTTAGGGTTAGGTCACCATGAACTCATAGAGAAAAATGGACATCGGCAACAAACTGGGAGTGCTTGGATATGGTTAGGAGGGAACTTACTTTTCTAGGCTGCCGTATCTACGTTTCCTGCTAAAATACATGGGAAGATCCCATTGGAGGAAAATTCCACCTAGGGTTAGGGTTAGGTCACCATGAACTCACAGAGAAAAATGGACATCGGCAACAAACTGGGAGTGCTTGGATATGGCTAGGACAGAACTTACTTTTCTAGGCTGCCGTATCTACGTTTCCTGGTAAAATACATGGGAAGATCCCATTGGAGGAAAATTCCACTTAGGGTTAGGGTTAAGTCACCATGAACTCATAGAGAAAAATGGAGATCGGCAACAAACTGGGAGTGCTTGCATATGGTTAGGAGGGAACTTACTTTTCTAGGCTGCCCTATCTATGTTTCCTGCTAAAATGCATGGGAAAATCCCATTGGAGGAAAATTCCACTTAGGGTTAGGGTTAGGTCACCATGAACTCATAGAGAAAAATGGACATCGGCAACAAACTGGGAGTGCTTGGATATGGTTAGGAGGGAACTTACTTTCCTAGGCTGCCCTATCTATGTTTCCTGCTAAAATGCATGGGGAAATCCCATTGGAGGAAAATTCCACTTAGGGTTAGGGTTAGGTCACCATGAACTCATAGAGAAAAATGGACATCGGCAACAAACTGGGAGTGCTTGGATATGGTTAGGAGGGAACTTACTTTTCTAGGCTGCCGTATCTACGTTTCCTGGTAAAATACATGGGAAAATCCCATTGGAGGAAAATTCCACCTAGGGTTAGGGTTAGGTCACCATGAATATGGAGAGCAATAGGGACATTGTCAATAAATTCGGAGTGCTTGGGAATGGTTAGGAGGGCACTTACTTTTCTAGGCTTCCCTATCTATGTTTCCTGGTAAAATACATGGGAAAATCCCATTGGAGGAAAATTCCACCTAGGGTTAGGGTTAGGTCACCATGAATATGGAGAACCACAGGGACATTGTCAATAAATTCGGAGTGCTTGGGAATGGTTAGGAGGGAACTTACTTTTCTAGGCTGCCGTATCTACGTTTCCTGGTAAAATACATGGGAAAATCCCATTGGAGGAAAATTCCACTTAGGGTTAGGGTTAGGTCACCATGAACTCATAGAGAAAAATGGAGATCGGCAACAAACTGGGAGTGCTTGCATATGGTTAGGAGGGAACTTACTTTTCTAGGCTGCCCTATCTATGTTTCCTGCTAAAATGCATGGGAAAATCCCATTGGAGGAAAATTCCACTTAGGGTTAGGGTTAGGTCACCATGAACTCATAGAGAAAAATGGACATCGGCAACAAACTGGGAGTGCTTGGATATGGTTAGGAGGGAACTTACTTTCCTAGGCTGCCCTATCTATGTTTCCTGCTAAAATGCATGGGGAAATCCCATTGGAGGAAAATTCCACTTAGGGTTAGGGTTAGGTCACCATGAACTCATAGAGAAAAATGGACATCGGCAACAAACTGGGAGTGCTTGGATATGGTTAGGAGGGAACTTACTTTTCTAGGCTGCCGTATCTACGTTTCCTGGTAAAATACATGGGAAAATCCCATTGGAGGAAAATTCCACCTAGGGTTAGGGTTAGGTCACCATGAATATGGAGAGCAATAGGGACATTGTCAATAAATTCGGAGTGCTTGGATTGGTTAGGAGGGCACTTACTTTTCTAGGCTTCCCTATCTATGTTTCCTGGTAAAATACATGGGAAAATCCCATTGGAGGAAAATTCCACCTAGGGTTAGGGTTAGGTCACCATGAATATGGAGAGCCACAGGGACATTGTCAATAAATTCAGAGTGCTTGGGAATGGTTAGGAGGGAACTTACTTTTCTAGGCTGCCGTATCTACATTTCCTGCTAAAATACATGGGAAGATCCCATTGGAGGAAAATTCCACTTAGGGTTAGGGTTAGGTCACCATGAACTCATAGAGAAAAATGGACATCGGCAACAAACTGGGAGTGCTTGGATATGGTTAGGAGGGAACTTACTTTTCTAGGCTGCCGTATCTACGTTTCCTGCTAAAATACATGGGAAGATCCCATTGGAGGAAAATTCCACCTAGGGTTAGGGTTAGGTCACCATGAACTCACAGAGAAAAATGGACATCGGCAACAAACTGGGAGTGCTTGGATATGGCTAGGACAGAACTTACTTTTCTAGGCTGCCGTATCTACGTTTCCTGGTAAAATACATGGGAAGATCCCATTGGAGGAAAATTCCACTTAGGGTTAGGGTTAAGTCACCATGAACTCATAGAGAAAAATGGAGATCGGCAACAAACTGGGAGTGCTTGCATATGGTTAGGAGGGAACTTACTTTTCTAGGCTGCCCTATCTATGTTTCCTGCTAAAATGCATGGGAAAATCCCATTGGAGGAAAATTCCACTTAGGGTTAGGGTTAAGTCACCATGAACTCATAGAGAAAAATGGACATCGGCAACAAACTGGGAGTGCTTGGATATGGTTAGGAGGGAACTTACTTTCCTAGGCTGCCCTATCTATGTTTCCTGCTAAAATGCATGGGGAAATCCCATTGGAGGAAAATTCCACTTAGGGTTAGGGTTAGGTCACCATGAACTCATAGAGAAAAATGGACATCGGCAACAAACTGGGAGTGCTTGGATATGGTTAGGAGGGAACTTACTTTTCTAGGCTGCCGTATCTACGTTTCCTGGTAAAATACATGGGAAAATCCCATTGGAGGAAAATTCCACCTAGGGTTAGGGTTAGGTCACCATGAATATGGAGAGCAATAGGGACATTGTCAATAAATTCGGAGTGCTTGGGAATGGTTAGGAGGGCACTTACTTTTCTAGGCTTCCCTATCTATGTTTCCTGGTAAAATACATGGGAAAATCCCATTGGAGGAAAATTCCACCTAGGGTTAGGGTTAGGTCACCATGAATATGGAGAACCACAGGGACATTGTCAATAAATTCGGAGTGCTTGGGAATGGTTAGGAGGGAACTTACTTTTCTAGGCTGCCGTATCTACGTTTCCTGGTAAAATACATGGGAAAATCCCATTGGAGGAAAATTCCACTTAGGGTTAGGGTTAGGTCACCATGAACTCATAGAGAAAAATGGAGATCGGCAACAAACTGGGAGTGCTTGCATATGGTTAGGAGGGAACTTACTTTTCTAGGCTGCCCTATCTATGTTTCCTGCTAAAATGCATGGGAAAATCCCATTGGAGGAAAATTCCACTTAGGGTTAGGGTTAGGTCACCATGAACTCATAGAGAAAAATGGACATCGGCAACAAACTGGGAGTGCTTGGATATGGTTAGGAGGGAACTTACTTTCCTAGGCTGCCCTATCTATGTTTCCTGCTAAAATGCATGGGGAAATCCCATTGGAGGAAAATTCCACTTAGGGTTAGGGTTAGGTCACCATGAACTCATAGAGAAAAATGGACATCGGCAACAAACTGGGAGTGCTTGGATATGGTTAGGAGGGAACTTACTTTTCTAGGCTGCCGTATCTACGTTTCCTGGTAAAATACATGGGAAAATCCCATTGGAGGAAAATTCCACCTAGGGTTAGGGTTAGGTCACCATGAATATGGAGAGCAATAGGGACATTGTCAATAAATTCGGAGTGCTTGGAATGGTTAGGAGGGCACTTACTTTTCTAGGCTTCCCTATCTATGTTTCCTGGTGAAATACATGGGAAAATCCCATTGGAGGAAAATTCCACCTAGGGTTAGGGTTAGGTCACCATGAATATGGAGAACCACAGGGACATTGTCAATAAATTCGGAGTGCTTGGGAATGGTTAGGAGGGAACTTACTTTTCTAGGCTGCCGTATCTACATTTCCTGCTAAAATACATGGGAAGATCCCATTGGAGGAAAATTCCACCTAGGGTTAGGGTTAGGTCACCATGAATATGGAGAGCAATAGGGACATTGTCAATAAATTCGGAGTGCTTGGGAATGGTTAGGAGGGCACTTACTTTTCTAGGCTTCCCTATCTATGTTTCCTGGTAAAATACATGGGAAAATCCCATTGGAGGAAAATTCCACCTAGGGTTAGGGTTAGGTCACCATGAATATGGAGAACCACAGGGACATTGTCAATAAATTCGGAGTGCTTGGGAATGGTTAGGAGGGAACTTACTTTTCTAGGCTGCCGTATCTACGTTTCCTGGTAAAATACATGGGAAAATCCCATTGGAGGAAAATTCCACTTAGGGTTAGGGTTAGGTCACCATGAACTCATAGAGAAAAATGGAGATCGGCAACAAACTGGGAGTGCTTGCATATGGTTAGGAGGGAACTTACTTTTCTAGGCTGCCCTATCTATGTTTCCTGCTAAAATGCATGGGAAAATCCCATTGGAGGAAAATTCCACTTAGGGTTAGGGTTAGGTCACCATGAACTCATAGAGAAAAATGGACATCGGCAACAAACTGGGAGTGCTTGGATATGGTTAGGAGGGAACTTACTTTCCTAGGCTGCCCTATCTATGTTTCCTGCTAAAATGCATGGGGAAATCCCATTGGAGGAAAATTCCACTTAGGGTTAGGGTTAGGTCACCATGAACTCATAGAGAAAAATGGACATCGGCAACAAACTGGGAGTGCTTGGATATGGTTAGGAGGGAACTTACTTTTCTAGGCTGCCGTATCTACGTTTCCTGGTAAAATACATGGGAAAATCCCATTGGAGGAAAATTCCACCTAGGGTTAGGGTTAGGTCACCATGAATATGGAGAGCAATAGGGACATTGTCAATAAATTCGGAGTGCTTGGAATGGTTAGGAGGGCACTTACTTTTCTAGGCTTCCCTATCTATGTTTCCTGGTGAAATACATGGGAAAATCCCATTGGAGGAAAATTCCACCTAGGGTTAGGGTTAGGTCACCATGAATATGGAGAACCACAGGGACATTGTCAATAAATTCGGAGTGCTTGGGAATGGTTAGGAGGGAACTTACTTTTCTAGGCTGCCGTATCTACATTTCCTGCTAAAATACATGGGAAGATCCCATTGGAGGAAAATTCCACCTAGGGTTAGGGTTAGGTCACCATGAATATGGAGAGCCACAGGGACATTGTCAATAAATTCGGAGTGCTTGGGAATGGTTAGGAGGGAACTTACTTTTCTAGGCTGCCGTATCTACATTTCCTGCTAAAATACATGGGAAGATCCCATTGGAGGAAAATTCCACTTAGGGTTAGGGTTAGGTCACCATGAACTCATAGAGAAAAATGGACATCGGCAACAAACTGGGAGTGCTTGGATATGGTTAGGAGGGAACTTACTTATCTAGGCTGCCGTATCTACGTTTCCTGCTAAAATACATGGGAAGATCCCATTGGAGGAAAATTCCACCTAGGGTTAGGGTTAGGTCACCATGAACTCACAGAGAAAAATGGACATCGGCAACAAACTGGGAGTGCTTGGATATGGTTAGGACAGAACTTACTTTTCTAGGCTGCCGTATCTACGTTTCCTGGTAAAATACATGGGAAGATCCCATTGGAGGAAAATTCCACTTAGGGTTAGGGTTAAGTCACCATGAACTCATATAGAAAAATGGAGATCGGCAACAAACTGGGAGTGCTTGGATATGGTTAGGAGGGAAGTTACTTTTCTAGGCTGCCGTATCTACGTTTCCTGGTAAAATACATGGGAAAATCCCATTGGAGGAAAATTCCACTTAGGGTTAGGGTTAGGTCACCATGAACTCATAGAGAAAAATGGACATCGGCAACAAACTGGGAGTGCTTGGATATGGTTAGGAGGGAACTTACTTTTCTAGGCTGCCGTATCTACGTTTCCTGGTAAAATACATGGGAAGATCCCATTGGAGGAAAATTCCACTTAGGGTTAGGGTTAGGTCACCATGAACTCATAGAGAAAAATGGACATCGGCAACAAACTGGGAGTGCTTGGATATGGTTAGGAGGGAACTTACTTTTCTAGGCTGCCGTATCTACGTTTCCTGGTAAAATACATGGGAAAATCCCATTGGAGGAAAATTCCACCTAGGGTTAGGGTTAGGTCACCATGAATATGGAGAGCAACAGGGACATTGTCAATAAATTCGGAGTGCTTGAGAATGGTTAGGAGGGCACTTACTTTTCTAGGCTTCCCTATCTATGTTTCCTGGTAAAATACATGGGAAAATCCCATTGGAGGAAAATTCCACCTAGGGTTAGGGTTAGGTCACCATGAATATGGAGAGCCACAGGGACATTGTCAATAAATTCGGAGTGCTTGGGAATGGTTAGGAGGGAACTTACTTTTCTAGGCTGCCGTATCTACATTTCCTGCTAAAATACATGGGAAGATCCCATTGGAGGAAAATTCCACTTAGGGTTAGGGTTAGGTCACCATGAACTCATAGAGAAAAATGGACATCGGCAACAAACTGGGAGTGCTAGGATATGGTTAGGAGGGAACTTACTTTTCTAGGCTGCCGTATCTACGTTTCCTGCTAAAATACATGGGAAGATCCCATTGGAGGAAAATTCCACCTAGGGTTAGGGTTAGGTCACCATGAACTCACAGAGAAAAATGGACATCGGCAACAAACTGGGAGTGCTTGGATATGGTTAGGACAGAACTTACTTTTCTAGGCTGCCGTATCTACGTTTCCTGGTAAAATGCATGGGAAAATCCCATTGGAGGAAAATTCCACTTAGGGTTAGGGTTAGGGTTAGGTCACCATGAACTCACAGAGAAAAATGGAGATCGGCAACAAACTGGGAGTGCTTGCATATGGTTAGGAGGGAACTTACTTTTCTAGGCTGCCCTATCTATGTTTCCTGCTAAAATGCATGGGAAAATCCCATTGGAGGAAAATTCCACTTAGGGTTAGGGTTAGGTCACCATGAACTCATAGAGAAAAATGGACATCGGCAACAAACTGGGAGTTCTTGGATATGGTTAGGAGGGAACTTACTTTCCTAGGCTGCCCTATCTATGTTTCCTGCTAAAATGCATGGGGAAATCCCATTGGAGGAAAATTCCACTTAGGGTTAGGGTTAGGTCACCATGAACTCATAGAGAAAAATGGACATCGGCAACAAACTGGGAGTGCTTGGATATGGTTAGGAGGGAACTTACTTTTCTAGGCTGCCGTATCTACGTTTCCTGGTAAAATACATGGGAAAATCCCATTGGAGGAAAATTCCACCTAGGGTTAGGGTTAGGTCACCATGAATATGGAGAGCAATAGGGACATTGTCAATAAATTCGGAGTGCTTGGGAATGGTTAGGAGGGCACTTACTTTTCTAGGCTTCCCTATCTATGTTTCCTGGTAAAATACATGGGAAAATCCCATTGGAGGAAAATTCCACCTAGGGTTAGGGTTAGGTCACCATGAATATGGAGAACCACAGGGACATTGTCAATAAATTCGGAGTGCTTGGGAATGGTTAGGAGGGAACTTACTTTTCTAGGCTGCCGTATCTACATTTCCTGCTAAAATACATGGGAAGATCCCATTGGAGGAAAATTCCACTTAGGGTTAGGGTTAAGTCACCATGAACTCATAGAGAAAAATGGAGATCGGCAACAAACTGGGAGTGCTTGCATATGGTTAGGAGGGAACTTAATTTTCTAGGCTGCCCTATCTATGTTTCCTGCTAAAATGCATGGGAAAATCCCATTGGAGGAAAATTCCACTTAGGGTTAGGGTTAGGTCACCATGAACTCATAGAGAAAAATGGACATCGGCAACAAACTGGGAGTGCTTGGATATGGTTAGGAGGGAACTTACTTTCCTAGGCTGCCCTATCTATGTTTCCTGCTAAAATGCATGGGGAAATCCCATTGGAGGAAAATTCCACTTAGGGTTAGGGTTAGGTCACCATGAACTCATAGAGAAAAATGGACATCGGCAACAAACTGGGAGTGCTTGGATATGGTTAGGAGGGAACTTACTTTTCTAGGCTGCCGTATCTACGTTTCCTGGTAAAATACATGGGAAAATCCCATTGGAGGAAAATTCCACCTAGGGTTAGGGTTAGGTCACCATGAATATGGAGAGCAATAGGGACATTGTCAATAAATTCGGAGTGCTTGGGAATGGTTAGGAGGGCACTTACTTTTCTAGGCTTCCCTATCTATGTTTCCTGGTAAAATACATGGGAAAATCCCATTGGAGGAAAATTCCACCTAGGGTTAGGGTTAGGTCACCATGAATATGGAGAACCACAGGGACATTGTCAATAAATTCGGGGTGCTTGGGAATGGTTAGGAGGGAACTTACTTTTCTAGGCTTCGCTATCTATGTTTCCTGGTAAAATACATGGGAAAATCCCATTGGAGGAAAATTCCACTTAGCGTTTGGGTTAGGTCACCATGAACATGGAGAGAAAAATGGACATCGGCAACAAACTGGGAGTGCTTGGATATGGTTAGGAGGGAACTTACTTTTCTAGGCTGCCGTATCTACGTTTCCTGCTAAAATACATGGGAAGATCCCATTGGAGGAAAATTCCACCTAGGGTTAGGGTTAGGTCACCATGAACTCACAGAGAAAAATGGACATCGGCAACAAACTGGGAGTGCTTGGATATGGTTAGGACAGAACTTACTTTTCTAGGCTGCCGTATCTACGTTTCCTGGTAAAATGCATGGGAAAATCCCATTGGAGGAAAATTCCACTTAGGGTTAGGGTTAGGGTTAGGTCACCATGAACTCACAGAGAAAAATGGAGATCGGCAACAAACTGGGAGTGCTTGCATATGGTTAGGAGGGAACTTACTTTTCTAGGCTGCCCTATCTATGTTTCCTGCTAAAATGCATGGGAAAATCCCATTGGAGGAAAATTCCACTTAGGGTTAGGGTTAGGTCACCATGAACTCATAGAGAAAAATGGACATCGGCAACAAACTGGGAGTGCTTGGATATGGTTAGGAGGGAACTTACTTTCCTAGGCTGCCCTATCTATGTTTCCTGCTAAAATGCATGGGGAAATCCCATTGGAGGAAAATTCCACTTAGGGTTAGGGTTAGGTCACCATGAACTCATAGAGAAAAATGGACATCGGCAACAAACTGGGAGTGCTTGGATATGGTTAGGAGGGAACTTACTTTTCTAGGCTGCCGTATCTACGTTTCCTGGTAAAATACATGGGAAAATCCCATTGGAGGAAAATTCCACCTAGGGTTAGGGTTAGGTCACCATGAATATGGAGAGCAATAGGGACATTGTCAATAAATTCGGAGTGCTTGGGAATGGTTAGGAGGGCACTTACTTTTCTAGGCTGCCGTATCTACATTTCCTGCTAAAATACATGGGAAGATCCCATTGGAGGAAAATTCCACTTAGGGTTAGGGTTAAGTCACCATGAACTCATAGAGAAAAATGGAGATCGGCAACAAACTGGGAGTGCTTGCATATGGTTAGGAGGGAACTTACTTTTCTAGGCTGCCCTATCTATGTTTCCTGCTAAAATGCATGGGAAAATCCCATTGGAGGAAAATTCCACTTAGGGTTAGGGTTAGGTCACCATGAACTCATAGAGAAAAATGGACATCGGCAACAAACTGGGAGTGCTTGGATATGGTTAGGAGGGAACTTACTTTCCTAGGCTGCCCTATCTATGTTTCCTGCTAAAATGCATGGGGAAATCCCATTGGAGGAAAATTCCACTTAGGGTTAGGGTTAGGTCACCATGAACTCATAGAGAAAAATGGACATCGGCAACAAACTGGGAGTGCTTGGATATGGTTAGGAGGGAACTTACTTTTCTAGGCTGCCGTATCTACGTTTCCTGGTAAAATACATGGGAAAATCCCATTGGAGGAAAATTCCACCTAGGGTTAGGGTTAGGTCACCATGAATATGGAGAGAAATAGGGACATTGTCAATAAATTCGGAGTGCTTGGGAATGGTTAGGAGGGCACTTACTTTTCTAGGCTTCCCTATCTATGTTTCCTGGTAAAATACATGGGAAAATCCCATTGGAGGAAAATTCCACCTAGGGTTAGGGTTAGGTCACCATGAATATGGAGAACCACAGGGACATTGTCAATAAATTCGGGGTGCTTGGGAATGGTTAGGAGGGAACTTACTTTTCTAGGCTTCGCTATCTATGTTTCCTGGTAAAATACATGGGAAAATCCCATTGGAGGAAAATTCCACTTAGCGTTTGGGTTAGGTCACCATGAACATGGAGAGAAAAATGGACATCGGCAACAAACTGGGAGTGCTTGGATATGGTTAGGAGGGAACTTACTTTTCTAGGCTGCCGTATCTACGTTTCCTGCTAAAATACATGGGAAAATCCCATTGGAGGAAAATTCCACTTAGTGTTAGGGTTAGGTCACCATGAACTCATAGAGAAAAATGGACATCGGCAACAAACTGGGAGTGCTTGGATATGGTCAGGAGGGAACTTACTTTTCTAGGCTGCCGTATCTACGTTTCCTGCTAAAATACATGGGAAAATCCCATTGGAGGAAAATTCCACTTAGGGTTAGGGTTAAGTCACCATGAACTCATAGAGAAAAATGGACATCGGCAACAAACTGGGAGTGCTTGCATATGGTTAGGAGGGAACTTACTTTTCTAGGCTGCCCTATCTATGTTTCCTGCTAAAATGCATGGGAAAATCCCATTGGAGGAAAATTCCACTTAGGGTTAGGGTTAGGTCACCATGAACTCATAGAGAAAAATGGACATCGGCAACAAACTGGGAGTGCTTGGATATGGTTAGGAGGGAACTTACTTTCCTAGGCTGCCCTATCTATGTTTCCTGCTAAAATGCATGGGGAAATCCCATTGGAGGAAAATTCCACTTAGGGTTAGGTCACCATGAACTCATAGAGAAAAATGGACATCGGCAACAAACTGGGAGTGCTTGGATATGGTTAGGAGGGAACTTACTTTTCTAGGCTGCCGTATCTACGTTTCCTGGTAAAATACATGGGAAAATCCCATTGGAGGAAAATTCCACCTAGGGTTAGGGTTAGGTCACCATGAATATGGAGAGCAATAGGGACATTGTCAATAAATTCGGAGTGCTTGGGAATGGTTAGGAGGGCACTTACTTTTCTAGGCTTCCCTATCTATGTTTCCTGGTAAAATACATGGGAAAATCCCATTGGAGGAAAATTCCACCTAGGGTTAGGGTTAGGTCACCATGAATATGGAGAACCACAGGGACATTGTCAATAAATTCGGAGTGCTTGGGAATGGTTAGGAGGGAACTTACTTTTCTAGGCTGCCGTATCTACATTTCCTGCTAAAATACATGGGAAGATCCCATTGGAGGAATATTCCACTTAGGGTTAGGGTTAAGTCACCATGAACTCATAGAGAAAAATGGACATCGGCAACAAACTGGGAGTGCTTGGATATGGTTAGGAGGGAACTTACTTTTCTAGGCTGCCGTATCTACGTTTCCTGGTAAAATACATGGGAAAATCCCATTGGAGGAAAATTCCACTTAGGGTTAGGGTTAGGTCACCATGAACTCATAGAGAAAAATGGACATCGGCAACAAACTGGGAGTGCTTGGATATGGTTAGGAGGGAACTTACTTTTCTAGGCTGCCCTATCTATGTTTCCTGCTAAAATGCATGGGGAAATCCCATTGGAGGAAAATTCCACTTAGGATTAGGGTTAGGTCACCATGAACTCATAGAGAAAAATGGACATCGGCAACAAACTGGGAGTGCTTGGATATGGTTAGGAGGGAACTTACTTTTCTAGGCTGCCGTATCTACGTTTCCTGGTAAAATACATGGGAAAATCCCATTGGAGGAAAATTCCACTTAGGGTTAGGGTTAGGTCACCATGAACTCATAGAGAAAAATGGACATCGGCAACAAACTGGGAGTGCTTGGATATGGTTAGGAGGGAACTTACTTTTCTAGGCTGCCGTATCTACGTTTCCTGCTAAAATACATGGGAAGATCCCATTGGAGGAAAATTCCACTTAGGGTTAGGGTTAGGTCACCATGAACTCATAGAGAAAAATGGACATCGGCAACAAACTGGGAGTGCTTGGATATGGTTAGGAGGGAACTTACTTTTCTAGGCTGCCGTATCTACGTTTCCTGGTAAAATACATGGGAAAATCCCATTGGAGGAAAATTCCACCTAGGGTTAGTGTTAGGTCACCATAAATATGGAGAGCAACAGGGACATTGTGAATAAATTCGGAGTGCTTGGGAATGGTTAGGAGGGAACTTACTTTTCTAGGCTTCCCTATCTACGTTTCCTGCTAAAATATATGGGAAAATCCCATTGGAGGAAAATTCCACTTAGGGTTAGGGTTAGGTCACCATGAACTCATAGAGAAAAATGGACATCGGCAACAAACTGGGAGTGCTTGGATATGGTTAGGAGGGAACTTACTTTTCTAGGCTGCCCTATCTATGTTTCCTGCTAAAATGCATGGGGAAATCCCATTGGAGGAAAATTCCACTTAGGATTAGGGTTAGGTCACCATGAACTCATAGAGAAAAATGGACATCGGCAACAAACTGGGAGTGCTTGGATATGGTTAGGAGGGAACTTACTTTTCTAGGCTGCCGTATCTACGTTTCCTGCTAAAATACATGGGAAGATCCCATTGGAGGAAAATTCCACCTAGGGTTAGGGTTAGGTCACCATGAATATGGAGAGCAATAGGGACATTGTCAATAAATTCGGAGTGCTTGGGAATGGTTAGGAGGGCACTTACTTTTCTAGGCTTCCCTATCTATGTTTCCTGGTAAAATACATGGGAAAATCCCATTGGAGGAAAATTCCACCTAGGGTTAGGGTTAGGTCACCATGAATATGGAGAACCACAGGGACATTGTCAATAAATTCGGAGTGCTTGGGAATGGTTAGGAGGGAACTTACTTTTCTAGGCTGCCGTATCTACATTTCCTGCTAAAATACATGGGAAGATCCCATTGGAGGAAAATTCCACTTAGGGTTAGGGTTAAGTCACCATGAACTCATAGAGAAAAATGGAGATCGGCAACAAACTGGGAGTGCTTGCATATGGTTAGGAGGGAACTTACTTTTCTAGGCTGCCCTATCTATGTTTCCTGCTAAAATGCATGGGAAAATCCCATTGGAGGAAAATTCCACTTAGGGTTAGGGTTAGGTCACCATGAACTCATAGAGAAAAATGGACATCGGCAACAAACTGGGAGTGCTTGGATATGGTTAGGAGGGAACTTACTTTCCTAGGCTGCCCTATCTATGTTTCCTGCTAAAATGCATGGGGAAATCCCATTGGAGGAAAATTCCACTTAGGGTTAGGGTTAGGTCACCATGAACTCATAGAGAAAAATGGACATCGGCAACAAACTGGGAGTGCTTGGATATGGTTAGGAGGGAACTTACTTTTCTAGGCTGCCGTATCTACGTTTCCTGGTAAAATACATGGGAAAATCCCATTGGAGGAAAATTCCACCTAGGGTTAGGGTTAGGTCACCATGAATATGGAGAGAAATAGGGACATTGTCAATAAATTCGGAGTGCTTGGGAATGGTTAGGAGGGCACTTACTTTTCTAGGCTTCCCTATCTATGTTTCCTGGTAAAATACATGGGAAAATCCCATTGGAGGAAAATTCCACCTAGGGTTAGGGTTAGGTCACCATGAATATGGAGAACCACAGGGACATTGTCAATAAATTCGGGGTGCTTGGGAATGGTTAGGAGGGAACTTACTTTTCTAGGCTTCGCTATCTATGTTTCCTGGTAAAATACATGGGAAAATCCCATTGGAGGAAAATTCCACTTAGCGTTTGGGTTAGGTCACCATGAACATGGAGAGAAAAATGGACATCGGCAACAAACTGGGAGTGCTTGGATATGGTTAGGAGGGAACTTACTTTTCTAGGCTGCCGTATCTACGTTTCCTGCTAAAATACATGGGAAAATCCCATTGGAGGAAAATTCCACTTAGTGTTAGGGTTAGGTCACCATGAACTCATAGAGAAAAATGGACATCGGCAACAAACTGGGAGTGCTTGGATATGGTCAGGAGGGAACTTACTTTTCTAGGCTGCCGTATCTACGTTTCCTGCTAAAATACATGGGAAGATCCCATTGGAGGAAAATTCCACCTAGGGTTAGGGTTAGGTCACCATGAACTCACAGAGAAAAATGGACATCGGCAACAAACTGGGAGTGCTTGGATATGGTTAGGACAGAACTTACTTTTCTAGGCTGCCGTATCTACGTTTCCTGGTAAAATACATGGGAAGATCCCATTGGAGGAAAATTCCACTTAGGGTTAGGGTTAAGTCACCATGAACTCATAGAGAAAAATGGACATCGGCAACAAACTGGGAGTGCTTGCATATGGTTAGGAGGGAACTTACTTTTCTAGGCTGCCCTATCTATGTTTCCTGCTAAAATGCATGGGAAAATCCCATTGGAGGAAAATTCCACTTAGGGTTAGGGTTAGGTCACCATGAACTCATAGAGAAAAATGGACATCGGCAACAAACTGGGAGTGCTTGGATATGGTTAGGAGGGAACTTACTTTCCTAGGCTGCCCTATCTATGTTTCCTGCTAAAATGCATGGGGAAATCCCATTGGAGGAAAATTCCACTTAGGGTTAGGTCACCATGAACTCATAGAGAAAAATGGACATCGGCAACAAACTGGGAGTGCTTGGATATGGTTAGGAGGGAACTTACTTTTCTAGGCTGCCGTATCTACGTTTCCTGGTAAAATACATGGGAAAATCCCATTGGAGGAAAATTCCACCTAGGGTTAGGGTTAGGTCACCATGAATATGGAGAGCAATAGGGACATTGTCAATAAATTCGGAGTGCTTGGGAATGGTTAGGAGGGCACTTACTTTTCTAGGCTTCCCTATCTATGTTTCCTGGTAAAATACATGGGAAAATCCCATTGGAGGAAAATTCCACCTAGGGTTAGGGTTAGGTCACCATGAATATGGAGAACCACAGGGACATTGTCAATAAATTCGGAGTGCTTGGGAATGGTTAGGAGGGAACTTACTTTTCTAGGCTGCCGTATCTACATTTCCTGCTAAAATACATGGGAAGATCCCATTGGAGGAATATTCCACTTAGGGTTAGGGTTAAGTCACCATGAACTCATAGAGAAAAATGGACATCGGCAACAAACTGGGAGTGCTTGGATATGGTTAGGAGGGAACTTACTTTTCTAGGCTGCCGTATCTACGTTTCCTGGTAAAATACATGGGAAAATCCCATTGGAGGAAAATTCCACTTAGGGTTAGGGTTAGGTCACCATGAACTCATAGAGAAAAATGGACATCGGCAACAAACTGGGAGTGCTTGGATATGGTTAGGAGGGAACTTACTTTTCTAGGCTGCCCTATCTATGTTTCCTGCTAAAATGCATGGGGAAATCCCATTGGAGGAAAATTCCACTTAGGATTAGGGTTAGGTCACCATGAACTCATAGAGAAAAATGGACATCGGCAACAAACTGGGAGTGCTTGGATATGGTTAGGAGGGAACTTACTTTTCTAGGCTGCCGTATCTACGTTTCCTGGTAAAATACATGGGAAAATCCCATTGGAGGAAAATTCCACTTAGGGTTAGGGTTAGGTCACCATGAACTCATAGAGAAAAATGGACATCGGCAACAAACTGGGAGTGCTTGGATATGGTTAGGAGGGAACTTACTTTTCTAGGCTGCCGTATCTACGTTTCCTGCTAAAATACATGGGAAGATCCCATTGGAGGAAAATTCCACTTAGGGTTAGGGTTAGGTCACCATGAACTCATAGAGAAAAATGGACATCGGCAACAAACTGGGAGTGCTTGGATATGGTTAGGAGGGAACTTACTTTTCTAGGCTGCCGTATCTACGTTTCCTGGTAAAATACATGGGAAAATCCCATTGGAGGAAAATTCCACCTAGGGTTAGTGTTAGGTCACCATAAATATGGAGAGCAACAGGGACATTGTGAATAAATTCGGAGTGCTTGGGAATGGTTAGGAGGGAACTTACTTTTCTAGGCTTCCCTATCTACGTTTCCTGCTAAAATATATGGGAAAATCCCATTGGAGGAAAATTCCACTTAGGGTTAGGGTTAGGTCACCATGAACTCATAGAGAAAAATGGACATCGGCAACAAACTGGGAGTGCTTGGATATGGTTAGGAGGGAACTTACTTTTCTAGGCTGCCCTATCTATGTTTCCTGCTAAAATGCATGGGGAAATCCCATTGGAGGAAAATTCCACTTAGGATTAGGGTTAGGTCACCATGAACTCATAGAGAAAAATGGACATCGGCAACAAACTGGGAGTGCTTGGATATGGTTAGGAGGGAACTTACTTTTCTAGGCTGCCGTATCTACGTTTCCTGCTAAAATACATGGGAAGATCCCATTGGAGGAAAATTCCACCTAGGGTTAGGGTTAGGTCACCATGAATATGGAGAGCAATAGGGACATTGTCAATAAATTCGGAGTGCTTGGGAATGGTTAGGAGGGCACTTACTTTTCTAGGCTTCCCTATCTATGTTTCCTGGTAAAATACATGGGAAAATCCCATTGGAGGAAAATTCCACCTAGGGTTAGGGTTAGGTCACCATGAATATGGAGAACCACAGGGACATTGTCAATAAATTCGGAGTGCTTGGGAATGGTTAGGAGGGAACTTACTTTTCTAGGCTGCCGTATCTACATTTCCTGCTAAAATACATGGGAAGATCCCATTGGAGGAAAATTCCACTTAGGGTTAGGGTTAAGTCACCATGAACTCATAGAGAAAAATGGAGATCGGCAACAAACTGGGAGTGCTTGCATATGGTTAGGAGGGAACTTACTTTTCTAGGCTGCCCTATCTATGTTTCCTGCTAAAATGCATGGGAAAATCCCATTGGAGGAAAATTCCACTTAGGGTTAGGGTTAGGTCACCATGAACTCATAGAGAAAAATGGACATCGGCAACAAACTGGGAGTGCTTGGATATGGTTAGGAGGGAACTTACTTTCCTAGGCTGCCCTATCTATGTTTCCTGCTAAAATGCATGGGGAAATCCCATTGGAGGAAAATTCCACTTAGGGTTAGGGTTAGGTCACCATGAACTCATAGAGAAAAATGGACATCGGCAACAAACTGGGAGTGCTTGGATATGGTTAGGAGGGAACTTACTTTTCTAGGCTGCCGTATCTACGTTTCCTGGTAAAATACATGGGAAAATCCCATTGGAGGAAAATTCCACCTAGGGTTAGGGTTAGGTCACCATGAATATGGAGAGAAATAGGGACATTGTCAATAAATTCGGAGTGCTTGGGAATGGTTAGGAGGGCACTTACTTTTCTAGGCTTCCCTATCTATGTTTCCTGGTAAAATACATGGGAAAATCCCATTGGAGGAAAATTCCACCTAGGGTTAGGGTTAGGTCACCATGAATATGGAGAACCACAGGGACATTGTCAATAAATTCGGGGTGCTTGGGAATGGTTAGGAGGGAACTTACTTTTCTAGGCTTCGCTATCTATGTTTCCTGGTAAAATACATGGGAAAATCCCATTGGAGGAAAATTCCACTTAGCGTTTGGGTTAGGTCACCATGAACATGGAGAGAAAAATGGACATCGGCAACAAACTGGGAGTGCTTGGATATGGTTAGGAGGGAACTTACTTTTCTAGGCTGCCGTATCTACGTTTCCTGCTAAAATACATGGGAAAATCCCATTGGAGGAAAATTCCACTTAGTGTTAGGGTTAGGTCACCATGAACTCATAGAGAAAAATGGACATCGGCAACAAACTGGGAGTGCTTGGATATGGTCAGGAGGGAACTTACTTTTCTAGGCTGCCGTATCTACGTTTCCTGCTAAAATACATGGGAAGATCCCATTGGAGGAAAATTCCACCTAGGGTTAGGGTTAGGTCACCATGAACTCACAGAGAAAAATGGACATCGGCAACAAACTGGGAGTGCTTGGATATGGTTAGGACAGAACTTACTTTTCTAGGCTGCCGTATCTACGTTTCCTGGTAAAATACATGGGAAGATCCCATTGGAGGAAAATTCCACTTAGGGTTAGGGTTAAGTCACCATGAACTCATAGAGAAAAATGGACATCGGCAACAAACTGGGAGTGCTTGGATATGGTTAGGACAGAACTTACTTTTCTAGGCTGCCGTATCTACGTTTCCTGGTAAAATACATGGGAAAATCCCATTGGAGGAAAATTCCACCTAGGGTTAGGGTTAGGTCACCATGAATATGGAGAGCAATAGGGACATTGTCAATAAATTCGGAGTGCTTGGGAATGGTTAGGAGGGCACTTACTTTTCTAGGCTTCCCTATCTATGTTTCCTGGTAAAATACATGGGAAAATCCCATTGGAGGAAAATTCCACCTAGGGTTAGGGTTAGGTCACCATGAATATGGAGAACCACAGGGACATTGTCAATAAATTCGGAGTGCTTGGGAATGGTTAGGAGGGAACTTACTTTTCTAGGCTGCCGTATCTACATTTCCTGCTAAAATACATGGGAAGATCCCATTGGAGGAATATTCCACTTAGGGTTAGGGTTAAGTCACCATGAACTCATAGAGAAAAATGGACATCGGCAACAAACTGGGAGTGCTTGGATATGGTTAGGAGGGAACTTACTTTTCTAGGCTGCCGTATCTACGTTTCCTGGTAAAATACATGGGAAAATCCCATTGGAGGAAAATTCCACTTAGGGTTAGGGTTAGGTCACCATGAACTCATAGAGAAAAATGGACATCGGCAACAAACTGGGAGTGCTTGGATATGGTTAGGAGGGAACTTACTTTTCTAGGCTGCCCTATCTATGTTTCCTGCTAAAATGCATGGGGAAATCCCATTGGAGGAAAATTCCACTTAGGATTAGGGTTAGGTCACCATGAACTCATAGAGAAAAATGGACATCGGCAACAAACTGGGAGTGCTTGGATATGGTTAGGAGGGAACTTACTTTTCTAGGCTGCCGTATCTACGTTTCCTGGTAAAATACATGGGAAAATCCCATTGGAGGAAAATTCCACTTAGGGTTAGGGTTAGGTCACCATGAACTCATAGAGAAAAATGGACATCGGCAACAAACTGGGAGTGCTTGGATATGGTTAGGAGGGAACTTACTTTTCTAGGCTGCCGTATCTACGTTTCCTGCTAAAATACATGGGAAGATCCCATTGGAGGAAAATTCCACTTAGGGTTAGGGTTAGGTCACCATGAACTCATAGAGAAAAATGGACATCGGCAACAAACTGGGAGTGCTTGGATATGGTTAGGAGGGAACTTACTTTTCTAGGCTGCCGTATCTACGTTTCCTGGTAAAATACATGGGAAAATCCCATTGGAGGAAAATTCCACCTAGGGTTAGTGTTAGGTCACCATAAATATGGAGAGCAACAGGGACATTGTGAATAAATTCGGAGTGCTTGGGAATGGTTAGGAGGGAACTTACTTTTCTAGGCTTCCCTATCTATGTTTCCTGCTAAAATATATGGGAAAATCCCATTGGAGGAAAATTCCACTTAGGGTTAGGGTTAGGTCACCATGAACTCATAGAGAAAAATGGACATCGGCAACAAACTGGGAGTGCTTGGATATGGTTAGGAGGGAACTTACTTTTCTAGGCTGCCCTATCTATGTTTCCTGCTAAAATGCATGGGGAAATCCCATTGGAGGAAAATTCCACTTAGGATTAGGGTTAGGTCACCATGAACTCATAGAGAAAAATGGACATCGGCAACAAACTGGGAGTGCTTGGATATGGTTAGGAGGGAACTTACTTTTCTAGGCTGCCGTATCTACGTTTCCTGGTAAAATACATGGGAAGATCCCATTGGAGGAAAATTCCACCTAGGGTTAGGGTTAAGTCACCATGAACTCATAGAGAAAAATGGAGATCGGCAACAAACTGGGAGTGCTTGCATATGGTTAGGAGGGAACTTACTTTTCTAGGCTGCCCTATCTATGTTTCCTGCTAAAATGCATGGGAAAATCCCATTGGAGGAAAATTCCACTTAGGGTTAGGGTTAGGTCACCATGAACTCATAGAGAAAAATGGACATCGGCAACAAACTGGGAGTGCTTGGATATGGTTAGGAGGGAACTTACTTTTCTAGGCTGCCGTATCTACGTTTCCTGGTAAAATACATGGGAAAATCCCATTGGAGGAAAATTCCACCTAGGGTTAGGGTTAGGTCACCATGAATATGGAGAGCAATAGGGACATTGTCAATAAATTCGGAGTGCTTGGGAATGGTTAGGAGGGCACTTACTTTTCTAGGCTTCCCTATCTATGTTTCCTGGTAAAATACATGGGAAAATCCCATTGGAGGAAAATTCCACCTAGGGTTAGTGTTAGGTCACCATAAATATGGAGAGCAACAGGGACATTGTGAATAAATTCGGAGTGCTTGGGAATGGTTAGGAGGGAACTTACTTTTCTAGGCTTCCCTATCTACGTTTCCTGGTAAAATACATGGGAAAATCCCATTGGAGGAAAATTCCACTTAGGGTTAGGGTTAGGTCACCATGAACTCATAGAGAAAAATGGAGATCGGCAACAAACTGGGAGTGCTTGCATATGGTTAGGAGGGAACTTACTTTTCTAGGCTGCCCTATCTATGTTTCCTGCTAAAATGCATGGGAAAATCCCATTGGAGGAAAATTCCACTTAGGGTTAGGGTTAGGTCACCATGAACTCATAGAGAAAAATGGACATCGGCAACAAACTGGGAGTGCTTGGATATGGTTAGGAGGGAACTTACTTTCCTAGGCTGCCCTATCTATGTTTCCTGCTAAAATGCATGGGGAAATCCCATTGGAGGAAAATTCCACTTAGGGTTAGGGTTAGGTCACCATGAACTCATAGAGAAAAATGGACATCGGCAACAAACTGGGAGTGCTTGGATATGGTTAGGAGGGAACTTACTTTTCTAGGCTGCCGTATCTACGTTTCCTGGTAAAATACATGGGAAAATCCCATTGGAGGAAAATTCCACCTACGGTTAGGGTTAGGTCACCATGAATATGGAGAGCAATAGGGACATTGTCAATAAATTCGGAGTGCTTGGAATGGTTAGGAGGGCACTTACTTTTCTAGGCTTCCCTATCTATGTTTCCTGGTGAAATACATGGGAAAATCCCATTGGAGGAAAATTCCACCTAGGGTTAGGGTTAGGTCACCATGAATATGGAGAACCACAGGGACATTGTCAATAAATTCGGAGTGCTTGGGAATGGTTAGGAGGGAACTTACTTTTCTAGGCTGCCGTATCTACATTTCCTGCTAAAATACATGGGAAGATCCCATTGGAGGAAAATTCCACCTAGGGTTAGGGTTAGGTCACCATGAATATGGAGAGCCACAGGGACATTGTCAATAAATTCGGAGTGCTTGGGAATGGTTAGGAGGGAACTTACTTTTCTAGGCTGCCGTATCTACATTTCCTGCTAAAATACATGGGAAGATCCCATTGGAGGAAAATTCCACTTAGGGTTAGGGTTAGGTCACCATGAACTCATAGAGAAAAATGGACATCGGCAACAAACTGGGAGTGCTTGGATATGGTTAGGAGGGAACTTACTTTTCTAGGCTGCCGTATCTACGTTTCCTGGTAAAATACATGGGAAGATCCCATTGGAGGAAAATTCCACCTAGGGTTAGGGTTAGGTCACCATGAACTCACAGAGAAAAATGGACATCGGCAACAAACTGGGAGTGCTTGGATATGGTTAGGACAGAACTTACTTTTCTAGGCTGCCGTATCTACGTTTCCTGGTAAAATACATGGGAAGATCCCATTGGAGGAAAATTCCACTTAGGGTTAGGGTTAGGTCACCATGAACTCATAGAGAAAAATGGACATCGGCAACAAACTGGGAGTGCTTGGATATGGTTAGGAGGGAACTTACTTTTCTAGGCTGCCGTATCTACGTTTCCTGGTAAAATACATGGGAAAATCCCATTGGAGGAAAATTCCAACTAGGGTTAGGGTTAGGTCACCATGAATATGGAGAGCAACAGGGACATTGTCAATAAATTCGGAGTGCTTGAGAATGGTTAGGAGGGCACTTACTTTTCTAGGCTTCCCTATCTATGTTTCCTGGTAAAATACATGGGAAAATCCCATTGGAGGAAAATTCCACCTAGGGTTAGGGTTAGGTCACCATAAATATGGAGAGCAACAGGGACATTGTGAATAAATTCGGAGTGCTTGGGAATGGTTAGGAGGGAACTTACTTTTCTAGGCTTCCCTATCTATGTTTCCTGGTAAAATATATGGGAAAATCCCATTGGAGGAAAATTCCACTTAGGGTTAGGGTTAGGTCACCATGAACTCATAGAGAAAAATGGACATCGGCAACAAACTGGGAGTGCTTGCATATGGTTAGGAGGGAACTTACTTTTCTAGGCTGCCCTATCTATGTTTCCTGCTAAAATGCATGGGAAAATCCCATTGGAGGAAAATTCCACTTAGGGTTAGGGTTAGGTCACCATGAACTCATAGAGAAAAATGGACATCGGCAACAAACTGGGAGTGCTTGGATATGGTTAGGAGGGAACTTACTTTTCTAGGCTGCCCTATCTATGTTTCCTGCTAAAATGCATGGGGAAATCCCATTGGAGGAAAATTCCACTTAGGGTTAGGGTTAGGTCACCATGAACTCATAGAGAAAAATGGACATCGGCAACAAACTGGGAGTGCTTGGATATGGTTAGGAGGGAACTTACTTTCCTAGGCTGCCCTATCTATGTTTCCTGCTAAAATGCATGGGGAAATCCCATTGGAGGAAAATTCCACTTACGGTTAGGGTTAGGTCACCATGAACTCATAGAGAAAAATGGACATCGGCAACAAACTGGGAGTGCTTGGATATGGTTAGGAGGGAACTTACTTTTCTAGGCTGCCGTATCTACGTTTCCTGGTAAAATACATGGGAAAATCCCATTGGAGGAAAATTCCACCTAGGGTTAGGGTTAGGTCACCATGAATATGGAGAGCAATAGGGACATTGTCAATAAATTCGGAGTGCTTGGGAATGGTTAGGAGGGCACTTACTTTTCTAGGCTTCCCTATCTATGTTTCCTGGTAAAATACATGGGAAAATCCCATTGGAGGAAAATTCCACCTAGGGTTAGTGTTAGGTCACCATAAATATGGAGAGCAACAGGGACATTGTGAATAAATTCGGAGTGCTTGGGAATGGTTAGGAGGGAACTTACTTTTCTAGGCTTCCCTATCTACGTTTCCTGGTAAAATACATGGGAAAATCCCATTGGAGGAAAATTCCACTTAGGGTTAGGGTTAGGTCACCATGAACTCATAGAGAAAAATGGAGATCGGCAACAAACTGGGAGTGCTTGCATATGGTTAGGAGGGAACTTACTTTTCTAGGCTGCCCTATCTATGTTTCCTGCTAAAATGCATGGGAAAATCCCATTGGAGGAAAATTCCACTTAGGGTTAGGGTTAGGTCACCATGAACTCATAGAGAAAAATGGACATCGGCAACAAACTGGGAGTGCTTGGATATGGTTAGGAGGGAACTTACTTTCCTAGGCTGCCCTATCTATGTTTCCTGCTAAAATGCATGGGGAAATCCCATTGGAGGAAAATTCCACTTAGGGTTAGGGTTAGGTCACCATGAACTCATAGAGAAAAATGGACATCGGCAACAAACTGGGAGTGCTTGGATATGGTTAGGAGGGAACTTACTTTTCTAGGCTGCCGTATCTACGTTTCCTGGTAAAATACATGGGAAAATCCCATTGGAGGAAAATTCCACCTACGGTTAGGGTTAGGTCACCATGAATATGGAGAGCAATAGGGACATTGTCAATAAATTCGGAGTGCTTGGAATGGTTAGGAGGGCACTTACTTTTCTAGGCTTCCCTATCTATGTTTCCTGGTGAAATACATGGGAAAATCCCATTGGAGGAAAATTCCACCTAGGGTTAGGGTTAGGTCACCATGAATATGGAGAACCACAGGGACATTGTCAATAAATTCGGAGTGCTTGGGAATGGTTAGGAGGGAACTTACTTTTCTAGGCTGCCGTATCTACATTTCCTGCTAAAATACATGGGAAGATCCCATTGGAGGAAAATTCCACTTAGGGTTAGGGTTAGGTCACCATGAATATGGAGAGCCACAGGGACATTGTCAATAAATTCGGAGTGCTTGGGAATGGTTAGGAGGGAACTTACTTTTCTAGGCTGCCGTATCTACATTTCCTGCTAAAATACATGGGAAGATCCCATTGGAGGAAAATTCCACTTAGGGTTAGGGTTAGGTCACCATGAACTCATAGAGAAAAATGGACATCGGCAACAAACTGGGAGTGCTTGGATATGGTTAGGAGGGAACTTACTTTTCTAGGCTGCCGTATCTACGTTTCCTGCTAAAATACATGGGAAGATCCCATTGGAGGAAAATTCCACCTAGGGTTAGGGTTAGGTCACCATGAACTCACAGAGAAAAATGGACATCGGCAACAAACTGGGAGTGCTTGGATATGGTTAGGACAGAACTTACTTTTCTAGGCTGCCGTATCTACGTTTCCTGGTAAAATACATGGGAAGATCCCATTGGAGGAAAATTCCACTTAGGGTTAGGGTTAGGTCACCATGAACTCATAGAGAAAAATGGACATCGGCAACAAACTGGGAGTGCTTGGATATGGTTAGGAGGGAACTTACTTTTCTAGGCTGCCGTATCTACGTTTCCTGGTAAAATACATGGGAAAATCCCATTGGAGGAAAATTCCAACTAGGGTTAGGGTTAGGTCACCATGAATATGGAGAGCAACAGGGACATTGTCAATAAATTCGGAGTGCTTGAGAATGGTTAGGAGGGCACTTACTTTTCTAGGCTTCCCTATCTATGTTTCCTGGTAAAATACATGGGAAAATCCCATTGGAGGAAAATTCCACCTAGGGTTAGGGTTAGGTCACCATAAATATGGAGAGCAACAGGGACATTGTGAATAAATTCGGAGTGCTTGGGAATGGTTAGGAGGGAACTTACTTTTCTAGGCTTCCCTATCTATGTTTCCTGGTAAAATATATGGGAAAATCCCATTGGAGGAAAATTCCACTTAGGGTTAGGGTTAGGTCACCATGAACTCATAGAGAAAAATGGACATCGGCAACAAACTGGGAGTGCTTGCATATGGTTAGGAGGGAACTTACTTTTCTAGGCTGCCCTATCTATGTTTCCTGCTAAAATGCATGGGAAAATCCCATTGGAGGAAAATTCCACTTAGGGTTAGGGTTAGGTCACCATGAACTCATAGAGAAAAATGGACATCGGCAACAAACTGGGAGTTCTTGGATATGGTTAGGAGGGAACTTACTTTTCTAGGCTGCCCTATCTATGTTTCCTGCTAAAATGCATGGGGAAATCCCATTGGAGGAAAATTCCACTTAGGATTAGGGTTAGGTCACCATGAACTCATAGAGAAAAATGGACATCGGCAACAAACTGGGAGTGCTTGGATATGGTTAGGAGGGAACTTACTTTTCTAGGCTGCCGTATCTACGTTTCCTGGTAAAATACATGGGAAAATCCCATTGGAGGAAAATTCCACCTAGGGTTAGGGTTAGGTCACCATGAATATGGAGAGCAATAGGGACATTGTCAATAAATTCAGAGTGCTTGGGAATGGTTAGGAGGGCACTTACTTTTCTAGGCTTCCCTATCTATGTTTCCTGGTAAAATACATGGGAAAATCCCATTGGAGGAAAATTCCACCTAGGGTTAGGGTTAGGTCACCATGAATATGGAGAGCCACAGGGACATTGTCAATAAATTCGGAGTGCTTGGGAATGGTTAGGAGGGAACTTACTTTTCTAGGCTGCCGTATCTACATTTCCTGCTAAAATACATGGGAAGATCCCATTGGAGGAAAATTCCACTTAGGGTTAGGGTTAGGTCACCATGAACTCATAGAGAAAAATGGACATCGGCAACAAACTGGGAGTGCTTGGATATGGTTAGGAGGGAACTTACTTTTCTAGGCTGCCGTATCTACGTTTCCTGCTAAAATACATGGGAAGATCCCATTGGAGGAAAATTCCACCTAGGGTTAGGGTTAGGTCACCATGAACTCACAGAGAAAAATGGACATCGGCAACAAACTGGGAGTGCTTGGATATGGTTAGGACAGAACTTACTTTTCTAGGCTGCCGTATCTACGTTTCCTGGTAAAATGCATGGGAAAATCCCATTGGAGGAAAATTCCACTTAGGGTTAGGGTTAGGTCACCATGAACTCACAGAGAAAAATGGAGATCGGCAACAAACTGGGAGTGCTTGCATATGGTTAGGAGGGAACTTACTTTTCTAGGCTGCCCTATCTATGTTTCCTGCTAAAATGCATGGGAAAATCCCATTGGAGGAAAATTCCACTTAGGGTTAGGGTTAGGTCACCATGAACTCATAGAGAAAAATGGACATCGGCAACAAACTGGGAGTGCTTGGATATGGTTAGGAGGGAACTTACTTTCCTAGGCTGCCCTATCTATGTTTCCTGCTAAAATGCATGGGGAAATCCCATTGGAGGAAAATTCCACTTAGGGTTAGGGTTAGGTCACCATGAACTCATAGAGAAAAATGGACATCGGCAACAAACTGGGAGTGCTTGGATATGGTTAGGAGGGAACTTACTTTTCTAGGCTGCCGTATCTACGTTTCCTGGTAAAATACATGGGAAAATCCCATTGGAGGAAAATTCCACCTAGGGTTAGGGTTAGGTCACCATGAATATGGAGAGCAATAGGGACATTGTCAATAAATTCGGAGTGCTTGGGAATGGTTAGGAGGGCACTTACTTTTCTAGGCTTCCCTATCTATGTTTCCTGGTAAAATACATGGGAAAATCCCATTGGAGGAAAATTCCACCTAGGGTTAGGGTTAGGTCACCATGAATATGGAGAACCACAGGGACATTGTCAATAAATTCGGAGTGCTTGGGAATGGTTAGGAGGGAACTTACTTTTCTAGGCTGCCGTATCTACATTTCCTGCTAAAATACATGGGAAGATCCCATTGGAGGAAAATTCCACTTAGGGTTAGGGTTAAGTCACCATGAACTCATAGAGAAAAATGGAGATCGGCAACAAACTGGGAGTGCTTGCATATGGTTAGGAGGGAACTTACTTTTCTAGGCTGCCCTATCTATGTTTCCTGCTAAAATGCATGGGAAAATCCCATTGGAGGAAAATTCCACTTAGGGTTAGGGTTAGGTCACCATGAACTCATAGAGAAAAATGGACATCGGCAACAAACTGGGAGTGCTTGGATATGGTTAGGAGGGAACTTACTTTCCTAGGCTGCCCTATCTATGTTTCCTGCTAAAATGCATGGGGAAATCCCATTGGAGGAAAATTCCACTTAGGGTTAGGGTTAGGTCACCATGAACTCATAGAGAAAAATGGACATCGGCAACAAACTGGGAGTGCTTGGATATGGTTAGGAGGGAACTTACTTTTCTAGGCTGCCGTATCTACGTTTCCTGGTAAAATACATGGGAAAATCCCATTGGAGGAAAATTCCACCTAGGGTTAGGGTTAGGTCACCATGAATATGGAGAGAAATAGGGACATTGTCAATAAATTCGGAGTGCTTGGGAATGGTTAGGAGGGCACTTACTTTTCTAGGCTTCCCTATCTATGTTTCCTGGTAAAATACATGGGAAAATCCCATTGGAGGAAAATTCCACCTAGGGTTAGGGTTAGGTCACCATGAATATGGAGAACCACAGGGACATTGTCAATAAATTCGGGGTGCTTGGGAATGGTTAGGAGGGAACTTACTTTTCTAGGCTGCCGTATCTACATTTCCTGCTAAAATACATGGGAAGATCCCATTGGAGGAAAATTCCACTTAGGGTTAGGGTTAAGTCACCATGAACTCATAGAGAAAAATGGACATCGGCAACAAACTGGGAGTGCTTGGATATGGTTAGGAGGGAACTTACTTTTCTAGGCTGCCGTATCTACGTTTCCTGCTAAAATACATGGGAAAATCCCATTGGAGGAAAATTCCACTTAGCGTTTGGGTTAGGTCACCATGAACATGGAGAGAAACATTGCCAATAAATTTGGAGTGGTTGGGAATGATTAGGACGGCAAAGAAATTTCTAGGCTGCCCTATCTTTGTTTCCTGCTAAAATACATGGGAAAATCCCATTGGAGGAAAATTCCACTTAGTGTTAGGGTTAGGTCACCATGAACTCATAGAGAAAAATGGACATCGGCAACAAACTGGGAGTGCTTGGATATGGTTAGGAGGGAACTTACTTTTCTAGGCTGCCGTATCTACGTTTCCTGCTAAAATACATGGGAAGATCCCATTGGAGGAAAATTCCACCTAGGGTTAGGGTTAGGTCACCATGAACTCACAGAGAAAAATGGACATCGGCAACAAACTGGGAGTGCTTGGATATGGTTAGGACAGAACTTACTTTTCTAGGCTGCCGTATCTACGTTTCCTGGTAAAATACATGGGAAGATCCCATTGGAGGAAAATTCCACTTAGGGTTAGGGTTAGGTCACCATGAATATGGAGAGCAATAGGGACATTGTCAATAAATTCGGAGTGCTTGGGAATGGTTAGGAGGGAACTTACTTTTCTAGGCTTCCCTATCTATGTTTCCTGGTAAAATATATGGGAAAATCCCATTGGAGGAAAATTCCACTTAGGGTTAGGGTTAGGTCACCATGAACTCATAGAGAAAAATGGACATCGGCAACAAACTGGGAGTGCTTGCATATGGTTAGGAGGGAACTTACTTTTATAGGCTGCCCTATCTATGTTTCCTGCTAAAATGCATGGGAAAATCCCATTGGAGGAAAATTCCACTTAGGGTTAGGGTTAGGTCACCATGAACTCATAGAGAAAAATGGACATCGGCAACAAACTGGGAGTGCTTGGATATGGTTAGGAGGGAACTTACTTTCCTAGGCTGCCCTATCTATGTTTCCTGCTAAAATGCATGGGGAAATCCCATTGGAGGAAAATTCCACTTAGGGTTAGGTCACCATGAACTCATAGAGAAAAATGGACATCGGCAACAAACTGGGAGTGCTTGGATATGGTTAGGAGGGAACTTACTTTTCTAGGCTGCCGTATCTACGTTTCCTGGTAAAATACATGGGAAAATCCCATTGGAGGAAAATTCCACCTAGGGTTAGGGTTAGGTCACCATGAATATGGAGAGCAATAGGGACATTGTCAATAAATTCGGAGTGCTTGGGAATGGTTAGGAGGGAACTTACTTTTCTAGGCTTCCCTATCTATGTTTCCTGGTAAAATATATGGGAAAATCCCATTGGAGGAAAATTCCACTTAGGGTTAGGGTTAGGTCACCATGAACTCATAGAGAAAAATGGACATCGGCAACAAACTGGGAGTGCTTGCATATGGTTAGGAGGGAACTTACTTTTCTAGGCTGCCGTATCTACGTTTCCTTCTAAAATACATGGGAAGATCCCATTGGAGGAAAATTCCACCTAGGGTTAGGGTTAGGTCACCATGAACTCACAGAGAAAAATGGACATCGGCAACAAACTGGGAGTGCTTGGATATGGTTAGGACAGAACTTACTTTTCTAGGCTGCCGTATCTACGTTTCCTGGTAAAATGCATGGGAAAATCCCATTGGAGGAAAATTCCACTTAGGGTTAGGGTTAGGTCACCATGAACTCACAGAGAAAAATGGAGATCGGCAACAAACTGGGAGTGCTTGCATATGGTTAGGAGGGAACTTACTTTTCTAGGCTGCCCTATCTATGTTTCCTGCTAAAATGCATGGGAAAATCCCATTGGAGGAAAATTCCACTTAGGGTTAGGGTTAGGTCACCATGAACTCATAGAGAAAAATGGACATCGGCAACAAACTGGGAGTGCTTGGATATGGTTAGGAGGGAACTTACTTTCCTAGGCTGCCCTATCTATGTTTCCTGCTAAAATGCATGGGGAAATCCCATTGGAGGAAAATTCCACTTAGGGTTAGGGTTAGGTCACCATGAACTCATAGAGAAAAATGGACATCGGCAACAAACTGGGAGTGCTTGGATATGGTTAGGAGGGAACTTACTTTTCTAGGCTGCCGTATCTACGTTTCCTGGTAAAATACATGGGAAAATCCCATTGGAGGAAAATTCCACCTAGGGTTAGGGTTAGGTCACCATGAATATGGAGAGCAATAGGGACATTGTCAATAAATTCGGAGTGCTTGGGAATGGTTAGGAGGGCACTTACTTTTCTAGGCTTCCCTATCTATGTTTCCTGGTAAAATACATGGGAAAATCCCATTGGAGGAAAATTCCACCTAGGGTTAGGGTTAGGTCACCATGAATATGGAGAACCAAAGGGACATTGTCAATAAATTCGGGGTGCTTGGGAATGGTTAGGAGGGAACTTACTTTTCTAGGCTGCCGTATCTACATTTCCTGCTAAAATACATGGGAAGATCCCATTGGAGGAAAATTCCACTTAGGGTTAGGGTTAAGTCACCATGAACTCATAGAGAAAAATGGACATCGGCAACAAACTGGGAGTGCTTGGATATGGTTAGGAGGGAACTTACTTTTCTAGGCTGCCGTATCTACGTTTCCTGGTAAAATACATGGGAAAATCCCATTGGAGGAAAATTCCACCTAGGGTTAGGGTTAGGTCACCATGAATATGGAGAGCAACAGGGACATTGTCAATAAATTCGGAGTGCTTGGGAATGGTTAGGAGGGCACTTACTTTTCTAGGCTTCGCTATCTATGTTTCCTGGTAAAATACATGGGAAAATCCCATTGGAGGAAAATTCCACTTAGCGTTTGGGTTAGGTCACCATGAACATGGAGAGAAACATGGACATTGCCAATAAATTTGGAGTGGTTGGGAATGATTAGGACGGCAAAGAAATTTCTAGGCTGCCCTATCTTTGTTTCCTGCTAAAATACATGGGAAAATCCCATTGGAGGAAAATTCCACTTAGTGTTAGGGTTAGGTCACCATGAACTCATAGAGAAAAATGGACATCGGCAACAAACTGGGAGTGCTTGGATATGGTTAGGAGGGAACTTACTTTTCTAGGCTGCCGTATCTACGTTTCCTGCTAAAATACATGGGAAGATCCCATTGGAGGAAAATTCCACCTAGGGTTAGGGTTAGGTCACCATGAACTCACAGAGAAAAATGGACATCGGCAACAAACTGGGAGTGCTTGGATATGGTTAGGACAGAACTTACTTTTCTAGGCTGCCGTATCTACGTTTCCTGGTAAAATACATGGGAAGATCCCATTGGAGGAAAATTCCACTTAGGGTTAGGGTTAAGTCACCATGAACTCATAGAGAAAAATGGACATCGGCAACAAACTGGGAGTGCTTGCATATGGTTAGGAGGGAACTTACTTTTCTAGTCTGCCCTATCTATGTTTCCTGCTAAAATGCATGGGAAAATCCCATTGGAGGAAAATTCCACTTAGGGTTAGGGTTAGGTCACCATGAACTCATAGAGAAAAATGGACATCGGCAACAAACTGGGAGTGCTTGGATATGGTTAGGAGGGAACTTACTTTCCTAGGCTGCCCTATCTATGTTTCCTGCTAAAATGCATGGGGAAATCCCATTGGAGGAAAATTCCACTTAGGGTTAGGTCACCATGAACTCATAGAGAAAAATGGACATCGGCAACAAACTGGGAGTGCTTGGATATGGTTAGGAGGGAACTTACTTTTCTAGGCTGCCGTATCTACGTTTCCTGGTAAAATACATGGGAAAATCCCATTGGAGGAAAATTCCACCTAGGGTTAGGGTTAGGTCACCATGAATATGGAGAGCAATAGGGACATTGTCAATAAATTCGGAGTGCTTGGGAATGGTTAGGAGGGCACTTACTTTTCTAGGCTTCCCTATCTATGTTTCCTGGTAAAATACATGGGAAAATCCCATTGGAGGAAAATTCCACCTAGGGTTAGGGTTAGGTCACCATGAATATGGAGAACCACAGGGACATTGTCAATAAATTCGGAGTGCTTGGGAATGGTTAGGAGGGAACTTACTTTTCTAGGCTGCCGTATCTACATTTCCTGCTAAAATACATGGGAAGATCCCATTGGAGGAAAATTCCACTTAGGGTTAGGGTTAAGTCACCATGAACTCATAGAGAAAAATGGACATCGGCAACAAACTGGGAGTGCTTGGATATGGTTAGGAGGGAACTTACTTTTCTAGGCTGCCGTATCTACGTTTCCTGGTAAAATACATGGGAAAATCCCATTGGAGGAAAATTCCACTTAGGGTTAGGGTTAGGTCACCATGAACTCATAGAGAAAAATGGACATCGGCAACAAACTGGGAGTGCTTGGATATGGTTAGGAGGGAACTTACTTTTCTAGGCTGCCCTATCTATGTTTCCTGCTAAAATGCATGGGGAAATCCCATTGGAGGAAAATTCCACTTAGGATTAGGGTTAGGTCACCATGAACTCATAGAGAAAAATGGACATCGGCAACAAACTGGGAGTGCTTGGATATGGTTAGGAGGGAACTTACTTTTCTAGGCTGCCGTATCTACGTTTCCTGGTAAAATACATGGGAAAATCCCATTGGAGGAAAATTCCACTTAGGGTTAGGGTTAGGTCACCATGAACTCATAGAGAAAAATGGACATCGGCAACAAACTGGGAGTGCTTGGATATGGTTAGGAGGGAACTTACTTTTCTAGGCTGCCGTATCTACGTTTCCTGCTAAAATACATGGGAAGATCCCATTGGAGGAAAATTCCACTTAGGGTTAGGGTTAGGTCACCATGAACTCATAGAGAAAAATGGACATCGGCAACAAACTGGGAGTGCTTGGATATGGTTAGGAGGGAACTTACTTTTCTAGGCTGCCGTATCTACGTTTCCTGGTAAAATACATGGGAAAATCCCATTGGAGGAAAATTCCACCTAGGGTTAGGGTTAGGTCACCATGAATATGGAGAGCAACAGGGACATTGTCAATAAATTCGGAGTGCTTGAGAATGGTTAGGAGGGCACTTACTTTTCTAGGCTTCCCTATCTATGTTTCCTGGTAAAATACATGGGAAAATCCCATTGGAGGAAAATTCCACCTAGGGTTAGTGTTAGGTCACCATAAATATGGAGAGCAACAGGGACATTGTGAATAAATTCGGAGTGCTTGGGAATGGTTAGGAGGGAACTTACTTTTCTAGGCTTCCCTATCTATGTTTCCTGGTAAAATATATGGGAAAATCCCATTGGAGGAAAATTCCACTTAGGGTTAGGGTTAGGTCACCATGAACTCATAGAGAAAAATGGACATCGGCAACAAACTGGGAGTGCTTGCATATGGTTAGGAGGGAACTTACTTTTCTAGGCTGCCCTATCTATGTTTCCTGCTAAAATGCATGGGAAAATCCCATTGGAGGAAAATTCCACTTAGGGTTAGGGTTAGGTCACCATGAACTCATAGAGAAAAATGGACATCGGCAACAAACTGGGAGTGCTTGGATATGGTTAGGAGGGAACTTACTTTTCTAGGCTGCCCTATCTATGTTTCCTGCTAAAATGCATGGGGAAATCCCATTGGAGGAAAATTCCACTTAGGATTAGGGTTAGGTCACCATGAACTCATAGAGAAAAATGGACATCGGCAACAAACTGGGAGTGCTTGGATATGGTTAGGAGGGAACTTACTTTTCTAGGCTGCCGTATCTACGTTTCCTGCTAAAATACATGGGAAGATCCCATTGGAGGAAAATTCCACCTAGGGTTAGGGTTAGGTCACCATGAACTCACAGAGAAAAATGGACATCGGCAACAAACTGGGAGTGCTTGGATATGGTTAGGACAGAACTTACTTTTCTAGGCTGCCGTATCTACGTTTCCTGGTAAAATACATGGGAAGATCCCATTGGAGGAAAATTCCACTTAGGGTTAGGGTTAAGTCACCATGAACTCATAGAGAAAAATGGAGATCGGCAACAAACTGGGAGTGCTTGCATATGGTTAGGAGGGAACTTACTTTTCTAGGCTGCCCTATCTATGTTTCCTGCTAAAATGCATGGGAAAATCCCATTGGAGGAAAATTCCACTTAGGGTTAGGGTTAGGTCACCATGAACTCATAGAGAAAAATGGACATCGGCAACAAACTGGGAGTGCTTGGATATGGTTAGGAGGGAACTTACTTTCCTAGGCTGCCCTATCTATGTTTCCTGCTAAAATGCATGGGGAAATCCCATTGGAGGAAAATTCCACTTAGGGTTAGGGTTAGGTCACCATGAACTCATAGAGAAAAATGGACATCGGCAACAAACTGGGAGTGCTTGGATATGGTTAGGAGGGAACTTACTTTTCTAGGCTGCCGTATCTACGTTTCCTGGTAAAATACATGGGAAAATCCCATTGGAGGAAAATTCCACCTAGGGTTAGGGTTAGGTCACCATGAATATGGAGAGCAATAGGGACATTGTCAATAAATTCGGAGTGCTTGGGAATGGTTAGGAGGGCACTTACTTTTCTAGGCTTCCCTATCTATGTTTCCTGGTAAAATACATGGGAAAATCCCATTGGAGGAAAATTCCACCTAGGGTTAGTGTTAGGTCACCATAAATATGGAGAGCAACAGGGACATTGTGAATAAATTCGGAGTGCTTGGGAATGGTTAGGAGGGAACTTACTTTTCTAGGCTTCCCTATCTACGTTTCCTGGTAAAATATATGGGAAAATCCCATTGGAGGAAAATTCCACTTAGGGTTAGGGTTAGGTCACCATGAACTCATAGAGAAAAATGGACATCGGCAACAAACTGGGAGTGCTTGCATATGGTTAGGAGGGAACTTACTTTTCTAGGCTGCCCTATCTATGTTTCCTGCTAAAATGCATGGGAAAATCCCATTGGAGGAAAATTCCACTTAGGGTTAGGGTTAGGTCACCATGAACTCATAGAGAAAAATGGACATCGGCAACAAACTGGGAGTGCTTGGATATGGTTAGGAGGGAACTTACTTTCCTAGGCTGCCCTATCTATGTTTCCTGCTAAAATGCATGGGGAAATCCCATTGGAGGAAAATTCCACTTAGGGTTAGGGTTAGGTCACCATGAACTCATAGAGAAAAATGGACATCGGCAACAAACTGGGAGTGCTTGGATATGGTTAGGAGGGAACTTACTTTTCTAGGCTGTCGTATCTACGTTTCCTGGTAAAATACATGGGAAAATCCCATTGGAGGAAAATTCCACCTAGGGTTAGGGTTAGGTCACCATGAATATGGAGAGCAATAGGGACATTGTCAATAAATTCGGAGTGCTTGGGAATGGTTAGGAGGGCACTTACTTTTCTAGGCTTCCCTATCTATGTTTCCTGGTAAAATACATGGGAAAATCCCATTGGAGGAAAATTCCACCTAGGGTTAGGGTTAGGTCACCATGAATATGGAGAGCCACAGGGACATTGTCAATAAATTCGGAGTGCTTGGGAATGGTTAGGAGGGAACTTACTTTTCTAGGCTGCCGTATCTACATTTCCTGGTAAAATACATGGGAAGATCCCATTGGAGGAAAATTCCACTTAGGGTTAGGGTTAGGTCACCATGAACTCATAGAGAAAAATGGAGATCGGCAACAAACTGGGAGTGCTTGCATATGGTTAGGAGGGAACTTACTTTTCTAGGCTGCCCTATCTATGTTTCCTGCTAAAATGCATGGGAAAATCCCATTGGAGGAAAATTCCACTTAGGGTTAGGGTTAGGTCACCATGAACTCATAGAGAAAAATGGACATCGGCAACAAACTGGGAGTGCTTGGATATGGTTAGGAGGGAACTTACTTTCCTAGGCTGCCCTATCTATGTTTCCTGCTAAAATGCATGGGGAAATCCCATTGGAGGAAAATTCCACTTAGGGTTAGGGTTAGGTCACCATGAACTCATTGAGAAAAATGGACATCGGCAACAAACTGGGAGTGCTTGGATATGGTTAGGAGGGAACTTACTTTTCTAGGCTGCCGTATCTACGTTTCCTGGTAAAATACATGGGAAAATCCCATTGGAGGAAAATTCCACCTAGGGTTAGGGTTAGGTCACCATGACTATGGAGAGCAATAGGGACATTGTCAATAAATTCGGAGTGCTTGGGAATGGTTAGGAGGGCACTTACTTTTCTAGGCTTCCCTATCTATGTTTCCTGGTAAAATACATGGGAAAATCCCATTGGAGGAAAATTCCACCTAGGGTTAGGGTTAGGTCACCATGAATATGGAGAGCCACAGGGACATTGTCAATAAATTCGGAGTGCTTGGGAATGGTTAGGAGGGAACTTACTTTTCTAGGCTGCCGTATCTACATTTCCTGCTAAAATACATGGGAAGATCCCATTGGAGGAAAATTCCACTTAGGGTTAGGGTTAGGTCACCATGAACTCATAGAGAAAAATGGAGATCGGCAACAAACTGGGAGTGCTTGCATATGGTTAGGAGGGAACTTACTTTTCTAGGCTGCCCTATCTATGTTTCCTGCTAAAATGCATGGGAAAATCCCATTGGAGGAAAATTCCACTTAGGGTTAGGGTTAGGTCACCATGAACTCATAGAGAAAAATGGACATCGGCAACAAACTGGGAGTGCTTGGATATGGTTAGGAGGGAACTTACTTTCCTAGGCTGCCCTATCTATGTTTCCTGCTAAAATGCATGGGGAAATCCCATTGGAGGAAAATTCCACTTAGGGTTAGGGTTAGGTCACCATGAACTCATTGAGAAAAATGGACATCGGCAACAAACTGGGAGTGCTTGGATATGGTTAGGAGGGAACTTACTTTTCTAGGCTGCCGTATCTACGTTTCCTGGTAAAATACATGGGAAAATCCCATTGGAGGAAAATTCCACCTAGGGTTAGGGTTAGGTCACCATGAATATGGCGAGCAATAGGGACATTGTCAATAAATTCGGAGTGCTTGGGAATGGTTAGGAGGGCACTTACTTTTCTAGGCTTCCCTATCTATGTTTCCTGGTAAAATACATGGGAAAATCCCATTGGAGGAAAATTCCACCTAGGGTTAGGGTTAGGTCACCATGAATATGGAGAACCACAGGGACATTGTCAATAAATTCGGAGTGCTTGGGAATGGTTAGGAGGGAACTTACTTTTCTAGGCTGCCGTATCTACATTTCCTGCTAAAATACATGGGAAGATCCCATTGGAGGAAAATTCCACTTAGGGTTAGGGTTAAGTCACCATGAACTCATAGAGAAAAATGGAGATCGGCAACAAACTGGGAGTGCTTGCATATGGTTAGGAGGGAACTTACTTTTCTAGGCTGCCCTATCTATGTTTCCTGCTAAAATGCATGGGAAAATCCCATTGGAGGAAAATTCCACTTAGGGTTAGGGTTAGGTCACCATGAACTCATAGAGAAAAATGGACATCGGCAACAAACTGGGAGTGCTTGGATATGGTTAGGAGGGAACTTACTTTCCTAGGCTGCCCTATCTATGTTTCCTGCTAAAATGCATGGGGAAATCCCATTGGAGGAAAATTCCACTTAGGGTTAGGGTTAGGTCACCATGAACTCATAGAGAAAAATGGACATCGGCAACAAACTGGGAGTGCTTGGATATGGTTAGGAGGGAACTTACTTTTCTAGGCTGCCGTATCTACGTTTCCTGGTAAAATACATGGGAAAATCCCATTGGAGGAAAATTCCACCTAGGGTTAGGGTTAGGTCACCATGAATATGGAGAGCAATAGGGACATTGTCAATAAATTCGGAGTGCTTGGGAATGGTTAGGAGGGCACTTACTTTTCTAGGCTTCCCTATCTATGTTTCCTGGTAAAATACATGGGAAAATCCCATTGGAGGAAAATTCCACCTAGGGTTAGGGTTAGGTCACCATGAATATGGAGAACCACAGGGACATTGTCAATAAATTCGGAGTGCTTGGGAATGGTTAGGAGGGAACTTACTTTTCTAGGCTGCCGTATCTACATTTCCTGCTAAAATACATGGGAAGATCCCATTGGAGGAAAATTCCACTTAGGGTTAGGGTTAAGTCACCATGAACTCATAGAGAAAAATGGACATCGGCAACAAACTGGGAGTGCTTGGATATGGTTAGGAGGGAACTTACTTTTCTAGGCTGCCGTATCTACCTTTCCTGGTAAAATACATGGGAAAATCCCATTGGAGGAAAATTCCACTTAGGGTTAGGGTTAGGTCACCATGAACTCATAGAGAAAAATGGACATCGGCAACAAACTCGGAGTGCTTGGATATGGTTAGGAGGGAACTTACTTTTCTAGGCTGCCCTATCTATGTTTCCTGCTAAAATGCATGGGGAAATCTCATTGGAGGAAAATTCCACTTAGGATTAGGGTTAGGTCACCATGAACTCATAGAGAAAAATGGACATCGGCAACAAACTGGGAGTGCTTGGATATGGTTAGGAGGGAACTTACTTTCCTAGGCTGCCCTATCTATGTTTCCTGCTAAAATGCATGGGGAAATCCCATTGGAGCAAAATTCCACTTAGGGTTAGGGTTAGGTCACCATGAACTCATATAGAAAAATGGACATCGGCAACAAACTGGGAGTGCGTGGATATGGTTAGGAGGGAACTTACTTTTCTAGGCTGCCGTATCTACGTTTCCTGGTAAAATACATGGGAAAATCCCATTGGAGGAAAATTCCACCTAGGGTTAGGGTTAGGTCACCATGAATATGGAGAGCAATAGGGACATTGTCAATAAATTCGGAGTGCTTGGGAATGGTTAGGAGGGCACTTACTTTTCTAGGCTTCCCTATCTATGTTTCCTGGTAAAATACATGGGAAAATCCCATTGGAGGAAAATTCCACCTAGGGTTAGGGTTAGGTCACCATGAATATGGAGAACCACAGGGACATTGTCAATAAATTCGGAGTGCTTGGGAATGGTTAGGAGGGAACTTACTTTTCTAGGCTGCCGTATCTACATTTCCTGCTAAAATACATGGGAAGATCCCATTGGAGGAAAATTCCACTTAGGGTTAGGGTTAAGTCACCATGAACTCATAGAGAAAAATGGACATCGGCAACAAACTGGGAGTGCTTGGATATGGTTAGGAGGGAACTTACTTTTCTAGGCTGCCGTATCTACGTTTCCTGGTAAAATACATGGGAAAATCCCATTGGAGGAAATTCCACTTAGGGTTAGGGTTAGGTCACCATGAACTCATAGAGAAAAATGGACATCGGCAACAAACTGGGAGTGCTTGGATATGGTTAGGAGGGAACTTACTTTTCTAGGCTGCCCTATCTATGTTTCCTGCTAAAATGCATGGGGAAATCCCATTGGAGGAAAATTCCACTTAGGATTAGGGTTAGGTCACCATGAACTCATAGAGAAAAATGGACATCGGCAACAAACTGGGAGTGCTTGGATATGGTTAGGAGGGAACTTACTTTCCTAGGCTGCCCTATCTATGTTTCCTGCTAAAATGCATGGGGAAATCCCATTGGAGGAATATTCCACTTAGGGTTAGGGTTAGGTCACCATGAACTCATATAGAAAAATGGAGATCGGCAACAAACTGGGAGTGCTTGCATATGGTTAGGAGGGAACTTACTTTTCTAGGCTGCCCTATCTATGTTTCCTGCTAAAATGCATGGGAAAATCCCATTGGAGGAAAATTCCACTTAGGGTTAGGGTTAGGTCACCATGAACTCATAGAGAAAAATGGACATCGGCAACAAACTGGGAGTGCTTGGATATGGTTAGGAGGGAACTTACTTTCCTAGGCTGCCCTATCTATGTTTCCTGCTAAAATGCATGGGGAAATCCCATTGGAGGAAAATTCCACTTAGGGTTAGGGTTAGGTCACCATGAACTCATAGAGAAAAATGGACATCGGCAACAAACTGGGAGTGCTTGGATATGGTTAGGAGGGAACTTACTTTTCTAGGCTGCCGTATCTACGTTTCCTGGTAAAATACATGGGAAAATCCCATTGGAGGAAAATTCCACCTAGGGTTAGGGTTAGGTCACCATGAATATTGAGAGCAATAGGGACATTGTCAATAAATTCGGAGTGCTTGGGAATGGTTAGGAGGGCACTTACTTTTCTAGGCTTCCCTATCTATGTTTCCTGGTAAAATACATGGGAAAATCCCATTGGAGGAAAATTCCACCTAGGGTTAGGGTTAGGTCACCATGAATATGGAGAACCACAGGGACATTGTCAATAAATTCGGAGTGCTTGGGAATGGTTAGGAGGGAACTTACTTTTCTAGGCTGCCGTATCTACATTTCCTGCTAAAATACATGGGAAGATCCCATTGGAGGAAAATTCCACTTAGGGTTAGGGTTAAGTCACCATGAACTCATAGAGAAAAATGGACATCGGCAACAAACTGGGAGTGCTTGGATATGGTTAGGAGGGAACTTACTTTTCTAGGCTGCCGTATCTACGTTTCCTGGTAAAATACATGGGAAAATCCCATTGGAGGAAAATTCCACTTAGGGTTAGGGTTAGGTCACCATGAACTCATAGAGAAAAATGGACATCGGCAACAAACTGGGAGTGCTTGGATATGGTTAGGAGGGAACTTACTTTTCTAGGCTGCCCTATCTATGTTTCCTGCTAAAATGCATGGGGAAATCCCATTGGAGGAAAATTCCACTTAGGATTAGGGTTAGGTCACCATGAACTCATAGAGAAAAATGGACATCGGCAACAAACTGGGAGTGCTTGGATATGGTTAGGAGGGAACTTACTTTCCTAGGCTGCCCTATCTATGTTTCCTGCTAAAATGCATGGGGAAATCCCATTGGAGGAAAATTCCACTTAGGGTTAGGGTTAGGTCACCATGAACTCATATAGAAAAATGGACATCGGCAACAAACTGGGAGTGCTTGGATATGGTTAGGAGGGAACTTACTTTTCTAGGCTGCCGTATCTACGTTTCCTGGTAAAATACATGGGAAAATCCCATTGGAGGAAAATTCCACCTAGGGTTAGGGTTAGGTCACCATGAATATGGAGAGCAATAGGGACATTGTCAATAAATTCGGAGTGCTTGGGAATGGTTAGGAGGGCACTTACTTTTCTAGGCTTCCCTATCTATGTTTCCTGGTAAAATACATGGGAAAATCCCATTGGAGGAAAATTCCACCTAGGGTTAGGGTTAGGTCACCATGAATATGGAGAACCACAGGGACATTGTCAATAAATTCGGAGTGCTTGGGAATGGTTAGGAGGGAACTTACTTTTCTAGGCTGCCGTATCTACATTTCCTGCTAAAATACATGGGAAGATCCCATTGGAGGAAAATTCCACTTAGGGTTAGGGTTAAGTCACCATGAACTCATAGAGAAAAATGGACATCGGCAACAAACTGGGAGTGCTTGGATATGGTTAGGAGGGAACTTACTTTTCTAGGCTGCCGTATCTACGTTTCCTGGTAAAATACATGGGAAAATCCCATTGGAGGAAAATTCCACCTAGGGTTAGGTCACCATGAATATGGAGAGCAACAGGGACATTGTCAATAAATTCGGAGTGCTTGGGAATGGTTAGGAGGGCACTTACTTTTCTAGGCTTCCCTATCTATGTTTCCTGGTAAAATACATGGGAAAATCCCATTGGAGGAAAATTCCACTTAGCGTTTGGGTTAGGTCACCATGAACATGGAGAGAAACATGGACATTGCCAATAAATTTGGAGTGGTTGGGAATGATTAGGACGGCAAAGAAATTTCTAGGCTGCCCTATCTTTGTTTCCTGCTAAAATACATGGGAAAATCCCATTGGAGGAAAATTCCACTTAGTGTTAGGGTTAGGTCACCATGAACTCATAGAGAAAAATGGACATCGGCAACAAACTGGGAGTGCTTGGATATGGTTAGGAGGGAACTTACTTTTCTAGGCTGCCGTATCTACGTTTCCTGCTAAAATACATGGGAAGATCCCATTGGAGGAAAATTCCACCTAGCGTTAGGGTTAGGTCACCATGAACTCACAGAGAAAAATGGACATCGGCAACAAACTGGGAGTGCTTGGATATGGCTAGGACAGAACTTACTTTTCTAGGCTGCCGTATCTACGTTTCCTGGTAAAATACATGGGAAGATCCCATTGGAGGAAAATTCCACTTAGGGTTAGGGTTAAGTCACCATGAACTCATAGAGAAAAATGGACATCGGCAACAAACTGGGAGTGCTTGCATATGGTTAGGAGGGAACTTACTTTTCTAGGCTGCCCTATCTATGTTTCCTGCTAAAATGCATGGGAAAATCCCATTGGAGGAAAATTCCACTTAGGGTTAGGGTTAGGTCACCATGAACTCATAGAGAAAAATGGACATCGGCAACAAACTGGGAGTGCTTGGATATGGTTAGGAGGGAACTTACTTTCCTAGGCTGCCCTATCTATGTTTCCTGCTAAAATGCATGGGGAAATCCCATTGGAGGAAAATTCCACTTAGGGTTAGGGTTAGGTCACCATGAACTCATAGAGAAAAATGGACATCGGCAACAAACTGGGAGTGCTTGGATATGGTTAGGAGGGAACTTACTTTTCTAGGCTGCCGTATCTACGTTTCCTAGTAAAATACATGGGAAAATCCCATTGGAGGAAAATTCCACCTAGGGTTAGGGTTAGGTCACCATGAATACGGAGAGCAACAGGTACATTGTCAATAAATTCGGAGTGCTTGGGAATGGTTAGGAGGGCACTTACTTTTCTAGGCTTCCCTATCTATGTTTCCTGGTAAAATACATGGGAAAATCCCATTGGAGGAAAATTCCACCTAGGGTTAGGGTTAGGTCACCATGAATATGGAGAGCAACAGGGACATTGTCAATAAATTCGGAGTGCTTGGGAATGGTTAGGAGGGAACTTACTTTTCTAGGCTGCCCTATCTATGTTTCCTGCTAAAATGCATGGGAAAATCCCATTGGAGGAAAATTCCACTTAGGGTTAGGGTTAGGTCACCATGAACTCATAGAGAAAAATGGACATCGGCAACAAACTGGGAGTGCTTGGATATGGTTAGGAGGGAACTTACTTTTCTAGGCTGCCCTATCTATGTTTCCTGCTAAAATGCATGGGAAAATCCCATTGGAGGAAAATTCCACTTAGGGTTAGGGTTAGGTCACCATGAACTCATAGAGAAAAATGGACATCGGCAACAAACTGGGAGTGCTTGGATATGGTTAGGAGGGAACTTACTTTTCTAGGCTGCCGTATCTACGTTTCCTGGTAAAATACATGGGAAAATCCCATTGGAGGAAAATTCCACCTAGGGTTAGGGTTAGGTCACCATGAATATGGAGAGCAACAGGGACATTGTCAATAAATTCGGAGTGCTTGGGAATGGTTAGGAGGGCACTTACTTTTCTAGGCTTTCCTATCTATGTTTCCTGCTAAAATACATGGGAAGATCCCATTGGAGGAAAATTCCACTTAGGGTTAGGGTTAAGTCACCATGAACTCATAGAGAAAAATGGACATCGGCAACAAACTGGGAGTGCTTGGATATGGTTAGGAGGGAACTTACTTTTCTAGGCTGCCGTATCTACGTTTCCTGGTAAAATACATGGGAAGATCCCATTGGAGGAAAATTCCACTTAGGGTTAGGGTTAAGTCACCATGAACTCATAGAGAAAAATGGACATCGGCAACAAACTGGGAGTGCTTGGATATGGTTAGGAGGGAACTTACTTTCCTAGGCTGCCCTATCTATGTTTCCTGCTAAAATGCATGGGGAAATCCCATTGGAGGAAAATTCCACTTAGGGTTAGGGTTAGGTCACCATGAACTCATAGAGAAAAATGGACATCGGCAACAAACTGGGAGTGCTTGGATATGGTTAGGAGGGAACTTACTTTTCTAGGCTGCCGTATCTACGTTTCCTGGTAAAATACATGGGAAAATCCCATTGGAGGAAAATTCCACCTAGGGTTAGGGTTAGGTCACCATGAATATGGAGAGCAATAGGGACATTGTCAATTAATTCGGAGTGCTTGGGAATGGTTAGGAGGGCACTTACTTTTCTAGGCTTCCCTATCTATGTTTCCTGGTAAAATACATGGGAAAATCCCATTGGAGGAAAATTCCACCTAGGGTTAGGGTTAGGTCACCATGAATATGGAGAGCCACAGGGACATTGTCAATAAATTCGGAGTGCTTGGGAATGGTTAGGAGGGAACTTACTTTTCTAGGCTGCCGTATCTACGTTTCCTGGTAAAATACATGGGAAGATCCCATTGGAGGAAAATTCCACTTAGGGTTAGGGTTAAGTCACCATGAACTCATAGAGAAAAATGGACATCGGCAACAAACTGGGAGTGCTTGGATATGGTTAGGAGGGAACTTACTTTCCTAGGCTGCCCTATCTATGTTTCCTGCTAAAATGCATGGGGAAATCCCATTGGAGGAAAATTCCACTTAGGGTTAGGGTTAGGTCACCATGAACTCATTGAGAAAAATGGACATCGGCAACAAACTGGGAGTGCTTGGATATGGTTAGGAGGGAACTTACTTTTCTAGGCTGCCGTATCTACGTTTCCTGGTAAAATACATGGGAAAATCCCATTGGAGGAAAATTCCACCTAGGGTTAGGGTTAGGTCACCATGAATATGGAGAGCAATAGGGACATTGTCAATAAATTCGGAGTGCTTGGGAATGGTTAGGAGGGCACTTACTTTTCTAGGCTTCCCTATCTATGTTTCCTGGTAAAATACATGGGAAAATCCCATTGGAGGAAAATTCCACCTAGGGTTAGGGTTAGGTCACCATGAATATGGAGAACCACAGGGACATTGTCAATAAATTCGGAGTGCTTGGGAATGGTTAGGAGGGAACTTACTTTTCTAGGCTGCCGTATCTACATTTCCTGCTAAAATACATGGGAAGATCCCATTGGAGGAAAATTCCACTTAGGGTTAGGGTTAAGTCACCATGAACTCATAGAGAAAAATGGACATCGGCAACAAACTGGGAGTGCTTGGATATGGTTAGGAGGGAACTTACTTTTCTAGGCTGCCGTATCTACGTTTCCTGGTAAAATACATGGGAAAATCCCATTGGAGGAAAATTCCACCTAGGGTTAGGGTTAGGTCACCATGAATATGGAGAGCAACAGGGACATTGTCAATAAATTCGGAGTGCTTGGGAATGGTTAGGAGGGCACTTACTTTTCTAGGCTTCCCTATCTATGTTTCCTGGTAAAATACATGGGAAATTCCCATTGGAGGAAAATTCCACTTAGCGTTTGGGTTAGGTCACCATGAACATGGAGAGAAACATGGACATTGCCAATAAATTTGGAGTGGTTGGGAATGATTAGGACGGCAAAGAAATTTCTAGGCTGCCCTATCTTTGTTTCCTGCTAAAATACATGGGAAAATCCCATTGGAGGAAAATTCCACTTAGTGTTAGGGTTAGGTCACCATGAACTCATAGAGAAAAATGGACATCGGCAACAAACTGGGAGTGCTTGGATATGGTTAGGAGGGAACTTACTTTTCTAGGCTGCCGTATCTACGTTTCCTGCTAAAATACATGGGAAGATCCCATTGGAGGAAAATTCCACCTAGGGTTAGGGTTAGGTCACCATGAACTCACAGAGAAAAATGGACATCGGCAACAAACTGGGAGTGCTTGGATATGGCTAGGACAGAACTTACTTTCCTAGGCTGCCGTATCTACGTTTCCTGGTAAAATACATGGGAAGATCCCATTGGAGGAAAATTCCACTTAGGGTTAGGGTTAAGTCACCATGAACTCATAGAGAAAAATGGACATCGGCAACAAACTGGGAGTGCTTGCATATGGTTAGGAGGGAACTTACTTTTCTAGGCTGCCCTATCTATGTTTCCTGCTAAAATGCATGGGAAAATCCCATTGGAGGAAAATTCCACTTAGGGTTAGGGTTAGGTCACCATGAACTCATAGAGAAAAATGGACATCGGCAACAAACTGGGAGTGCTTGGATATGGTTAGGAGGGAACTTACTTTCCTAGGCTGCCCTATCTATGTTTCCTGCTAAAATGCATGGGGAAATCCCATTGGAGGAAAATTCCACTTAGGGTTAGGGTTAGGTCACCATGAACTCATAGAGAAAAATGGACATCGGCAAAAAACTGGGAGTGCTTGGATATGGTTAGGAGGGAACTTACTTTTCTAGGCTGCCGTATCTACGTTTCCTAGTAAAATACATGGGAAAATCCCATTGGAGGAAAATTCCACCTAGGGTTAGGGTTAGGTCACCATGAATACGGAGAGCAACAGGGACATTGTCAATAAATTCGGAGTGCTTGGGAATGGTTAGGAGGGCACTTACTTTTCTAGGCTTCCCTATCTATGTTTCCTGGTAAAATACATGGGAAAATCCCATTGGAGGAAAATTCCACCTAGGGTTAGGGTTAGGTCACCATGAATATGGAGAGCAACAGGGACATTGTCAATAAATTCGGAGTGCTTGGGAATGGTTAGGAGGGAACTTACTTTTCTAGGCTGCCCTATCTATGTTTCCTGCTAAAATGCATGGGAAAATCCCATTGGAGGAAAATTCCACTTAGGGTTAGGGTTAGGTCACCATGAACTCATAGAGAAAAATGGACATCGGCAACAAACTGGGAGTGCTTGGATATGGTTAGGAGGGAACTTACTTTTCTAGGCTGCCCTATCTATGTTTCCTGCTAAAATGCATGGGAAAATCCCATTGGAGGAAAATTCCACTTAGGGTTAGGGTTAGGTCACCATGAACTCATAGAGAAAAATGGACATCGGCAACAAACTGTGAGTGCTTGGATATGGTTAGGAGGGAACTTACTTTTCTAGGCTGCCGTATCTACGTTTCCTGGTAAAATACATGGGAAAATCCCATTGGAGGAAAATTCCACCTAGGGTTAGGGTTAGGTCACCATGAATATGGAGAGCAACAGGGACATTGTCAATAAATTCGGAGTGCTTGGGAATGGTTAGGAGGGCACTTACTTTTCTAGGCTTTCCTATCTATGTTTCCTGCTAAAATACATGGGAAGATCCCATTGGAGGAAAATTCCACTTAGGGTTAGGGTTAAGTCACCATGAACTCATAGAGAAAAATGGACATCGGCAACAAACTGGGAGTGCTTGGATATGGTTAGGAGGGAACTTACTTTTCTAGGCTGCCGTATCTACGTTTCCTGGTAAAATACATGGGAAGATCCCATTGGAGGAAAATTCCACTTAGGGTTAGGGTTAAGTCACCATGAACTCATAGAGAAAAATGGACATCGGCAACAAACTGGGAGTGCTTGGATATGGTTAGGAGGGAACTTACTTTCCTAGGCTGCCCTATCTATGTTTCCTGCTAAAATGCATGGGGAAATCCCATTGGAGGAAAATTCCACTTAGGGTTAGGGTTAGGTCACCATGAACTCATAGAGAAAAATGGACATCGGCAACAAACTGGGAGTGCTTGGATATGGTTAGGAGGGAACTTACTTTTCTAGGCTGCCGTATCTACGTTTCCTGGTAAAATACATGGGAAAATCCCATTGGAGGAAAATTCCACCTAGGGTTAGGGTTAGGTCACCATGAATATGGAGAGCAATAGGGACATTGTCAATTAATTCGGAGTGCTTGGGAATTGTTAGGAGGGCACTTACTTTTCTAGGCTTCCCTATCTATGTTTCCTGGTAAAATACATGGGAAAATCCCATTGGAGGAAAATTCCACCTAGGGTTAGGGTTAGGTCACCATGAATATGGAGAGCCACAGGGACATTGTCAATAAATTCGGAGTGCTTGGGAATGGTTAGGAGGGAACTTACTTTTCTAGGCTGCCGTATCTACGTTTCCTGGTAAAATACATGGGAAGATCCCATTGGAGGAAAATTCCACTTAGGGTTAGGGTTAGGTCACCATGAACTGATAGAGAAAAATGGACATCGGCAACAAACTGGGAGTGCTTGGATATGGTTAGGAGGGAACTTACTTTTCTAGGCTGCCCTATCTATGTTTCCTGCTAAAATGCATGGGAAAATCCCATTGGAGGAAAATTCCACTTAGGGTTAGGGTTAGGTCACCATGAACTCATAGAGAAAAATGGACATCGGCAACAAACTGGGAGTGCTTGGATATGGTTAGGAGGGAACTTACTTTTCTAGGCTGCCGTATCTACGTTTCCTGGTAAAATACATGGGAAAATCCCATTGGAGGAAAATTCCACCTAGGGTTAGGGTTAGGTCACCATGAATATGGAGAGCAACAGGGACATTGTCAATAAATTCGGAGTGCTTGGGAATGGTTAGGAGGGCACTTACTTTTCTAGGCTTTCCTATCTATGTTTCCTGCTAAAATACATGGGAAGATCCCATTGGAGGAAAATTCCACTTAGGGTTAGGGTTAAGTCACCATGAACTCATAGAGAAAAATGGACATCGGCAACAAACTGGGAGTGCTTGGATATGGTTAGGAGGGAACTTACTTTTCTAGGCTGCCGTATCTACGTTTCCTGGTAAAATACATGGGAAGATCCCATTGGAGGAAAATTCCACTTAGGGTTAGGGTTAAGTCACCATGAACTCATAGAGAAAAATGGACATCGGCAACAAACTGGGAGTGCTTGGATATGGTTAGGAGGGAACTTACTTTCCTAGGCTGCCCTATCTATGTTTCCTGCTAAAATGCATGGGGAAATCCCATTGGAGGAAAATTCCACTTAGGGTTAGGGTTAGGTCACCATGAACTCATAGAGAAAAATGGACATCGGCAACAAACTGGGAGTGCTTGGATATGGTTAGGAGGGAACTTACTTTTCTAGGCTGCCGTATCTACGTTTCCTGGTAAAATACATGGGAAAATCCCATTGGAGGAAAATTCCACCTAGGGTTAGGGTTAGGTCACCATGAATATGGAGAGCAATAGGGACATTGTCAATTAATTCGGAGTGCTTGGGAATGGTTAGGAGGGCACTTACTTTTCTAGGCTTCCCTATCTATGTTTCCTGGTAAAATACATGGGAAAATCCCATTGGAGGAAAATTCCACCTAGGGTTAGGGTTAGGTCACCATGAATATGGAGAGCCACAGGGACATTGTCAATAAATTCGGAGTGCTTGGGAATGGTTAGGAGGGAACTTACTTTTCTAGGCTGCCGTATCTACGTTTCCTGGTAAAATACATGGGAAGATCCCATTGGAGGAAAATTCCACTTAGGGTTAGGGTTAAGTCACCATGAACTCATAGAGAAAAATGGACATCGGCAACAAACTGGGAGTGCTTGGATATGGTTAGGAGGGAACTTACTTTTCTAGGCTGCCGTATCTACGTTTCCTGGTAAAATACATGGGAAAATCCCATTGGAGGAAAATTCCACCTAGGGTTAGGGTTAGGTCACCATGAATATGGAGAGCAACAGGGACATTGTCAATAAATTCAGAGTGCTTGGGAATGGTTAGGAGGGCACTTACTTTTCTAGGCTTCCCTATCTATGTTTCCTGGTAAAATACATGGGAAAATCCCATTGGAGGAAAATTCCACTTAGCGTTTGGGTTAGGTCACCATGAACATGGAGAGAAACATGGACATTGCCAATAAATTTGGAGTGGTTGGGAATGATTAGGACGGCAAAGAAATTTCTAGGCTGCCCTATCTTTGTTTCCTGCTAAAATACATGGGAAAATCCCATTGGAGGAAAATTCCACTTAGTGTTAGGGTTAGGTCACCATGAACTCATAGAGAAAAATGGACACTGGCAACAAACTGGGCGTGCTTGGATATGGTTAGGAGGGAACTTACTTTTCTAGGCTGCCGTATCTACGTTTCCTGCTAAAATACATGGGAAGATCCCATTGGAGGAAAATTCCACCTAGGGTTAGGGTTAGGTCACCATGAACTCACAGAGAAAAATGGACATCGGCAACAAACTGGGAGTGCTTGGATATGGTTAGGACAGAACTTACTTTTCTAGGCTGCCGTATCTACGTTTCCTGGTAAAATACATGGGAAGATCCCATTGGAGGAAAATTCCACTTAGGGTTAGGGTTAGGTCACCATGAACTCATAGAGAAAAATGGACATCGGCACCAACTGGGAGTGCTTGGATATGGTTAGGAGGGAACTTACTTTCCTAGGCTGCCCTATCTATGTTTCCTGCTAAAATGCATGGGGAAATCCCATTGGAGGAAAATTCCACTTAGGGTTAGGGTTAGGTCACCATGAACTCATAGAGAAAAATGGACATCGGCAACAAACTGGGAGTGCTTGGATATGGTTAGGACAGAACTTACTTTTCTAGGCTGCCGTATCTACGTTTCCTGGTAAAATACATGGGAAGATCCCATTGGAGGAAAATTCCACCTAGGGTTAGGGTTAGGTCACCATGAATATGGAGAGCCACAGGGACATTGTCAATAAATTCGGAGTGCTTGGGAATGGTTAGGAGGGAACTTACTTTTCTAGGCTGCCGTATCTACATTTCCTGCTAAAATACATGGGAAGATCCCATTGGAGGAAAATTCCACTTAGGGTTAGGGTTAAGTCACCATGAACTCATAGAGAAAAATGGACATCGGCAACAAACTGGGAGTGCTTGGATATGGTTAGGAGGGAACTTACTTTTCTAGGCTGCCGTATCTACGTTTCCTGGTAAAATACATGGGAAAATCCCATTGGAGGAAAATTCCACCTAGGGTTAGGGTTAGGTCACCATGAATATGGAGAGCAACAGGGACATTGTCAATAAATTCGGAGTGCTTGGGAATGGTTAGGAGGGAACTTACTTTTCTAGGCTGCCGTATCTACATTTCCTGCTAAAATACATGGGAAGATCCCATTGGAGGAAAATTCCACTTAGGGTTAGGGTTAAGTCACCATGAACTCATAGAGAAAAATGGACATCGGCAACAAACTGGGAGTGCTTGGATATGGTTAGGAGGGAACTTACTTTTCTAGGCTGCCGTATCTACGTTTCCTGGTAAAATACATGGGAAAATCCCATTGGAGGAAAATTCCACCTAGGGTTAGGTCACCATGAATATGGAGAGCAACAGGGACATTGTCAATAAATTCGGAGTGCTTGGGAATGGTTAGGAGGGCACTTACTTTTCTAGGCTTCCCTATCTATGTTTCCTGGTAAAATACATGGGAAAATCCCATTGGAGGAAAATTCCACTTAGCGTTTGGGTTAGGTCACCATCAACATGGAGAGAAACATGGACATTGCCAATAAATTTGGAGTGGTTGGGAATGATTAGGACGGCAAAGAAATTTCTAGGCTGCCCTATCTTTGTTTCCTGCTAAAATACATGGGAAAATCCCATTGGAGGAAAATTCCACTTAGTGTTAGGGTTAGGTCACCATGAACTCATAGAGAAAAATGGACATCGGCAACAAACTGGGAGTGCTTGGATATGGTTAGGAGGGAACTTCCTTTTCTAGACTGCCGTATCTACGTTTCCTGCTAAAATACATGGGAAGATCCCATTGGAGGAAAATTCCACCTAGGGTTAGGGTTAGGGCACCATGAACTCACAGAGAAAAATGGACATCGGCAACAAACTGGGAGTGCTTGGATATGGCTAGGACAGAACTTACTTTTCTAGGCTGCCGTATCTACGTTTCCTGGTAAAATACATGGGAAGATCCCATTGGAGGAAAATTCCACTTAGGGTTAGGGTTAAGTCACCATGAACTCATAGAGAAAAATGGACATCGGCAACAAACTGGGAGTGCTTGCATATGGTTAGGAGGGAACTTACTTTTCTAGGCTGCCCTATCTATGTTTCCTGCTAAAATGCATGGGAAAATCCCATTGGAGGAAAATTCCACTTAGGGTTAGGGTTAGGTCACCATGAACTCATAGAGAAAAATGGACATCGGCAACAAACTGGGAGTGCTTGGATATGGTTAGGAGGGAACTTACTTTCCTAGGCTGCCCTATCTATGTTTCCTGCTAAAATGCATGGGGAAATCCCATTGGAGGAAAATTCCACTTAGGGTTAGGGTTAGGTCACCATGAACTCATAGAGAAAAATGGACATCGGCAACAAACTGGGAGTGCTTGGATATGGTTAGGAGGGAACTTACTTTTCTAGGCTGCCGTATCTACGTTTCCTAGTAAAATACATGGGAAAATCCCATTGGAGGAAAATTCCACCTAGGGTTAGGGTTAGGTCACCATGAATACGGAGAGCAACAGGGACATTGTCAATAAATTCGGAGTGCTTGGGAATGGTTAGGAGGGCACTTACTTTTCTAGGCTTCCCTATCTATGTTTCCTGGTAAAATACATGGGAAAATCCCATTGGAGGAAAATTCCACCTAGGGTTAGGGTTAGGTCACCATGAATATGGAGAGCAACAGGGACATTGTCAATAAATTCGGAGTGCTTGGGAATGGTTAGGAGGGAACTTACTTTTCTAGGCTGCCGTATCTACATTTCCCGCTAAAATACATGGGAAGATCCCATTGGAGGAAAATTCCACTTAGGGTTAGGGTTAAGTCACCATGAACTCATAGAGAAAAATGGACATCGGCAACAAACTGGGAGTGCTTGCATATGGTTAGGAGGGAACTTACTTTTCTAGGCTGCCCTATCTATGTTTCCTGCTAAAATGCATGGGAAAATCCCATTGGAGGAAAATTCCACTTAGGGTTAGGGTTAGGTCACCATGAACTCATAGAGAAAAATGGACATCGGCAACAAACTGGGAGTGCTTGGATATGGTTAGGAGGGAACTTACATTTCTAGGCTGCCCTATCTATGTTTCCTGCTAAAATGCATGGGAAAATCCCATTGGAGGAAAATTCCACTTAGGGTTAGGGTTAGGTCACCATGAACTCATAGAGAAAAATGGACATCAGCAACAAACTGGGAGTGCTTGGATATGGTTAGGAGGGAACTTACTTTTCTAGGCTGCCGTATCTACGTTTCCTGGTAAAATACATGGGAAAATCCCATTGGAGGAAAATTCCACCTAGGGTTAGGGTTAGGTCACCATGAATATGGAGAGCAACAGGGACATTGTCAATAAATTCGGAGTGCTTGGGAATGGTTAGGAGGGCACTTACTTTTCTAGGCTTTCCTATCTATGTTTCCTGCTAAAATACATGGGAAGATCCCATTGGAGGAAAATTCCACTTAGGGTTAGGGTTAAGTCACCATGAACTCATAGAGAAAAATGGACATCGGCAACAAACTGGGAGTGCCTGGATATGGTTAGGAGGGAACTTACTTTTCTAGGCTGCCGTATCTACGTTTCCTGGTAAAATACATGGGAAGATCCCATTGGAGGAAAATTCCACTTAGGGTTAGGGTTAAGTCACCATGAACTCATAGAGAAAAATGGACATCGGCAACAAACTGGGAGTGCTTGGATATGGTTAGGAGGGAACTTACTTTCCTAGGCTGCCCTATCTATGTTTCCTGCTAAAATGCATGGGGAAATCCCATTGGAGGAAAATTCCACTTAGGGTTAGGGTTAGGTCACCATGAACTCATAGAGAAAAATGGACATCGGCAACAAACTGGGAGTGCTTGGATATGGTTAGGAGGGAACTTACTTTTCTAGGCTGCCGTATCTACGTTTCCTGGTAAAATACATGGGAAAATCCCATTGGAGGAAAATTCCACCTAGGGTTAGGGTTAGGTCACCATGAATATGGAGAGCAATAGGGACATTGTCAATTAATTCCGAGTGCTTGGGAATGGTTAGGAGGGCACTTACTTTTCTAGGCTTCCCTATCTATGTTTCCTGGTAAAATACATGGGAAAATCCCATTGGAGGAAAATTCCACCTAGGGTTAGGGTTAGGTCACCATGAATATGGAGAGCCACAGGACATTGTCAATAAATTCGGAGTGCTTGGGAATGGTTAGGAGGGAACTTACTTTTCTAGGCTGCCGTATCTACATTTCCTGCTAAAATACATGGGAAGATCCCATTGGAGGAAAATTCCACTTAGGGTTAGGGTTAAGTCACCATGAACTCATAGAGAAAAATGGACATCGGCAACAAACTGGGAGTGCTTGGATATGGTTAGGAGGGAACTTACTTTTCTAGGCTGCCGTATCTACGTTTCCTGGTAAAATACATGGGAAAATCCCATTGGAGGAAAATTCCACCTAGGGTTAGGGTTAGGTCACCATGAATATGGAGAGCAACAGGGACATTGTCAATAAATTCGGAGTGCTTGGGATTGGTTAGGAGGGAACTTACATTTCTAGGCTGCCGTATCTACATTTCCTGCTAAAATACATGGGAAGATCCCATTGGAGGAAAATTCCACTTAGGGTTAGGGTTAAGTCACCATGAACTCATAGAGAAAAATGGACATCGGCAACAAACTGGGAGTGCTTGGATATGGTTAGGAGGGAACTTACTTTTCTAGGCTGCCGTATCTACGTTTCCTGGTAAAATACATGGGAAAATCCCATTGGAGGAAAATTCCACCTAGGGTTAGGTCACCATGAATATGGAGAGCAACAGGGACATTGTCAATAAATTCGGAGTGCTTGGGAATGGTTAGGAGGGCACTTACTTTTCTAGGCTTCCCTATCTATGTTTCCTGGTAAAATACATGGGAAAATCCCATTGGAGGAAAATTCCACTTAGCGTTTGGGTTAGGTCACCATCAACATGGAGAGAAACATGGACATTGCCAATAAATTTGGAGTGGTTGGGAATGATTAGGACGGCAAAGAAATTTCTAGGCTGCCCTATCTTTGTTTCCTGCTAAAATACATGGGAAAATCCCATTGGAGGAAAATTCCACTTAGTGTTAGGGTTAGGTCACCATGAACTCATAGAGAAAAATGGACATCGGCAACAAACTGGGAGTGCTTGGATATGGTTAGGAGGGAACTTCCTTTTCTAGACTGCCGTATCTACGTTTCCTGCTAAAATACATGGGAAGATCCCATTGGAGGAAAATTCCACCTAGGGTTAGGGTTAGGTCACCATGAACTCACAGAGAAAAATGGACATCGGCAACAAACTGGGAGTGCTTGGATATGGCTAGGACAGAACTTACTTTTCTAGGCTGCCGTATCTACGTTTCCTGGTAAAATACATGGGAAGATCCCATTGGAGGAAAATTCCACTTAGGGTTAGGGTTAAGTCACCATGAACTCATAGAGAAAAATGGACATCGGCAACAAACTGGGAGTGCTTGCATATGGTTAGGAGGGAACTTACTTTTCTAGGCTGCCCTATCTATGTTTCCTCCTAAAATGCATGGGAAAATCCCATTGGAGGAAAATTCCACTTAGGGTTAGGGTTAGGTCACCATGAACTCATAGAGAAAAATGGACATCGGCAACAAACTGGGAGTGCTTGGATATGGTTAGGAGGGAACTTACTTTCCTAGGCTGCCCTATCTATGTTTCCTGCTAAAATGCATGGGGAAATCCCATTGGAGGAAAATTCCACTTAGGGTTAGGGTTAGGTCACCATGAACTCATAGAGAAAAATGGACATTGGCAACAAACTGGGAGTGCTTGGATATGGTTAGGAGGGAACTTACTTTTCTAGGCTGCCGTATCTACGTTTCCTAGTAAAATACATGGGAAAATCCCATTGGAGGAAAATTCCACCTAGGGTTAGGGTTAGGTCACCATGAATACGGAGAGCAACAGGGACATTGTCAATAAATTCGGAGTGCTTGGGAATGGTTAGGAGGGCACTTATTTTTCTAGGCTTCCCTATCTATGTTTCCTGGTAAAATACATGGGAAAATCCCATTGGAGGAAAATTCCACCTAGGGTTAGGGTTAGGTCACCATGAATATGGAGAGCAACAGGGACATTGTCAATAAATTCGGAGTGCTTGGGAATGGTTAGGAGGGAACTTACTTTTCTAGGCTGCCGTATCTACATTTCCCGCTAAAATACATGGGAAGATCCCATTGGAGGAAAATTCCACTTAGGGTTAGGGTTAAGTCACCATGAACTCATAGAGAAAAATGGACATCGGCAACAAACTGGGAGTGCTTGCATATGGTTAGGAGGGAACTTACTTTTCTAGGCTGCCCTATCTATGTTTCCTGCTAAAATGCATGGGAAAATCCCATTGGAGGAAAATTCCACTTAGGGTTAGGGTTAGGTCACCATGAACTCATAGAGAAAAATGGACATCGGCAACAAACTGGGAGTGCTTGGATATGGTTAGGAGGGAACTTACATTTCTAGGCTGCCCTATCTATGTTTCCTGCTAAAATGCATGGGAAAATCCCATTGGAGGAAAATTCCACTTAGGGTTAGGGTTAGGTCACCATGAACTCATAGAGAAAAATGGACATCAGCAACAAACTGGGAGTGCTTGGATATGGTTAGGAGGGAACTTACTTTTCTAGGCTGCCGTATCTACGTTTCCTGGTAAAATACATGGGAAAATCCCATTGGAGGAAAATTCCACCTAGGGTTAGGGTTAGGTCACCATGAATATGGAGAGCAACAGGGACATTGTCAATAAATTCGGAGTGCTTGGGAATGGTTAGGAGGGCACTTACTTTTCTAGGCTTTCCTATCTATGTTTCCTGCTAAAATACATGGGAAGATCCCATTGGAGGAAAATTCAACTTAGGGTTAGGGTTAAGTCACCATGAACTCATAGAGAAAAATGGACATCGGCAACAAACTGGGAGTGCTTGGATATGGTTAGGAGGGAACTTACTTTTCTAGGCTGCCGTATCTACGTTTCCTGGTAAAATACATGGGAAGATCCCATTGGAGGAAAATTCCACTTAGGGTTAGGGTTAAGTCACCATGAACTCATAGAGAAAAATGGACATCGGCAACAAACTGGGAGTGCTTGGATATGGTTAGGAGGGAACTTACCTTCCTAGGCTGCCCTATCTATGTTTCCTGCTAAAATGCATGGGGAAATCCCATTGGAGGAAAATTCCACTTAGGGTTAGGGTTAGGTCACCATGAACTCATAGAGAAAAATGGACATCGGCAACAAACTGGGAGTGCTTGGATATGGTTAGGAGGGAACTTACTTTTCTAGGCTGCCGTATCTACGTTTCCTGGTAAAATACATGGGAAAATCCCATTGGAGGAAAATTCCACCTAGGGTTAGGGTTAGGTCACCATGAATATGGAGAGCAATAGGGACATTGTCAATTAATTCCGAGTGCTTGGGAATGGTTAGGAGGGCACTTACTTTTCTAGGCTTCCCTATCTATGTTTCCTGGTAAAATACATGGGAAAATCCCATTGGAGGAAAATTCCACCTAGGGTTAGGGTTAGGTCACCATGAATATGGAGAGCCACAGGGACATTGTCAATAAATTCGGAGTGCTTGGGAATGGTTAGGAGGGAACTTACTTTTCTAGGCTGCCGTATCTACATTTCCTGCTAAAATACATGGGAAGATCCCATTGGAGGAAAATTCCACTTAGGGTTAGGGTTAAGTCACCATGAACTCATAGAGAAAAATGGACATCGGCAACAAACTGGGAGTGCTTGGATATGGTTAGGAGGGAACTTACTTTTCTAGGCTGCCGTATCTACATTTCCTGCTAAAATACATGGGAAAATCCCATTGGAGGAAAATTCCACCTAGGGTTAGGGTTAGGTCACCATGAATATGGAGAGCAACAGGGACATTGTCAATAAATTCAGAGTGCTTGGGAATGGTTAGGAGGGCACTTACTTTTCTAGGCTTCCCTATCTATGTTTCCTGGTAAAATACATGGGAAAATCCCATTGGAGAAAAATTCCACTTAGCGTTTGGGTTAGGTCACCATGAACATGGAGGGAAACAAGGACATTGCCAATAAATTTGGAGTGGTTGGGAATGATTAGGACGGCAAAGAAATTTCTAGGCTGCCCTATCTTTGTTTCCTGCTAAAATACATGGGAAAATCCCATTGGAGGAAAATTCCACTTAGTGTTAGGGTTAGGTCACCATGAACTCATAGAGAAAAATGGACACCGGCAACAAACTGGGCGTGCTTGGATATGGTTAGGAGGGAACTTACTTTTCTAGGCTGCCGTATCTACGTTTCCTGCTAAAATACATGGGAAGATCCCATTGGAGGAAAATTCCACTTAGGGTTAGGGTTAAGTCACCATGAACTCATAGAGAAAAATGGACATCGGCAACAAACTGGGAGTGCTTGGATATGGTTAGGAGGGAACTTACTTTTCTAGGCTGCCGTATCTACGTTTCCTGGTAAAATACATGGGAAAATCCCATTGGAGGAAAATTCCACCTAGGGTTAGGTCACCATGAATATGGAGAGCAACAGGGACATTGTCAATAAATTCGGAGTGCTTGGGAATGGTTAGGAGGGCACTTACTTTTCTAGGCTGCCGTATCTACGTTTCCTGGTAAAATACATGGGAAAATCCCATTGGAGGAAAATTCCACCTAGGGTTAGGGTTAGGTCACCATGAATATGGAGAGCAATAGGGACATTGTCAATTAATTCCGAGTGCTTGGGAATGGTTAGGAGGGCACTTACTTTTCTAGGCTTCCCTATCTATGTTTCCTGGTAAAATACATGGGAAAATCCCATTGGAGGAAAATTCCACCTAGGGTTAGGGTTAGGTCACCATGAATATGGAGAGCCACAGGGACATTGTCAATAAATTCGGAGTGCTTGGGAATGGTTAGGAGGGAACTTACTTTTCTAGGCTGCCGTATCTACATTTCCTGCTAAAATACATGGGAAGATCCCATTGGAGGAAAATTCCACTTAGGGTTAGGGTTAGGTCACCATGAACTCATAGAGAAAAATGGACATCGGCAACAAACTGGGAGTGCTTGGATATGGTTAGGAGGGAACTTACTTTTCTAGGCTGCCGTATCTACATTTCCTGCTAAAATACATGGGAAAATCCCATTGGAGGAAAATTCCACCTAGGGTTAGGGTTAGGTCACCATGAATATGGAGAGCAACAGGGACATTGTCAATAAATTCAGAGTGCTTGGGAATGGTTAGGAGGGCACTTACTTTTCTAGGCTTCCCTATCTATGTTTCCTGGTAAAATACATGGGAAAATCCCATTGGAGGAAAATTCCACTTAGCGTTTGGGTTAGGTCACCATGAACATGGAGGGAAACAAGGACATTGCCAATAAATTTGGAGTGGTTGGGAATGATTAGGACGGCAAAGAAATTTCTAGGCTGCCCTATCTTTGTTTCCTGCTAAAATACATGGGAAAATCCCATTGGAGGAAAATTCCACTTAGTGTTAGGGTTAGGTCACCATGAACTCATAGAGAAAAATGGACACCGGCAACAAACTGGGCGTGCTTGGATATGGTTAGGAGGGAACTTACTTTTCTAGGCTGCCGTATCTACGTTTCCTGCTAAAATACATGGGAAGATCCCATTGGAGGAAAATTCCACCTAGGGTTAGGGTTAGGTCACCATGAACTCACAGAGAAAAATGGACATCGGCAACAAACTGGGCGTGCTTGGATATGGTTAGGACAGAACTTACTTTTCTAGGCTGCCGTATCTACGTTTCCTGGTAAAATACATGGGAAGATCCCATTGGAGGAAAATTCCACTTAGGGTTAGGGTTAAGTCACCATGAACTCATAGAGAAAAATGGACATCGGCAACAAACTGGGAGTGCTTGCATATGGTTAGGAGGGAACTTACTTTTCTAGGCTGCCCTATCTATGTTTCCTGCTAAAATGCATGGGAAAATCCCATTGGAGGAAAATTCCACTTAGGGTTAGGGTTAGGTCACCATGAACTCATAGAGAAAAATGGACATCGGCACCAACTGGGAGTGCTTGGATATGGTTAGGAGGGAACTTACTTTCCTAGGCTGCCCTATCTATGTTTCCTGCTAAAATGCATGGGGAAATCCCATTGGAGGAAAATTCCACTTAGGGTTAGGGTTAGGTCACCATGAACTCATAGAGAAAAATGGACATCGGCAACAAACTGGGAGTGCTTGGATATGGTTAGGACAGAACTTACTTTTCTAGGCTGCCGTATCTACGTTTCCTGGTAAAATACATGGGAAGATCCCATTGGAGGAAAATTCCACCTAGGGTTAGGGTTAGGTCACCATGAATATGGAGAGCCACAGGGACATTGTCAATAAATTCGGAGTGCTTGGGAATGGTTAGGAGGGAACTTACTTTTCTAGGCTGCCGTATCTACATTTCCTGCTAAAATACATGGGAAGATCCCATTGGAGGAAAATTCCACTTAGGGTTAGGGTTAAGTCACCATGAACTCATAGAGAAAAATGGACATCGGCAACAAACTGGGAGTGCTTGGATATGGTTAGGAGGGAACTTACTTTTCTAGGCTGCCCTATCTAAGTTTCCTGGTAAAATACATGGGAAAATCCCATTGGAGGAAAATTCCACCTAGGGTTAGGGTTAGGTCACCATGAATATGGAGAGCAATAGGGACATTGTCAATTAATTCGGAGTGCTTGGGAATGGTTAGGAGGGCACTTACTTTTCTAGGCTTCCCTATCTATGTTTCCTGGTAAAATACATGGGAAAATCCCATTGGAGGAAAATTCCACCTAGGGTTAGGGTTAGGTCACCATGAATATGGAGAGCAATAGGGACATTGTCAATAAATTCGGAGTGCTTGGGAATGGTTAGGAGGGCACTTACTTTTCTAGGCTTTCCTATCTATGTTTCCTGCTAAAATACATGGGAAGATCCCATTGGAGGAAAATTCCACTTAGGGTTAGGGTTAAGTCACCATGAACTCATAGAGAAAAATGGACATCGGCAACAAACTGGGAGTGCTTGGATATGGTTAGGAGGGAACTTACTTTTCTAGGCTGCCGTATCTACGTTTCCTGGTAAAATACATGGGAAGATCCCATTGGAGGAAAATTCCACTTAGGGTTAGGGTTAAGTCACCATGAACTCATAGAGAAAAATGGACATCGGCAACAAACTGGGAGTGCTTGGATATGGTTAGGAGGGAACTTACTTTCCTAGGCTGCCCTATCTATGTTTCCTGCTAAAATGCATGGGGAAATCCCATTGGAGGAAAATTCCACTTAGGGTTAGGGTTAGGTCACCATGAACTCATAGAGAAAAATGGACATCGGCAACAAACTGGGAGTGCTTGGATATGGTTAGGAGGGAACTTACTTTTCTAGGCTGCCGTATCTACGTTTCCTGGTAAAATACATGGGAAAATCCCATTGGAGGAAAATTCCACCTAGGGTTAGGGTTAGGTCACCATGAATATGGAGAGCAATAGGGACATTGTCAATTAATTCCGAGTGCTTGGGAATGGTTAGGAGGGCACTTACTTTTCTAGGCTTCCCTATCTATGTTTCCTGGTAAAATACATGGGAAAATCCCATTGGAGGAAAATTCCACCTAGGGTTAGGGTTAGGTCACCATGAATATGGAGAGCCACAGGGACATTGTCAATAAATTCGGAGTGCTTGGGAATGGTTAGGAGGGAACTTACTTTTCTAGGCTGCCGTATCTACATTTCCTGCTAAAATACATGGGAAGATCCCATTGGAGGAAAATTCCACTTAGGGTTAGGGTTAAGTCACCATGAACTCATAGAGAAAAATGGACATCGGCAACAAACTGGGAGTGCTTGGATATGGTTAGGAGGGAACTTACTTTTCTAGGCTGCCGTATCTACGTTTCCTGGTAAAATACATGGGAAAATCCCATTGGAGGAAAATTCCACCTAGGGTTAGGGTTAGGTCACCATGAATATGGAGAGCAACAGGGACATTGTCAATAAATTCGGAGTGCTTGGGAATGGTTAGGAGGGAACTTACTTTTCTAGGCTGCCGTATCTACATTTCCTGCTAAAATACATGGGAAGATCCCATTGGAGGAAAATTCCACTTAGGGTTAGGGTTAAGTCACCATGAACTCATAGAGAAAAATGGACATCGGCAACAAACTGGGAGTGCTTGGATATGGTTAGGAGGGAACTTACTTTTCTAGGCTGCCGTATCTACGTTTCCTGGTAAAATACATGGGAAAATCCCATTGGAGGAAAATTCCACCTAGGGTTAGGTCACCATGAATATGGAGAGCAACAGGGACATTGTCAATAAATTCGGAGTGCTTGGGAATGGTTAGGAGGGCACTTACTTTTCTAGGCTTCCCTATCTATGTTTCCTGGTAAAATACATGGGAAAATCCCATTGGAGGAAAATTCCACTTAGCGTTTGGGTTAGGTCACCATCAACATGGAGAGAAACATGGACATTGCCAATAAATTTGGAGTGGTTGGGAATGATTAGGACGGCAAAGAAATTTCTAGGCTGCCCTATCTTTGTTTCCTGCTAAAATACATGGGAAAATCCCATTGGAGGAAAATTCCACTTAGTGTTAGGGTTAGGTCACCATGAACTCATAGAGAAAAATGGACATCGGCAACAAACTGGGAGTGCTTGGATATGGTTAGGAGGGAACTTCCTTTTCTAGACTGCCGTATCTACGTTTCCTGCTAAAATACATGGGAAGATCCCATTGGAGGAAAATTCCACCTAGGGTTAGGGTTAGGTCACCATGAACTCACAGAGAAAAATGGACATCGGCAACAAACTGGGAGTGCTTGGATATGGCTAGGACAGAACTTACTTTTCTAGGCTGCCGTATCTACGTTTCCTGGTAAAATACATGGGAAGATCCCATTGGAGGAAAATTCCACTTAGGGTTAGGGTTAAGTCACCATGAACTCATAGAGAAAAATGGACATCGGCAACAAACTGGGAGTGCTTGCATATGGTTAGGAGGGAACTTACTTTTCTAGGCTGCCCTATCTATGTTTCCTCCTAAAATGCATGGGAAAATCCCATTGGAGGAAAATTCCACTTAGGGTTAGGGTTAGGTCACCATGAACTCATAGAGAAAAATGGACATCGGCAACAAACTGGGAGTGCTTGGATATGGTTAGGAGGGAACTTACTTTCCTAGGCTGCCCTATCTATGTTTCCTGCTAAAATGCATGGGGAAATCCCATTGGAGGAAAATTCCACTTAGGGTTAGGGTTAGGTCACCATGAACTCATAGAGAAAAATGGACATCGGCAACAAACTGGGAGTGCTTGGATATGGTTAGGAGGGAACTTACTTTTCTAGGCTGCCGTATCTACGTTTCCTAGTAAAATACATGGGAAAATCCCATTGGAGGAAAATTCCACCTAGGGTTAGGGTTAGGTCACCATGAATACGGAGAGCAACAGGGACAATGTCAATAAATTCGGAGTGCTTGGGAATGGTTAGGAGGGCACTTACTTTTCTAGGCTTCCCTATCTATGTTTCCTGGTAAAATACATGGGAAAATCCCATTGGAGGAAAATTCCACCTAGGGTTAGGGTTAGGTCACCATGAATATGGAGAGCAACAGGGACATTGTCAATAAATTCGGAGTGCTTGGGAATGGTTAGGAGGGAACTTACTTTTCTAGGCTGCCGTATCTACATTTCCCGCTAAAATACATGGGAAGATCCCATTGGAGGAAAATTCCACTTAGGGTTAGGGTTAAGTCACCATGAACTCATAGAGAAAAATGGACATCGGCAACAAACTGGGAGTGCTTGCATATGGTTAGGAGGGAACTTACTTTTCTAGGCTGCCCTATCTATGTTTCCTGCTAAAATGCATGGGAAAATCCCATTGGAGGAAAATTCCACTTAGGGTTAGGGTTAGGTCACCATGAACTCATAGAGAAAAATGGACATCGGCAACAAACTGGGAGTGCTTGGATATGGTTAGGAGGGAACTTACATTTCTAGGCTGCCCTATCTATGTTTCCTGCTAAAATGCATGGGAAAATCCCATTGGAGGAAAATTCCACTTAGGGTTAGGGTTAGGTCACCATGAACTCATAGAGAAAAATGGACATCAGCAACAAACTGGGAGTGCTTGGATATGGTTAGGAGGGAACTTACTTTTCTAGGCTGCCGTATCTACGTTTCCTGGTAAAATACATGGGAAAATCCCATTGGAGGAAAATTCCACCTAGAGTTAGGGTTAGGTCACCATGAATATGGAGAGCAACAGGGACATTGTCAATAAATTCGGAGTGCTTGGGAATGGTTAGGAGGGCACTTACTTTTCTAGGCTTTCCTATCTATGTTTCCTGCTAAAATACATGGGAAGATCCCATTGGAGGAAAATTCCACTTAGGGTTAGGGTTAAGTCACCATGAACTCATAGAGAAAAATGGACATCGGCAACAAACTGGGAGTGCTTGGATATGGTTAGGAGGGAACTTACTTTTCTAGGCTGCCGTATCTACGTTTCCTGGTAAAATACATGGGAAGATCCCATTGGAGGAAAATTCCACTTAGGGTTAGGGTTAAGTCACCATGAACTCATAGAGAAAAATGGACATCGGCAACAAACTGGGAGTGCTTGGATATGGTTAGGAGGGAACTTACTTTCCTAGGCTGCCCTATCTATGTTTCCTGCTAAAATGCATGGGGAAATCCCATTGGAGGAAAATTCCACTTAGGGTTAGGGTTAGGTCACCATGAACTCATAGAGAAAAATGGACATCGGCAACAAACTGGGAGTGCTTGGATATGGTTAGGAGGGAACTTACTTTTCTAGGCTGCCGTATCTACGTTTCCTGGTAAAATACATGGGAAAATCCCATTGGAGGAAAATTCCACCTAGGGTTAGGGTTAGGTCACCATGAATATGGAGAGCAATAGGGACATTGTCAATTAATTCCGAGTGCTTGGGAATGGTTAGGAGGGCACTTACTTTTCTAGGCTGCCGTATCTACATTTCCTGCTAAAATACATGGGAAGATCCCATTGGAGGAAAATTCCACTTAGGGTTAGGGTTAAGTCACCATGAACTCATAGAGAAAAATGGACATCGGCAACAAACTGGGAGTGCTTGGATATGGTTAGGAGGGAACTTACTTTTCTAGGCTGCCGTATCTACATTTCCTGCTAAAATACATGGGAAAATCCCATTGGAGGAAAATTCCACCTAGGGTTAGGGTTAGGTCACCATGAATATGGAGAGCAACAGGGACATTGTCAATAAATTCAGAGTGCTTGGGAATGGTTAGGAGGGCACTTACTTTTCTAGGCTTCCCTATCTATGTTTCCTGGTAAAATACATGGGAAAATCCCATTGGAGGAAAATTCCACTTAGCGTTTGGGTTAGGTCACCATGAACATGGAGGGAAACAAGGACATTGCCAATAAATTTGGAGTGGTTGGGAATGATTAGGACGGCAAAGAAATTTCTAGGCTGCCCTATCTTTGTTTCCTGCTAAAATACATGGGAAAATCCCATTGGAGGAAAATTCCACTTAGTGTTAGGGTTAGGTCACCATGAACTCATAGAGAAAAATGGACACCGGCAACAAACTGGGCGTGCTTGGATATGGTTAGGAGGGAACTTACTTTTCTAGGCTGCCGTATCTACGTTTCCTGCTAAAATACATGGGAAGATCCCATTGGAGGAAAATTCCACTTAGGGTTAGGGTTAAGTCACCATGAACTCATAGAGAAAAATGGACATCGGCAACAAACTGGGAGTGCTTGCATATGGTTAGGAGGGAACTTACTTTTCTAGGCTGCCCTATCTATGTTTCCTGCTAAAATGCATGGGAAAATCCCATTGGAGGAAAATTCCACTTAGGGTTAGGGTTAGGTCACCATGAACTCATAGAGAAAAATGGACATCGGCACCAACTGGGAGTGCTTGGATATGGTTAGGAGGGAACTTACTTTCCTAGGCTGCCCTATCTATGTTTCCTGCTAAAATGCATGGGGAAATCCCATTGGAGGAAAATTCCACTTAGGGTTAGGGTTAGGTCACCATGAACTCATAGAGAAAAATGGACATCGGCAACAAACTGGGAGTGCTTGGATATGGTTAGGACAGAACTTACTTTTCTAGGCTGCCGTATCTACGTTTCCTGGTAAAATACATGGGAAGATCCCATTGGAGGAAAATTCCACCTAGGGTTAGGGTTAGGTCACCATGAATATGGAGAGCCACAGGGACATTGTCAATAAATTCGGAGTGCTTGGGAATGGTTAGGAGGGAACTTACTTTTCTAGGCTGCCGTATCTACATTTCCTGCTAAAATACATGGGAAGATCCCATTGGAGGAAAATTCCACTTAGGGTTAGGGTTAAGTCACCATGAACTCATAGAGAAAAATGGACATCGGCAACAAACTGGGAGTGCTTGGATATGGTTAGGAGGGAACTTACTTTTCTAGGCTGCCGTATCTACGTTTCCTGGTAAAATACATGGGAAAATCCCATTGGAGGAAAATTCCACCTAGGGTTAGGGTTAGGTCACCATGAATATGGAGAGCAACAGGGACATTGTCAATTAATTCGGAGTGCTTGGGAATGGTTAGGAGGGCACTTACTTTTCTAGGCTTCCCTATCTATGTTTCCTGGTAAAATACATGGGAAAATCCCATTGGAGGAAAATTCCACCTAGGGTTAGGGTTAGGTCACCATGAATATGGAGAGCAACAGGGACATTGTCAATAAATTCGGAGTGCTTGGGAATGGTTAGGAGGGAACTTACTTTTCTAGGCTGCCGTATCTACGTTTCCTGCTAAAATACATGGGAAGATCCCATTGGAGGAAAATTCCACCTAGGGTTAGGGTTAGGTCACCATGAACTCACAGAGAAAAATGGACATCGGCAACAAACTGGGACTGCTTGGATATGGTTAGGACAGAACTTACTTTTCTAGGCTGCCGTATCTACGTTTCCTGCTAAAATGCATGGGAAAATCCCATTGGAGGAAAATTCCACTTAGGGTTAGGGTTAGGTCACCATGAACTCATAGAGAAAAATGGACATCGGCAACAAACTGGGAGTGCTTGGATATGGTTAGGAGGGAACTTACTTTCCTAGGCTGCCCTATCTATGTTTCCTGCTAAAATGCATGGGGAAATCCCATTGGAGGAAAATTCCACTTAGGGTTAGGGTTAGGTCACCATGAACTCATAGAGAAAAATGGACATCGGCAACAAACTGGGAGTGCTTGGATATGGTTAGGACAGAACTTACTTTTCTAGGCTGCCGTATCTACGTTTCCTGGTAAAATACATGGGAAGATCCCATTGGAGGAAAATTCCACTTAGGGTTAGGGTTAAGTCACCATGAACTCATAGAGAAAAATGGACATCGGCAACAAACTGGGAGTGCTTGCATATGGTTAGGAGGGAAGTTACTTTCCTAGGCTGCCCTATCTATGTTTCCTGCTAAAATGCATGGGGAAATCCCATTGGAGGAAAATTCCACTTAGGGTTAGGGTTAGGTCACCATGAACTCATAGAGAAAAATGGACATCGGCAACAAACTGGGAGTGCTTGGATATGGTTAGGAGGGAACTTACTTTTCTAGGCTGCCGTATCTACGTTTCCTGGTAAAATACATGGGAAAATCCCATTGGAGGAAAATTCCACCTAGGGTTAGGTTTAGGTCACCATGAATATGCAGAGCAATAGGGACATTGTCAATTAATTCGGAGTGCTTGGGAATGGTTAGGAGGGCACTTACTTTTCTAGGCTTCCCTATCTATGTTTCCTGGTAAAATGCATGGGAAAATCCCATTGGAGGAAAATTCCACCTAGGGTTAGGGTTAGGTCACCATGAATATGGAGAGCCACAGGGACATTGTCAATAAATTCGGAGTGCTTGGGAATGGTTAGGAGGGAACTTACTTTTCTAGGCTGCCGTATCTACGTTTCCTGGTAAAATACATGGGAAGATCCCATTGGAGGAAAATTCCACTTAGGGTTAGGGTTAAGTCACCATGAACTCATAGAGAAAAATGGACATCGGCAACAAACTGGGAGTGCTTGGATATGGTTAGGAGGGAACTTACTTTCCTAGGCTGCCCTATCTATGTTTCCTGCTAAAATGCATGGGGAAATCCCATTGGAGGAAAATTCCACTTAGGGTTAGGGTTAGGTCACCATGAACTCACAGAGAAAAATGGACATCGGCAACAAACTGGGAGTGCTTGCATATGGTTAGGAGGGAACTTACTTTTCTAGGCTGCCCTATCTATGTTTCCTGCTAAAATGCATGGGAAAATCCCATTGGAGGAAAATTCCACTTAGGGTTAGGGTTAGGTCACCATGAACTCATAGAGAAAAATGGACATCGGCAACAAACTGGGAGTGCTTGGATATGGTTAGGAGGGAACTTACTTTCCTAGGCTGCCCTATCTATGTTTCCTGCTAAAATGCATGGGGAAATCCCATTGGAGGAAAATTCCACTTAGGGTTAGGGTTAGGTCACCATGAACTCATAGAGAAAAATGGACATCGGCAACAAACTGGGAGTGCTTGGATATGGTTAGGACAGAACTTACTTTTCTAGGCTGCCGTATCTACGTTTCCTGGTAAAATACATGGGAAGATCCCATTGGAGGAAAATTCCACTTAGGGTTAGGGTTAAGTCACCATGAACTCATAGAGAAAAATGGACATCGGCAACAAACTGGGAGTGCTTGCATATGGTTAGGAGGGAAGTTACTTTCCTAGGCTGCCCTATCTATGTTTCCTGCTAAAATGCATGGGGAAATCCCATTGGAGGAAAATTCCACTTAGGGTTAGGGTTAGGTCACCATGAACTCATAGAGAAAAATGGACATCGGCAACAAACTGGGAGTGCTTGGATATGGTTAGGAGGGAACTTACTTTTCTAGGCTGCCGTATCTACGTTTCCTGGTAAAATACATGGGAAAATCCCATTGGAGGAAAATTCCACCTAGGGTTAGGGTTAGGTCACCATGAATATGGAGAGCAATAGGGACATTGTCAATTAATTCGGAGTGCTTGGGAATGGTTAGGAGGGCACTTACTTTTCTAGGCTTCCCTATCTATGTTTCCTGGTAAAATACATGGGAAAATCCCATTGGAGGAAAATTCCACCTAGGGTTAGGGTTAGGTCACCATGAATATGGAGAGCCACAGGGACATTGTCAATAAATTCGGAGTGCTTGGGAATGGTTAGGAGGGAACTTACTTTTCTAGGCTGCCGTATCTACGTTTCCTGGTAAAATACATGGGAAGATCCCATTGGAGGAAAATTCCACTTAGGGTTAGGGTTAAGTCACCATGAACTCATAGAGAAAAATGGACATCGGCAACAAACTGGGAGTGCTTGGATATGGTTAGGAGGGAACTTACTTTCCTAGGCTGCCCTATCTATGTTTCCTGCTAAAATGCATGGGGAAATCCCATTGGAGGAAAATTCCACTTAGGGTTAGGGTTAGGTCACCATGAACTCATAGAGAAAAATGGACATCGGCAACAAACTGGGAGTGCTTGGATATGGTTAGGAGGGAACTTACTTTTCTAGGCTGCCGTATCTACGTTTCCTGGTAAAATACATGGGAAAATCCCATTGGAGGAAAATTCCACCTAGGGTTAGGGTTAGGTCACCATGAATATGGAGAGCCACAGGGACATTGTCAATAAATTCGGAGTGCTTGGGAATGGTTAGGAGGGAACTTACTTTTCTAGGCTGCCGTATCTACGTTTCCTGCTAAAATACATGGGAAGATCCCATTGGAGGAAAATTCCACTTAGGGTTAGGGTTAAGTCACCATGAACTCATAGAGAAAAATGGACATCGGCAACAAACTGGGAGTGCTTGGATATGGTTAGGAGGGAACTTACTTTTCTAGGCTGCCGTATCTACGTTTCCTGGTAAAATACATGGGAAAATCCCATTGGAGGAAAATTCCACCTAGGGTTAGGGTTAGGTCACCATGAATATGGAGAGCAACAGGGACATTGTCAATAAATTCGGAGTGCTTGGGAATGGTTAGGACGGCAAAGAAATTTCTAGGCTGCCCTATCTTTGTTTCCTGCTAAAATACATGGGAAAATCCCATTGGAGGAAAATTCCACTTAGTGTTAGGGTTAGGTCACCATGAACTCATAGAGAAAAATGGACATCGGCAACAAACTGGGCGTGCTTGGATATGGTTAGGAGGGAACTTACTTTTCTAGGCTGCCGTATCTACGTTTCCTGCTAAAATACATGGGAAGATCCCATTGGAGGAAAATTCCACCTAGGGTTAGGGTTAGGTCACCATGAACTCACAGAGAAAAATGGACATCGGCAACAAACTGGGAGTGCTTGGATATGGTTAGGACAGAACTTACTTTTCTAGGCTGCCGTATCTACGTTTCCTGGTAAAATACATGGGAAGATCCCATTGGAGGAAAATTCCACTTAGGGTTAGGGTTAAGTCACCATGAACTCATAGAGAAAAATGGACATCGGCAACAAACTGGGAGTGCTTGCATATGGTTAGGAGGGAACTTACTTTTCTAGGCTGCCCTATCTATGTTTCCTGCTAAAATGCATGGGAAAATCCCATTGGAGGAAAATTCCACTTAGGGTTAGGGTTAGGTCACCATGAACTCATAGAGAAAAATGGACATCGGCAACAAACTGGGAGTGCTTGGATATGGTTAGGAGGGAACTTACTTTCCTAGGCTGCCCTATCTATGTTTCCTGCTAAAATGCATGGGGAAATCCCATTGGAGGAAAATTCCACTTAGGGTTAGGGTTAGGTCACCATGAACTCATAGAGAAAAATGGACATCGGCAACAAACTGGGAGTGCTTGGATATGGTTAGGACAGAACTTACTTTTCTAGGCTGCCGTATCTACGTTTCCTGGTAAAATACATGGGAAGATCCCATTGGAGGAAAATTCCACTTAGGGTTAGGGTTAAGTCACCATGAACTCATAGAGAAAAATGGACATCGGCAACAAACTGGGAGTGCTTGCATATGGTTAGGAGGGAAGTTACTTTCCTAGGCTGCCCTATCTATGTTTCCTGCTAAAATGCATGGGGAAATCCCATTGGAGGAAAATTCCACTTAGGGTTAGGGTTAGGTCACCATGAACTCATAGAGAAAAATGGACATCGGCAACAAACTGGGAGTGCTTGGATATGGTTAGGAGGGAACTTACTTTTCTAGGCTGCCGTATCTACGTTTCCTGGTAAAATACATGGGAAAATCCCATTGGAGGAAAATTCCACCTAGGGTTAGGGTTAGGTCACCATGAATATGGAGAGCAATAGGGACATTGTCAATTAATTCGGAGTGCTTGGGAATGGTTAGGAGGGCACTTACTTTTCTAGGCTTCCCTATCTATGTTTCCTGGTAAAATACATGGGAAAATCCCATTGGAGGAAAATTCCACCTAGGGTTAGGGTTAGGTCACCATGAATATGGAGAGCCACAGGGACATTGTCAATAAATTCGGAGTGCTTGGGAATGGTTAGGAGGGAACTTACTTTTCTAGGCTGCCGTATCTACGTTTCCTGGTAAAATACATGGGAAGATCCCATTGGAGGAAAATTCCACTTAGGGTTAGGGTTAAGTCACCATGAACTCATAGAGAAAAATGGACATCGGCAACAAACTGGGAGTGCTTGGATATGGTTAGGAGGGAACTTACTTTCCTAGGCTGCCCTATCTATGTTTCCTGCTAAAATGCATGGGGAAATTCCATTGGAGGAAAATTCCACTTAGGGTTAGGGTTAGGTCACCATGAACTCACAGAGAAAAATGGACATCGGCAACAAACTGGGAGTGCTTGCATATGGTTAGGAGGGAACTTACTTTTCTAGGCTGCCCTATCTATGTTTCCTGCTAAAATGCATGGGAAAATCCCATTGGAGGAAAATTCCACTTAGGGTTAGGGTTAGGTCACCATGAACTCATAGAGAAAAATGGACATCGGCAACAAACTGGGAGTGCTTGGATATGGTTAGGAGGGAACTTACTTTCCTAGGCTGCCCTATCTATGTTTCCTGCTAAAATGCATGGGGAAATCCCATTGGAGGAAAATTCCACTTAGGGTTAGGGTTAGGTCACCATGAACTCATAGAGAAAAATGGACATCGGCAACAAACTGGGAGTGCTTGGATATGGTTAGGAGGGAACTTACTTTTCTAGGCTGCCGTATCTACGTTTCCTGGTAAAATACATGGGAAGATCCCATTGGAGGAAAATTCCACTTAGGGTTAGGGTTAAGTCACCATGAACTCATAGAGAAAAATGGACATCGGCAACAAACTGGGAGTGCTTGCATATGGTTAGGAGGGAAGTTACTTTCCTAGGCTGCCCTATCTATGTTTCCTGCTAAAATGCATGGGGAAATCCCATTGGAGGAAAATTCCACTTAGGGTTAGGGTTAGGTCACCATGAACTCATAGAGAAAAATGGACATCGGCAACAAACTGGGAGTGCTTGGATATGGTTAGGAGGGAACTTACTTTTCTAGGCTGCCGTATCTACGTTTCCTGGTAAAATACATGGGAAAATCCCATTGGAGGAAAATTCCACCTAGGGTTAGGGTTAGGTCACCATGAATATGGAGAGCAATAGGGACATTGTCAATTAATTTGGAGTGCTTGGGAATGGTTAGGAGGGCACTTACTTTTCTAGGCTTCCCTATCTATGTTTCCTGGTAAAATACATGGGAAAATCCCATTGGAGGAAAATTCCACCTAGGGTTAGGGTTAGGTCACCATGAATATGGAGAGCCACAGGGACATTGTCAATAAATTCGGAGTGCTTGGGAATGGTTAGGAGGGAACTTACTTTTCTAGGCTGCCGTATCTACGTTTCCTGGTAAAATACATGGGAAGATCCCATTGGAGGAAAATTCCACTTAGGGTTAGGGTTAAGTCACCATGAACTCATAGAGAAAAATGGACATCGGCAACAAACTGGGAGTGCTTGGATATGGTTAGGAGGGAACTTACTTTCCTAGGCTGCCCTATCTATGTTTCCTGCTAAAATGCATGGGGAAATCCCATTGGAGGAAAATTCCACTTAGGGTTAGGGTTAGGTCACCATGAACTCATAGAGAAAAATGGACATCGGCAACAAACTGGGAGTGCTTGGATATGGTTAGGAGGGAACTTACTTTTCTAGGCTGCCGTATCTACGTTTCCTGGTAAAATACATGGGAAAATCCCATTGGAGGAAAATTCCACCTAGGGTTAGGGTTAGGTCACCATGAATATGGAGAGCCACAGGGACATTGTCAATAAATTCGGAGTGCTTGGGAATGGTTAGGAGGGAACTTACTTTTCTAGGCTGCCGTATCTACGTTTCCTGCTAAAATACATGGGAAGATCCCATTGGAGGAAAATTCCACCTAGGGTTAGGGTTAGGTCACCATGAACTCACAGAGAAAAATGGACATCGGCAACAAACTGGGAGTGCTTTGATATGGTTAGGACAGAACTTACTTTTCTAGGCTGCCGTATCTACGTTTCCTGGTAAAATACATGGGAAGATCCCATTGGAGGAAAATTCCACTTAGGGTTAGGGTTAAGTCACCATGAACTCATAGAGAAAAATGGACATCGGCAACAAACTGGGAGTTTTTTGCATATGGTTAGGAGGGAACTTACTTTTCTAGGCTGCCCTATCTATGTTTCCTGCTAAAATGCATGGGAAAATCCCATTGGAGGAAAATTCCACTTAGGGTTAGGGTTAGGTCACCATGAACTCATAGAGAAAAATGGACATCGGCAACAAACTGGGCGTGCTTGGATATGGTTAGGAGGGAACTTACTTTTCTAGGCTGCCGTATCTACGTTTCCTGCTAAAATACATGGGAAGATCCCATTGGAGGAAAATTCCACCTAGGGTTAGGGTTAGGTCACCATGAACTCACAGAGAAAAATGGACATCGGCAACAAACTGGGAGTGCTTGGATATGGTTAGGACAGAACTTACTTTTCTAGGCTGCCGTATCTACGTTTCCTGGTAAAATACATGGGAAGATCCCATTGGAGGAAAATTCCACTTAGGGTTAGGGTTAAGTCACCATGAACTCATAGAGAAAAATGGACATCGGCAACAAACTGGGAGTTTTTTGCATATGGTTAGGAGGGAACTTACTTTTCTAGGCTGCCCTATCTATGTTTCCTGCTAAAATGCATGGGAAAATCCCATTGGAGGAAAATTCCACTTAGGGTTAGGGTTAGGTCACCATGAACTCATAGAGAAAAATGGACATCGGCAACAAACTGGGAGTGCTTGGATATGGTTAGGAGGGAACTTACTTTCCTAGGCTGCCCTATCTATGTTTCCTGCTAAAATGCATGGGGAAATCCCATTGGAGGAAAATTCCACTTAGTGTTACGGTTAGGTCACCATGAACTCATAGAGAAAAATGGACATCGGCAACAAACTGGGAGTGCTTGGATATGGTTAGGACAGAACTTACTTTTCTAGGCTGCCGTATCTACGTTTCCTGGTAAAATACATGGGAAGATCCCATTGGAGGAAAATTCCACTTAGGGTTAGGGTTAAGTCACCATGAACTCATAGAGAAAAATGGACATCGGCAACAAACTGGGAGTGCTTGCATATGGTTAGGAGGGAAGTTACTTTCCTAGGCTGCCCTATCTATGTTTCCTGCTAAAATGCATGGGGAAATCCCATTGGAGGAAAATTCCACTTAGGGTTAGGGTTAGGTCACCATGAACTCATAGAGAAAAATGGACATCGGCAACAAACTGGGAGTGCTTGGATATGGTTAGGAGGGAACTTACTTTTCTAGGCTGCCGTATCTACGTTTCCTGGTAAAATACATGGGAAAATCCCATTGGAGGAAAATTCCACCTAGGGTTAGGGTTAGGTCACCATGAATATGGAGAGCAATAGGGACATTGTCAATTAATTCGGAGTGCTTGGGAATGGTTAGGAGGGCACTTACTTTTCTAGGCTTCCCTATCTATGTTTCCTGGTAAAATACATGGGAAAATCCCATTGGAGGAAAATTCCACCTAGGGTTAGGGTTAGGTCACCATGAATATGGAGAGCCACAGGGACATTGTCAATAAATTCGGAGTGCTTGGGAATGGTTAGGAGGGAACTTACTTTTCTAGGCTGCCGTATCTACGTTTCCTGGTAAAATACATGGGAAGATCCCATTGGAGGAAAATTCCACTTAGGGTTAGGGTTAAGTCACCATGAACTCATAGAGAAAAATGGACATCGGCAACAAACTGGGAGTGCTTGGATATGGTTAGGAGGGAACTTACTTTCCTAGGCTGCCCTATCTATGTTTCCTGCTAAAATGCATGGGGAAATCCCATTGGAGGAAAATTCCACTTAGGGTTAGGGTTAGGTCACCATGAACTCACAGAGAAAAATGGACATCGGCAACAAACTGGGAGTGCTTGGATATGGTTAGGACAGAACTTACTTTTCTAGGCTGCCGTATCTACGTTTCCTGGTAAAATACATGGGAAGATCCCATTGGAGGAAAATTCCACTTAGGGTTAGGGTTAAGTCACCATGAACTCATAGAGAAAAATGGACATCGGCAACAAACTGGGAGTGCTTGCATATGGTTAGGAGGGAACTTACTTTTCTAGGCTGCCCTATCTATGTTTCCTGCTAAAATGCATGGGAAAATCCCATTGGAGGAAAATTCCACTTAGGGTTAGGGTTAGGTCACCATGAACTCATAGAGAAAAATGGACATCGGCAACAAACTGGGAGTGCTTGGATATGGTTAGGAGGGAACTTACTTTCCTAGGCTGCCCTATCTATGTTTCCTGCTAAAATGCATGGGGAAATCCCATTGGAGGAAAATTCCACTTAGGGTTAGGGTTAGGTCACCATGAACTCATAGAGAAAAATGGACATCGGCAACAAACTGGGAGTGCTTGGATATGGTTAGGACAGAACTTACTTTTCTAGGCTGCCGTATCTACGTTTCCTGGTAAAATACATGGGAAGATCCCATTGGAGGAAAATTCCACTTAGGGTTAGGGTTAAGTCACCATGAACTCATAGAGAAAAATGGACATCGGCAACAAACTGGGAGTGCTTGCATATGGTTAGGAGGGAACTTACTTTTCTAGGCTGCCGTATCTACGTTTCCTGGTAAAATACATGGGAAAATCCCATTGGAGGAAAATTCCACCTAGGGTTAGGGTTAGGTCACCATGAATATGGAGAGCAAGAGGGACATTGTCAATAAATTCGGAGTGCTTGGGAATGGTTAGGACGGCAAAGAAATTTCTAGGCTGCCCTATCTTTGTTTCCTGCTAAAATACATGGGAAAATCCCATTGGAGGAAAATTCCACTTAGTGTTAGGGTTAGGTCACCATGAACTCATAGAGAAAAATGGACATCGGCAACAAACTGGGCGTGCTTGGATATGGTTAGGAGGGAACTTACTTTTCTAGGCTGCCGTATCTACGTTTCCTGCTAAAATACATGGGAAGATCCCATTGGAGGAAAATTCCACCTAGGGTTAGGGTTAGGTCACCATGAACTCACAGAGAAAAATGGACATCGGCAACAAACTGGGAGTGCTTGGATATGGTTAGGACAGAACTTACTTTTCTAGGCTGCCGTATCTACGTTTCCTGGTAAAATACATGGGAAGATCCCATTGGAGGAAAATTCCACTTAGGGTTAGGGTTAAGTCACCATGAACTCATAGAGAAAAATGGACATCGGCAACAAACTGGGAGTGCTTGCATATGGTTAGGAGGGAACTTACTTTTCTAGGCTGCCCTATCTATGTTTCCTGCTAAAATGCATGGGAAAATCCCATTGGAGGAAAATTCCACTTAGGGTTAGGGTTAGGTCACCATGAACTCATAGAGAAAAATGGACATCGGCAACAAACTGGGAGTGCTTGGATATGGTTAGGAGGGAACTTACTTTCCTAGGCTGCCCTATCTATGTTTCCTGCTAAAATGCATGGGGAAATCCCATTGGAGGAAAATTCCACTTAGTGTTAGGGTTAGGTCACCATGAACTCATAGAGAAAAATGGACATCGGCAACAAACTGGGAGTGCTTGGATATGGTTAGGACAGAACTTACTTTTCTAGGCTGCCGTATCTACGTTTCCTGGTAAAATACATGGGAAGATCCCATTGGAGGAAAATTCCACTTAGGGTTAGGGTTAAGTCACCATGAACTCATAGAGAAAAATGGACATCGGCAACAAACTGGGAGTGCTTGGATATGGTTAGGAGGGAACTTACTTTTCTAGGCTGCCGTATCTACGTTTCCTGGTAAAATACATGGGAAACTCCCATTGGAGGAAAATTCCACCTAGGGTTAGGGTTAGGTCACCATGAATATGGAGAGCAATATGGACATTGTCAATTAATTCGGAGTGCTTGGGAATGGTTAGGAGGGCACTTACTTTTCTAGGCTTCCCTATCTATGTTTCCTGGTAAAATACATGGGAAAATCCCATTGGAGGAAAATTCCACCTAGGGTTAGGGTTAGGTCACCATGAATATGGAGAGCCACAGGGACATTGTCAATAAATTCGGAGTGCTTGGGAATGGTTAGGAGGGAACTTACTTTTCTAGGCTGCCGTATCTACGTTTCCTGGTAAAATACATGGGAAGATCCCATTGGAGGAAAATTCCACTTAGGGTTAGGGTTAAGTCACCATGAACTCATAGAGAAAAATGGACATCGGCAACAAACTGGGAGTGCTTGGATATGGTTAGGAGGGAACTTACTTTCCTAGGCTGCCCTATCTATGTTTCCTGCTAAAATGCATGGGGAAATCCCATTGGAGGAAAATTCCACTTAGGGTTAGGGTTAGGTCACCATGAACTCACAGAGAAAAATGGACATCGGCAACAAACTGGGAGTGCTTGGATATGGTTAGGACAGAACTTACTTTTCTAGGCTGCCGTATCTACGTTTCCTGGTAAAATACATGGGAAGATCCCATTGGAGGAAAATTCCACTTAGGGTTAGGGTTAAGTCACCATGAACTCATAGAGAAAAATGGACATCGGCAACAAACTGGGAGTGCTTGCATATGGTTAGGAGGGAACTTACTGTTCTAGGCTGCCCTATCTATGTTTCCTGCTAAAATGCATGGGAAAATCCCATTGGAGGAAAATTCCACTTAGGGTTAGGGTTAGGTCACCATGAACTCATAGAGAAAAATGGACATCGGCAACAAACTGGGAGTGCTTGGATATGGTTAGGAGGGAACTTACTTTCCTAGGCTGCCCTATCTATGTTTCCTGCTAAAATGCATGGGGAAATCCCATTGGAGGAAAATTCCACTTAGGGTTAGGGTTAGGTCACCATGAACTCATAGAGAAAAATGGACATCGGCAACAAACTGGGAGTGCTTGGATATGGTTAGGACAGAACTTACTTTTCTAGGCTGCCGTATCTACGTTTCCTGGTAAAATACATGGGAAGATCCCATTGGAGGAAAATTCCACTTAGGGTTAGGGTTAAGTCACCATGAACTCATAGAGAAAAATGGACATCGGCAACAAACTGGGAGTGCTTGCATATGGTTAGGAGGGAAGTTACTTTCCTAGGCTGCCCTATCTATGTTTCCTGCTAAAATGCATGGGGAAATCCCATTGGAGGAAAATTCCACTTAGGGTTAGGGTTAGGTCACCATGAACTCATAGAGAAAAATGGACATCGGCAACAAACTGGGAGTGCTTGGATATGGTTAGGAGGGAACTTACTTTTCTAGGCTGCCGTATCTACGTTTCCTGGTAAAATACATGGGAAAATCCCATTGGAGGAAAATTCCACCTAGGGTTAGGGTTAGGTCACCATGAATATGGAGAGCAATAGGGACATTGTCAATTAATTCAGAGTGCTTGGGAATGGTTAGGAGGGCACTTACTTTTCTAGGCTTCCCTATCTATGTTTCCTGGTAAAATACATGGGAAAATCCCATTGGAGGAAAATTCCACCTAGGGTTAGGGTTAGGTCACCATGAATATGGAGAGCCACAGGGACATTGTCAATAAATTCGGAGTGCTTGGGAATGGTTAGGAGGGAACTTACTTTTCTAGGCTGCCGTATCTACGTTTCCTGGTAAAATACATGGGAAGATCCCATTGGAGGAAAATTCCACTTAGGGTTAGGGTTAAGTCACCATGAACTCATAGAGAAAAATGGACATCGGCAACAAACTGGGAGTGCTTGGATATGGTTAGGAGGGAACTTACTTTCCTAGGCTGCCCTATCTATGTTTCCTGCTAAAATGCATGGGGAAATCCCATTGGAGGAAAATTCCACTTAGGGTTAGGGTTAGGTCACCATGAACTCATAGAGAAAAATGGACATCGGCAACAAACTGGGAGTGCTTGGATATGGTTAGGAGGGAACTTACTTTTCTAGGCTGCCGTATCTACGTTTCCTGGTAAAATACATGGGAAAATCCCATTGGAGGAAAATTCCACCTAGGGTTAGGGTTAGGTCACCATGAATATGGAGAGCCACAGGGACATTGTCAATAAATTCGGAGTGCTTGGGAATGGTTAGGAGGGAACTTACTTTTCTAGGCTGCCGTATCTACGTTTCCTGCTAAAATACATGGGAAGATCCCATTGGAGGAAAATTCCACCTAGGGTTAGGGTTAGGTCACCATGAACTCACAGAGAAAAATGGACATCGGCAACAAACTGGGCGTGCTTGGATATGGTTAGGAGGGAACTTACTTTTCTAGGCTGCCGTATCTACGTTTCCTGCTAAAATACATGGGAAGATCCCATTGGAGGAAAATTCCACCTAGGGTTAGGGTTAGGTCACCATGAACTCACAGAGAAAAATGGACATCGGCAACAAACTGGGCGTGCTTGGATATGGTTAGGAGGGAACTTACTTTTCTAGGCTGCCGTATCTACGTTTCCTGCTAAAATACATGGGAAGATCCCATTGGAGGAAAATTCCACCTAGGGTTAGGGTTAGGTCACCATGAACTCACAGAGAAAAATGGACATCGGCAACAAACTGGGAGTGCTTGGATATGGTTAGGACAGAACTTACTTTTCTAGGCTGCCGTATCTACGTTTCCTGGTAAAATACATGGGAAGATCCCATTGGAGGAAAATTCCACTTAGGGTTAGGGTTAAGTCACCATGAACTCATAGAGAAAAATGGACATCGGCAACAAACTGGGAGTGCTTGGATATGGTTAGGAGGGAACTTACTTTCCTAGGCTGCCCTATCTATGTTTCCTGCTAAAATGCATGGGGAAATCCCATTGGAGGAAAATTCCACTTAGGGTTAGGGTTAGGTCACCATGAACTCATAGAGAAAAATGGACATCGGCAACAAACTGGGAGTGCTTGGATATGGTTAGGACAGAACTTACTTTTCTAGGCTGCCGTATCTACGTTTCCTGGTAAAATACATGGGAAGATCCCATTGGAGGAAAATTCCACTTAGGGTTAGGGTTAGGTCACCATGAACTCATAGAGAAAAATGGACATCGGCAACAAACTGGGAGTGCTTGGATATGGTTAGGAGGGAACTTACTTTTCTAGGCTGCCGTATCTACGTTTCCTGGTAAAATACATGGGAAAATCCCATTGGAGGAAAATTCCACCTAGGGTTAGGGTTAGGTCACCATGAATATGGAGAGCAATAGGGACATTGTCAATTAATTCAGAGTGCTTGGGAATGGTTAGGAGGGCACTTACTTTTCTAGGCTTCCCTATCTATGTTTCCTGGTAAAATACATGGGAAAATCCCATTGGAGGAAAATTCCACCTAGGGTTAGGGTTAGGTCACCATGAATATGGAGAGCCACAGGGACATTGTCAATAAATTCGGAGTGCTTGGGAATGGTTAGGAGGGAACTTACTTTTCTAGGCTGCCGTATCTACGTTTCCTGGTAAAATACATGGGAAGATCCCATTGGAGGAAAATTCCACTTAGGGTTAGGGTTAAGTCACCATGAACTCATAGAGAAAAATGGACATCGGCAACAAACTGGGAGTGCTTGGATATGGTTAGGAGGGAACTTACTTTCCTAGGCTGCCCTATCTATGTTTCCTGCTAAAATGCATGGGGAAATCCCATTGGAGGAAAATTCCACTTAGGGTTAGGGTTAGGTCACCATGAACTCATAGAGAAAAATGGACATCGGCAACAAACTGGGAGTGCTTGGATATGGTTAGGAGGGAACTTACTTTTCTAGGCTGCCGTATCTACGTTTCCTGGTAAAATACATGGGAAAATCCCATTGGAGGAAAATTCCACCTAGGGTTAGGGTTAGGTCACCATGAATATGGAGAGCCACAGGGACATTGTCAATAAATTCGGAGTGCATGGGAATGGTTAGGAGGGAACTTACTTTTCTAGGCTGCCGTATCTACGTTTCCTGCTAAAATACATGGGAAGATCCCATTGGAGGAAAATTCCACCTAGGGTTAGGGTTAGGTCACCATGAACTCACAGAGAAAAATGGACATCGGCAACAAACTGGGCGTGCTTGGATATGGTTAGGAGGGAACTTACTTTTCTAGGCTGCCGTATCTACGTTTCCTGCTAAAATACATGGGAAGATCCCATTGGAGGAAAATTCCACCTAGGGTTAGGGTTAGGTCACCATGAACTCACAGAGAAAAATGGACATCGGCAACAAACTGGGAGTGCTTGGATATGGTTAGGACAGAACTTACTTTTCTAGGCTGCCGTATCTACGTTTCCTGGTAAAATACATGGGAAGATCCCATTGGAGGAAAATTCCACTTAGGGTTAGGGTTAAGTCACCATGAACTCATAGAGAAAAATGGACATCGGCAACAAACTGGGAGTGCTTGCATATGGTTAGGAGGGAACTTACTTTTCTAGGCTGCCCTATCTATGTTTCCTGCTAAAATGCATGGGAAAATCCCATTGGAGGAAAATTCCACTTAGGGTTAGGGTTAGGTCACCATGAACTCATAGAGAAAAATGGACATCGGCAACAAACTGGGAGTGCTTGGATATGGTTAGGAGGGAACTTACTTTCCTAGGCTGCCCTATCTATGTTTCCTGCTAAAATGCATGGGGAAATCCCATTGGAGGAAAATTCCACTTAGGGTTAGGGTTAGGTCACCATGAACTCATAGAGAAAAATGGACATCGGCAACAAACTGGGAGTGCTTGGATATGGTTAGGACAGAACTTACTTTTCTAGGCTGCCGTATCTACGTTTCCTGGTAAAATACATGGGAAGATCCCATTGGAGGAAAATTCCACTTAGGCTTAGGGTTAAGTCACCATGAACTCATAGAGAAAAATGGACATCGGCAACAAACTGGGCGTGCTTGGATATAGTTAGGAGGGAACTTACTTTTCTAGGCTGCCGTATCTACGTTTCCTGCTAAAATACATGGGAAGATCCCATTGGAGGAAAATTCCACCTAGGGTTAGGGTTACTGTTAGGTCACCATGAACTCATAGAGAAAAATGGACATCGGCAACAAACTGGGAGTGCTTGGATATGGTTAGGACAGAACTTACTTTTCTAGGCTGCCGTATCTACGTTTCCTGGTAAAATACATGGGAAGATCCCATTGGAGGAAAATTCCACTTAGGGTTAGGGTTAAGTCACCATGAACTCATAGAGAAAAATGGACATCGGCAACAAACTGGGAGTGCTTGCATATGGTTAGGAGGGAACTTACTTTTCTAAGCTGCCCTATCTATGTTTCCTGCTAAAATGCATGGGAAAATCCCATTGGAGGAAAATTCCACTTAGGGTTAGGGTTAGGTCACCATGAACTCATAGAGAAAAATGGACATCGGCAACAAACTGGGAGTGCTTGGATATGGTTAGGAGGGAACTTACTTTAATAGGCTGCCCTATCTATGTTTCCTGCTAAAATGCATGGGGAAATCCCATTGGAGGAAAATTCCACTTAGGGTTAGGATTAGGTCACCATGAACTCATAGAGAAAAATGGACATCGGCAACAAACTGGGAGTGCTTGGATATGGTTAGGAGGGAACTTACTTTTCTAGGCTGCCGTATCTACGTTTCCTAGTAAAATACATGGGAAAATCCCATTGGAGGAAAATTCCACCTAGGGTTAGGGTTAGGTCACCATGAATATGGAGAGCAACAGGGACATTGTCAATAAATTCGGAGTGCTTGGGAATGGTTAGGAGGGCACTTACTTTTCTACGCTTCCCTATCTATGTTTCCTGGTAAAATACATGGGAAAATCCCATTGGAGGAAAATTCCACCTAGGGTTAGGGTTAGGTCACCATGAATATGGAGAGCAACAGGGACATTGTCAATAAATTCGGAGTGCTTGGGAATGGTTAGGAGGGAACTTACTTTTCTAGGCTGCCGTATCTACATTTCCCGCTAAAATACATGGGAAGATCCCATTGGAGGAAAATTCCACTTAGGGTTAGGGTTAAGTCACCATGAACTCATAGAGAAAAATGGACATCGGCAACAAACTGGGAGTGCTTGCATATGGTTAGGAGGGAACTTACTTTTCTAGGCTGCCCTATCTATGTTTCCTGCTAAAATGCATGGGGAAATCCCATTGGAGGAAAATTCCACTTAGGGTTAGGGTTAGGTCACCATGAACTCATAGAGAAAAATGGACATCGGCAACAAACTGGGAGTGCTTGGATATGGTTAGGAGGGAACTTACTTTTCTAGGCTGCCGTATCTACGTTTCCTGGTAAAATACATGGGAAAATCCCATTGGAGGAAAATTCCACCTAGGGTTAGGGTTAGGTCACCATGAATATGGAGAGCAACAGGGACATTGTCAATAAATTCGGAGTGCTTGGGAATGGTTAGGAGGGCACTTACTTTTCTAGGCTTCCCTATCTATGTTTCCTGGTAAAATACATGGGAAAATCCCATTGGAGGAAAATTCCACTTAGCGTTTGGGTTAGGTCACCATGAACATGGAGAGAAACATGGAGATTGCCAATAAATTTGGAGTGGTTGGGAATGATTAGGACAGCAAAGAAATTTCTACCCTGCCCTATCTTTGTTTCTTGCTAAAATACATGGGAAAATCCCATTGGAGGAAAATTCCACTTAGTGTTAGGGTTAGGTCACCATGAACTCATAGAGAAAAATGGACATCGGCAACAAACTGGGCGTGCTTGGATATGGTTAGGAGGGAACTTACTTTTCTAGGCTGCCGTATCTACGTTTCCTGCTAAAATACATGGGAAGATCCCATTGGAGGAAAATTCCACCTAGGGTTAGGGTTAGGTCACCATGAACTCACAGAGAAAAATGGACATCGGCAACAAACTGGGAGTGCTTGCATATGGTTAGGAGGGAACTTACTTTCCTAGGCTGCCCTATCTATGTTTCCTGCTAAAATGCATGGGGAAATCCCATTGGAGGAAAATTCCACTTAGGGTTAGGGTTAGGTCACCATGAACTCATAGAGAAAAATGGACATCGGCAACAAACTGGGAGTGCTTGGATATGGTTAGGACAGAACTTACTTTTCTAGGCTGCCGTATCTACGTTTCCTGGTAAAATACATGGGAAGATCCCATTGGAGGAAAATTCCACCTAGGGTTAGGGTTAGGTCACCATGAACTCACAGAGAAAAATGGACATCGGCAACAAACTGGGAGTGCTTGGATATGGTTAGGACAGAACTTACTTTTCTAGGCTGCCGTATCTACGTTTCCTGGTAAAATACATGGGAAGATCCCATTGGAGGAAAATTCCACTTAGGGTTAGGGTTAAGTCACCATGAACTCATAGAGAAAAATGGACATCGGCAACAAACTGGGAGTGCTTGCATATGGTTAGGAGGGAACTTACTTTTCTAGGCTGCCCTATCTATGTTTCCTGCTAAAATGCATGGGAAAATCCCATTGGAGGAAAATTCCACTTAGGGTTAGGGTTAGGTCACCATGAACTCATAGAGAAAAATGGACATCGGCAACAAACTGGGAGTGCTTGGATATGGTTAGGAGGGAACTTACTTTCCTAGGCTGCCCTATCTATGTTTCCTGCTAAAATGCATGGGGAAATCCCATTGGAGGAAAATTCCACTTAGGGTTAGGGTTAGGTCACCATGAACTCATAGAGAAAAATGGACATCGGCAACAAACTGGGAGTGCTTGGATATGGTTAGGACAGAACTTACTTTTCTAGGCTGCCGTATCTACGTTTCCTGGTAAAATACATGGGAAGATCCCATTGGAGGAAAATTCCACTTAGGCTTAGGGTTAAGTCACCATGAACTCATAGAGAAAAATGGACATCGGCAACAAACTGGGAGTGCTTGCATATGGTTAGGAGGGAACTTACTTTTCTAAGCTGCCCTATCTATGTTTCCTGCTAAAATGCATGGGAAAATCCCATTGGAGGAAAATTCCACTTAGGGTTAGGGTTAGGTCACCATGAACTCATAGAGAAAAATGGACATCGGCAACAAACTGGGAGTGCTTGGATATGGTTAGGAGGGAACTTACTTTAATAGGCTGCCCTATCTATGTTTCCTGCTAAAATGCATGGGGAAATCCCATTGGAGGAAAATTCCACTTAGGGTTAGGATTAGGTCACCATGAACTCATAGAGAAAAATGGACATCGGCAACAAACTGGGAGTGCTTGGATATGGTTAGGAGGGAACTTACTTTTCTAGGCTGCCGTATCTACGTTTCCTAGTAAAATACATGGGAAAATCCCATTGGAGGAAAATTCCACCTAGGGTTAGGGTTAGGTCACCATGAATATGGAGAGCAACAGGGACATTGTCAATAAATTCGGAGTGCGTGGGAATGGTTAGGAGGGCACTTACTTTTCTACGCTTCCCTATCTATGTTTCCTGGTAAAATACATGGGAAAATCCCATTGGAGGAAAATTCCACCTAGGGTTAGGGTTAGGTCACCATGAATATGGAGAGCAACAGGGACATTGTCAATAAATTCGGAGTGCTTGGGAATGGTTAGGAGGGAACTTACTTTTCTAGGCTGCCGTATCTACATTTCCCGCTAAAATACATGGGAAGATCCCATTGGAGGAAAATTCCACTTAGGGTTAGGGTTAAGTCACCATGAACTCATAGAGAAAAATGGACATCGGCAACAAACTGGGAGTGCTTGCATATGGTTAGGAGGGAACTTACTTTTCTAGGCTGCCCTATCTATGTTTCCTGCTAAAATGCATGGGAAAATCCCATTGGAGGAAAATTCCACTTAGGGTTAGGGTTAGGTCACCATGAACTCATAGAGAAAAATGGACATCGGCAACAAACTGGGAGTGCTTGGATATGGTTAGGAGGGAACTTACTTTTCTAGGCTGCCGTATCTACATTTCCTGCTAAAATACATGGGAAGATCCCATTGGAGGAAAATTCCACTTAGGGTTAGGGTTAAGTCACCATGAACTCATAGAGAAAAATGGACATCGGCAACAAACTGGGAGTGCTTGGATATGGTTAGGAGGGAACTTACTTTTCTAGGCTGCCGTATCTACGTTTCCTGGTAAAATACATGGGAAAATCCCATTGGAGGAAAATTCCACCTAGGGTTAGGGTTAGGTCACCATGAATATGGAGAGCAATATGGACATTGTCAATTAATTCGGAGTGCTTGGGAATGGTTAGGAGGGCACTTACTTTTCTAGGCTTCCCTATCTATGTTTCCTGGTAAAATACATGGGAAAATCCCATTGGAGGAAAATTCCACCTAGGGTTAGGGTTAGGTCACCATGAATATGGAGAGCCACAGGGACATTGTCAATAAATTCGGAGTGCTTGGGAATGGTTAGGAGGGAACTTACTTTTCTAGGCTGCCGTATCTACGTTTCCTGGTAAAATACATGGGAAGATCCCATTGGAGGAAAATTCCACTTAGGGTTAGGGTTAAGTCACCATGAACTCATAGAGAAAAATGGACATCGGCAACAAACTGGGAGTGCTTGGATATGGTTAGGAGGGAACTTACTTTCCTAGGCTGCCCTATCTATGTTTCCTGCTAAAATGCATGGGGAAATCCCATTGGAGGAAAATTCCACTTAGGGTTAGGGTTAGGTCACCATGAACTCACAGAGAAAAATGGACATCGGCAACAAACTGGGAGTGCTTGGATATGGTTAGGACAGAACTTACTTTTCTAGGCTGCCGTATCTACGTTTCCTGGTAAAATACATGGGAAGATCCCATTGGAGGAAAATTCCACTTAGGGTTAGGGTTAAGTCACCATGAACTCATAGAGAAAAATGGACATCGGCAACAAACTGGGAGTGCTTGCATATGGTTAGGAGGGAACTTACTGTTCTAGGCTGCCCTATCTATGTTTCCTGCTAAAATGCATGGGAAAATCCCATTGGAGGAAAATTCCACTTAGGGTTAGGGTTAGGTCACCATGAACTCATAGAGAAAAATGGACATCGGCAACAAACTGGGAGTGCTTGGATATGGTTAGGAGGGAACTTACTTTCCTAGGCTGCCCTATCTATGTTTCCTGCTAAAATGCATGGGGAAATCCCATTGGAGGAAAATTCCACTTAGGGTTAGGGTTAGGTCACCATGAACTCATAGAGAAAAATGGACATCGGCAACAAACTGGGAGTGCTTGGATATGGTTAGGACAGAACTTACTTTTCTAGGCTGCCGTATCTACGTTTCCTGGTAAAATACATGGGAAGATCCCATTGGAGGAAAATTCCACTTAGGGTTAGGGTTAAGTCACCATGAACTCATAGAGAAAAATGGACATCGGCAACAAACTGGGAGTGCTTGCATATGGTTAGGAGGGAACTTACTTTTCTAGGCTGCCGTATCTACGTTTCCTAGTAAAATACATGGGAAAATCCCATTGGAGGAAAATTCCACCTAGGGTTAGGGTTAGGTCACCATGAATATGGAGAGCAACAGGGACATTGTCAATAAATTCGGAGTGCGTGGGAATGGTTAGGAGGGCACTTACTTTTCTACGCTTCCCTATCTATGTTTCCTGGTAAAATACATGGGAAAATCCCATTGGAGGAAAATTCCACCTAGGGTTAGGGTTAGGTCACCATGAATATGGAGAGCAACAGGGACATTGTCAATAAATTCGGAGTGCTTGGGAATGGTTAGGAGGGAACTTACTTTTCTAGGCTGCCGTATCTACATTTCCCGCTAAAATACATGGGAAGATCCCATTGGAGGAAAATTCCACTTAGGGTTAGGGTTAAGTCACCATGAACTCATAGAGAAAAATGGACATCGGCAACAAACTGGGAGTGCTTGCATATGGTTAGGAGGGAACTTACTTTTCTAGGCTGCCCTATCTATGTTTCCTGCTAAAATGCATGGGAAAATCCCATTGGAGGAAAATTCCACTTAGGGTTAGGGTTAGGTCACCATGAACTCATAGAGAAAAATGGACATCGGCAACAAACTGGGAGTGCTTGGATATGGTTAGGAGGGAACTTACTTTTCTAGGCTGCCGTATCTACATTTCCTGCTAAAATACATGGGAAGATCCCATTGGAGGAAAATTCCACTTAGGGTTAGGGTTAAGTCACCATGAACTCATAGAGAAAAATGGACATCGGCAACAAACTGGGAGTGCTTGGATATGGTTAGGAGGGAACTTACTTTTCTAGGCTGCCGTATCTACGTTTCCTGGTAAAATACATGGGAAAATCCCATTGGAGGAAAATTCCACCTAGGGTTAGGGTTAGGTCACCATGAATATGGAGAGCAATATGGACATTGTCAATTAATTCGGAGTGCTTGGGAATGGTTAGGAGGGCACTTACTTTTCTAGGCTTCCCTATCTATGTTTCCTGGTAAAATACATGGGAAAATCCCATTGGAGGAAAATTCCACCTAGGGTTAGGGTTAGGTCACCATGAATATGGAGAGCCACAGGGACATTGTCAATAAATTCGGAGTGCTTGGGAATGGTTAGGAGGGAACTTACTTTTCTAGGCTGCCGTATCTACGTTTCCTGGTAAAATACATGGGAAGATCCCATTGGAGGAAAATTCCACTTAGGGTTAGGGTTAAGTCACCATGAACTCATAGAGAAAAATGGACATCGGCAACAAACTGGGAGTGCTTGGATATGGTTAGGAGGGAACTTACTTTCCTAGGCTGCCCTATCTATGTTTCCTGCTAAAATGCATGGGGAAATCCCATTGGAGGAAAATTCCACTTAGGGTTAGGGTTAGGTCACCATGAACTCACAGAGAAAAATGGACATCGGCAACAAACTGGGAGTGCTTGGATATGGTTAGGACAGAACTTACTTTTCTAGGCTGCCGTATCTACGTTTCCTGGTAAAATACATGGGAAGATCCCATTGGAGGAAAATTCCACTTAGGGTTAGGGTTAAGTCACCATGAACTCATAGAGAAAAATGGACATCGGCAACAAACTGGGAGTGCTTGCATATGGTTAGGAGGGAACTTACTGTTCTAGGCTGCCCTATCTATGTTTCCTGCTAAAATGCATGGGAAAATCCCATTGGAGGAAAATTCCACTTAGGGTTAGGGTTAGGTCACCATGAACTCATAGAGAAAAATGGACATCGGCAACAAACTGGGAGTGCTTGGATATGGTTAGGAGGGAACTTACTTTCCTAGGCTGCCCTATCTATGTTTCCTGCTAAAATGCATGGGGAAATCCCATTGGAGGAAAATTCCACTTAGGGTTAGGGTTAGGTCACCATGAACTCATAGAGAAAAATGGACATCGGCAACAAACTGGGAGTGCTTGGATATGGTTAGGACAGAACTTACTTTTCTAGGCTGCCGTATCTACGTTTCCTGGTAAAATACATGGGAAGATCCCATTGGAGGAAAATTCCACTTAGGGTTAGGGTTAAGTCACCATGAACTCATAGAGAAAAATGGACATCGGCAACAAACTGGGAGTGCTTGCATATGGTTAGGAGGGAAGTTACTTTCCTAGGCTGCCCTATCTATGTTTCCTGCTAAAATGCATGGGGAAATCCCATTGGAGGAAAATTCCACTTAGGGTTAGGGTTAGGTCACCATGAACTCATAGAGAAAAATGGACATCGGCAACAAACTGGGAGTGCTTGGATATGGTTAGGAGGGAACTTACTTTTCTAGGCTGCCGTATCTACGTTTCCTGGTAAAATACATGGGAAAATCCCATTGGAGGAAAATTCCACCTAGGGTTAGGGTTAGGTCACCATGAATATGGAGAGCAATAGGGACATTGTCAATTAATTCAGAGTGCTTGGGAATGGTTAGGAGGGCACTTACTTTTCTAGGCTTCCCTATCTATGTTTCCTGGTAAAATACATGGGAAAATCCCATTGGAGGAAAATTCCACCTAGGGTTAGGGTTAGGTCACCATGAATATGGAGAGCCACAGGGACATTGTCAATAAATTCGGAGTGCTTGGGAATGGTTAGGAGGGAACTTACTTTTCTAGGCTGCCGTATCTACGTTTCCTGGTAAAATACATGGGAAGATCCCATTGGAGGAAACTTCCACTTAGGGTTAGGGTTAAGTCACCATGAACTCATAGAGAAAAATGGACATCGGCAACAAACTGGGAGTGCTTGGATATGGTTAGGAGGGAACTTACTTTCCTAGGCTGTCCTATCTATGTTTCCTGCTAAAATGCATGGGGAAATCCCATTGGAGGAAAATTCCACTTAGGGTTAGGGTTAGGTCACCATGAACTCATAGAGAAAAATGGACATCGGCAACAAACTGGGAGTGCTTGGATATGGTTAGGAGGGAACTTACTTTTCTAGGCTGCCGTATCTACGTTTCCTGGTAAAATACATGGGAAAATCCCATTGGAGGAAAATTCCACCTAGGGTTAGGGTTAGGTCACCATGAATATGGAGAGCCACAGGGACATTGTCAATAAATTCGGAGTGCTTGGGAATGGTTAGGAGGGAACTTACTTTTCTAGGCTGCCGTATCTACGTTTCCTGCTAAAATACATGGGAAGATCCCATTGGAGGAAAATTCCACCTAGGGTTAGGGTTAGGTCACCATGAACTCACAGAGAAAAATGGACATCGGCAACAAACTGGGAGTGCTTGCATATGGTTAGGAGGGAACTTACTGTTCTAGGCTGCCCTATCTATGTTTCCTGCTAAAATGCATGGGAAAATCCCATTGGAGGAAAATTCCACTTAGGGTTAGGGTTAGGTCACCATGAACTCATAGAGAAAAATGGACATCGGCAACAAACTGGGAGTGCTTGGATATGGTTAGGAGGGAACTTACTTTCCTAGGCTGCCCTATCTATGTTTCCTGCTAAAATGCATGGGGAAATCCCATTGGAGGAAAATTCCACTTAGGGTTAGGGTTAGGTCACCATGAACTCATAGAGAAAAATGGACATCGGCAACAAACTGGGAGTGCTTGGATATGGTTAGGACAGAACTTACTTTTCTAGGCTGCCGTATCTACGTTTCCTGGTAAAATACATGGGAAGATCCCATTGGAGGAAAATTCCACTTAGGGTTAGGGTTAAGTCACCATGAACTCATAGAGAAAAATGGACATCGGCAACAAACTGGGAGTGCTTGCATATGGTTAGGAGGGAACTTACTTTTCTAGGCTGCCGTATCTACGTTTCCTAGTAAAATACATGGGAAAATCCCATTGGAGGAAAATTCCACCTAGGGTTAGGGTTAGGTCACCATGAATATGGAGAGCAACAGGGACATTGTCAATAAATTCGGAGTGCGTGGGAATGGTTAGGAGGGCACTTACTTTTCTACGCTTCCCTATCTATGTTTCCTGGTAAAATACATGGGAAAATCCCATTGGAGGAAAATTCCACCTAGGGTTAGGGTTAGGTCACCATGAATATGGAGAGCAACAGGGACATTGTCAATAAATTCGGAGTGCTTGGGAATGGTTAGGAGGGAACTTACTTTTCTAGGCTGCCGTATCTACATTTCCCGCTAAAATACATGGGAAGATCCCATTGGAGGAAAATTCCACTTAGGGTTAGGGTTAAGTCACCATGAACTCATAGAGAAAAATGGACATCGGCAACAAACTGGGAGTGCTTGCATATGGTTAGGAGGGAACTTACTTTTCTAGGCTGCCCTATCTATGTTTCCTGCTAAAATGCATGGGAAAATCCCATTGGAGGAAAATTCCACCTAGGGTTAGGGTTAGGTCACCATGAATATGGAGAGCAATATGGACATTGTCAATTAATTCGGAGTGCTTGGGAATGGTTAGGAGGGCACTTACTTTTCTAGGCTTCCCTATCTATGTTTCCTGGTAAAATACATGGGAAAATCCCATTGGAGGAAAATTCCACCTAGGGTTAGGGTTAGGTCACCATGAATATGGAGAGCCACAGGGACATTGTCAATAAATTCGGAGTGCTTGGGAATGGTTAGGAGGGAACTTACTTTTCTAGGCTGCCGTATCTACGTTTCCTGGTAAAATACATGGGAAGATCCCATTGGAGGAAAATTCCACTTAGGGTTAGGGTTAAGTCACCATGAACTCATAGAGAAAAATGGACATCGGCAACAAACTGGGAGTGCTTGGATATGGTTAGGAGGGAACTTACTTTCCTAGGCTGCCCTATCTATGTTTCCTGCTAAAATGCATGGGGAAATCCCATTGGAGGAAAATTCCACTTAGGGTTAGGGTTAGGTCACCATGAACTCACAGAGAAAAATGGACATCGGCAACAAACTGGGAGTGCTTGGATATGGTTAGGACAGAACTTACTTTTCTAGGCTGCCGTATCTACGTTTCCTGGTAAAATACATGGGAAGATCCCATTGGAGGAAAATTCCACTTAGGGTTAGGGTTAAGTCACCATGAACTCATAGAGAAAAATGGACATCGGCAACAAACTGGGAGTGCTTGCATATGGTTAGGAGGGAACTTACTGTTCTAGGCTGCCCTATCTATGTTTCCTGCTAAAATGCATGGGAAAATCCCATTGGAGGAAAATTCCACTTAGGGTTAGGGTTAGGTCACCATGAACTCATAGAGAAAAATGGACATCGGCAACAAACTGGGAGTGCTTGGATATGGTTAGGAGGGAACTTACTTTCCTAGGCTGCCCTATCTATGTTTCCTGCTAAAATGCATGGGGAAATCCCATTGGAGGAAAATTCCACTTAGGGTTAGGGTTAGGTCACCATGAACTCATAGAGAAAAATGGACATCGGCAACAAACTGGGAGTGCTTGGATATGGTTAGGACAGAACTTACTTTTCTAGGCTGCCGTATCTACGTTTCCTGGTAAAATACATGGGAAGATCCCATTGGAGGAAAATTCCACTTAGGGTTAGGGTTAAGTCACCATGAACTCATAGAGAAAAATGGACATCGGCAACAAACTGGGAGTGCTTGCATATGGTTAGGAGGGAAGTTACTTTCCTAGGCTGCCCTATCTATGTTTCCTGCTAAAATGCATGGGGAAATCCCATTGGAGGAAAATTCCACTTAGGGTTAGGGTTAGGTCACCATGAACTCATAGAGAAAAATGGACATCGGCAACAAACTGGGAGTGCTTGGATATGGTTAGGAGGGAACTTACTTTTCTAGGCTGCCGTATCTACGTTTCCTGGTAAAATACATGGGAAAATCCCATTGGAGGAAAATTCCACCTAGGGTTAGGGTTAGGTCACCATGAATATGGAGAGCAATAGGGACATTGTCAATTAATTCAGAGTGCTTGGGAATGGTTAGGAGGGCACTTACTTTTCTAGGCTTCCCTATCTATGTTTCCTGGTAAAATACATGGGAAAATCCCATTGGAGGAAAATTCCACCTAGGGTTAGGGTTAGGTCACCATGAATATGGAGAGCCACAGGGACATTGTCAATAAATTCGGAGTGCTTGGGAATGGTTAGGAGGGAACTTACTTTTCTAGGCTGCCGTATCTACGTTTCCTGGTAAAATACATGGGAAGATCCCATTGGAGGAAAATTCCACTTAGGGTTAGGGTTAAGTCACCATGAACTCATAGAGAAAAATGGACATCGGCAACAAACTGGGAGTGCTTGGATATGGTTAGGAGGGAACTTACTTTCCTAGGCTGTCCTATCTATGTTTCCTGCTAAAATGCATGGGGAAATCCCATTGGAGGAAAATTCCACTTAGGGTTAGGGTTAGGTCACCATGAACTCATAGAGAAAAATGGACATCGGCAACAAACTGGGAGTGCTTGGATATGGTTAGGAGGGAACTTACTTTTCTAGGCTGCCGTATCTACGTTTCCTGGTAAAATACATGGGAAAATCCCATTGGAGGAAAATTCCACCTAGGGTTAGGGTTAGGTCACCATGAATATGGAGAGCCACAGGGACATTGTCAATAAATTCGGAGTGCTTGGGAATGGTTAGGAGGGAACTTACTTTTCTAGGCTGCCGTATCTACGTTTCCTGCTAAAATACATGGGAAGATCCCATTGGAGGAAAATTCCACCTAGGGTTAGGGTTAGGTCACCATGAACTCACAGAGAAAAATGGACATCGGCAACAAACTGGGCGTGCTTGGATATGGTTAGGAGGGAACTTACTTTTCTAGGCTGCCGTATCTACGTTTCCTGCTAAAATACATGGGAAGATCCCATTGGAGGAAAATTCCACCTAGGGTTAGGGTTAGGTCACCATGAACTCACAGAGAAAAATGGACATCGGCAACAAACTGGGAGTGCTTGGATATGGTTAGGACAGAACTTACTTTTCTAGGCTGCCGTATCTACGTTTCCTGGTAAAATACATGGGAAGATCCCATTGGAGGAAAATTCCACTTAGGGTTAGGGTTAAGTCACCATGAACTCATAGAGAAAAATGGACATCGGCAACAAACTGGGAGTGCTTGCATATGGTTAGGAGGGAACTTACTTTTCTAGGCTGCCCTATCTATGTTTCCTGCTAAAATGCATGGGAAAATCCCATTGGAGGAAAATTCCACTTAGGGTTAGGGTTAGGTCACCATGAACTCATAGAGAAAAATGGACATCGGCAACAAACTGGGAGTGCTTGGATATGGTTAGGAGGGAACTTACTTTCCTAGGCTGCCCTATCTATGTTTCCTGCTAAAATGCATGGGGAAATCCCATTGGAGGAAAATTCCACTTAGGGTTAGGGTTAGGTCACCATGAACTCATAGAGAAAAATGGACATCGGCAACAAACTGGGAGTGCTTGGATATGGTTAGGACAGAACTTACTTTTCTAAGCTGCCGTATCTACGTTTCCTGGTAAAATACATGGGAAGATCCCATTGGAGGAAAATTCCACTTAGGCTTAGGGTTAAGTCACCATGAACTCATAGAGAAAAATGGACATCGGCAACAAACTGGGAGTGCTTGGATATGGTTAGGACAGAACTTACTTTTCTAGGCTGCCGTATCTACGTTTCCTGGTAAAATACATGGGAAGATCCCATTGGAGGAAAATTCCACTTAGGGTTAGGGTTAAGTCACCATGAACTCATAGAGAAAAATGGACATCGGCAACAAACTGGGAGTGCTTGCATATGGTTAGGAGGGAACTTACTTTTCTAAGCTGCCCTATCTATGTTTCCTGCTAAAATGCATGGGAAAATCCCATTGGAGGAAAATTCCACTTAGGGTTAGGGTTAGGTCACCATGAACTCATAGAGAAAAATGGACATCGGCAACAAACTGGGAGTGCTTGGATATGGTTAGGAGGGAACTTACTTTAATAGGCTGCCCTATCTATGTTTCCTGCTAAAATGCATGGGGAAATCCCATTGGAGGAAAATTCCACTTAGGGTTAGGATTAGGTCACCATGAACTCATAGAGAAAAATGGACATCGGCAACAAACTGGGAGTGCTTGGATATGGTTAGGAGGGAACTTACTTTTCTAGGCTGCCGTATCTACGTTTCCTGGTAAAATACATGGGAAAATCCCATTGGAGGAAAATTCCACCTAGGGTTAGGGTTAGGTCACCATGAATATGGAGAGCAACAGGGACATTGTCAATAAATTCGGAGTGCTTGGGAATGGTTAGGAGGGCACTTACTTTTCTAGGCTTCCCTATCTATGTTTCCTGGTAAAATACATGGGAAAATCCCATTGGAGGAAAATTCCACTTAGCGTTTGGGTTAGGTCACCATGAACATGGAGAGAAACATGGAGATTGCCAATAAATTTGGAGTGGTTGGGAATGATTAGGACAGCAAAGAAATTTCTAGCCTGCCCTATCTTTGTTTCTTGCTAAAATACATGGGAAAATCCCATTGGAGGAAAATTCCACTTAGTGTTAGGGTTAGGTCACCATGAACTCATAGAGAAAAATGGACATCGGCAACAAACTGGGCGTGCTTGGATATGGTTAGGAGGGAACTTACTTTTCTAGGCTGCCGTATCTACGTTTCCTGCTAAAATACATGGGAAGATCCTATTGGAGGAAAATTCCACCTAGGGTTAGGGTTAGGTCACCATGAACTCACAGAGAAAAATGGACATCGGCAACAAACTGGGAGTGCTTGCATATGGTTAGGAGGGAACTTACTTTTCTAGGCTGCCGTATCTACGTTTCCTGGTAAAATACATGGGAAGATCCCATTGGAGGAAAATTCCACCTAGGGTTAGGGTTAGGTCACCATGAACTCACAGAGAAAAATGGACATCGGCAACAAACTGGGAGTGCTTGGATATGGTTAGGACAGAACTTACTTTTCTAGGCTGCCGTATCTACGTTTCCTGGTAAAATACATGGGAAGATCCCATTGGAGGAAAATTCCACTTAGGGTTAGGGTTAAGTCACCATGAACTCATAGAGAAAAATGGACATCGGCAACAAACTGGGAGTGCTTGCATATGGTTAGGAGGGAACTTACTTTTCTAGGCTGCCCTATCTATGTTTCCTGCTAAAATGCATGGGAAAATCCCATTGGAGGAAAATTCCACTTAGGGTTAGGGTTAGGTCACCATGAACTCATAGAGAAAAATGGACATCGGCAACAAACTGGGAGTGCTTGGATATGGTTAGGAGGGAACTTACTTTCCTAGGCTGCCCTATCTATGTTTCCTGCTAAAATGCATGGGGAAATCCCATTGGAGGAAAATTCCACTTAGGGTTAGGGTTAGGTCACCATGAACTCATAGAGAAAAATGGACATCGGCAACAAACTGGGAGTGCTTGGATATGGTTAGGACAGAACTTACTTTTCTAGGCTGCCGTATCTACGTTTCCTGGTAAAATACATGGGAAGATCCCATTGGAGGAAAATTCCACTTAGGCTTAGGGTTAGGTCACCATGAACTCATAGAGAAAAATGGACATCGGCAACAAACTGGGCGTGCTTGGATATAGTTAGGAGGGAACTTACTTTTCTAGGCTGCCGTATCTACGTTTCCTGCTAAAATACATGGGAAGATCCCATTGGAGGAAAATTCCACCTAGGGTTAGGGTTACTGTTAGGTCACCATGAACTCATAGAGAAAAATGGACATCGGCAACAAACTGGGAGTGCTTGGATATGGTTAGGACAGAACTTACTTTTCTAGGCTGCCGTATCTACGTTTCCTGGTAAAATACATGGGAAGATCCCATTGGAGGAAAATTCCACTTAGGGTTAGGGTTAAGTCACCATGAACTCATAGAGAAAAATGGACATCGGCAACAAACTGGGAGTGCTTGCATATGGTTAGGAGGGAACTTACTTTTCTAAGCTGCCCTATCTATGTTTCCTGCTAAAATGCATGGGAAAATCCCATTGGAGGAAAATTCCACTTAGGGTTAGGGTTAGGTCACCATGAACTCATAGAGAAAAATGGACATCGGCAACAAACTGGGAGTGCTTGGATATGGTTAGGAGGGAACTTACTTTAATAGGCTGCCCTATCTATGTTTCCTGCTAAAATGCATGGGGAAATCCCATTGGAGGAAAATTCCACTTAGGGTTAGGATTAGGTCACCATGAACTCATAGAGAAAAATGGACATCGGCAACAAACTGGGAGTGCTTGGATATGGTTAGGAGGGAACTTACTTTTCTAGGCTGCCGTATCTACGTTTCCTGGTAAAATACATGGGAAAATCCCATTGGAGGAAAATTCCACCTAGGGTTAGGGTTAGGTCACCATGAATATGGAGAGCAACAGGGACATTGTCAATAAATTCGGAGTGCTTGGGAATGGTTAGGAGGGCACTTACTTTTCCAGGCTTCCCTATCTATGTTTCCTGGTAAAATACATGGGAAAATCCCATTGGAGGAAAATTCCACTTAGCGTTTGGGTTAGGTCACCATGAACATGGAGAGAAACATGGAGATTGCCAATAAATTTGGAGTGGTTGGGAATGATTAGGACAGCAAAGAAATTTCTAGCCTGCCCTATCTTTGTTTCTTGCTAAAATACATGGGAAAATCCCATTGGAGGAAAATTCCACTTAGTGTTAGGGTTAGGTCACCATGAACTCATAGAGAAAAATGGACATCGGCAACAAACTGGGCGTGCTTGGATATGGTTAGGAGGGAACTTACTTTTCTAGGCTGCCGTATCTACGTTTCCTGCTAAAATACATGGGAAGATCCTATTGGAGGAAAATTCCACCTAGGGTTAGGGTTAGGTCACCATGAACTCACAGAGAAAAATGGACATCGGCAACAAACTGGGAGTGCTTGCATATGGTTAGGAGGGAACTTACTTTTCTAGGCTGCCGTATCTACGTTTCCTGGTAAAATACATGGGAAGATCCCATTGGAGGAAAATTCCACCTAGGGTTAGGGTTAGGTCACCATGAACTCACAGAGAAAAATGGACATCGGCAACAAACTGGGAGTGCTTGGATATGGTTAGGACAGAACTTACTTTTCTAGGCTGCCGTATCTACGTTTCCTGGTAAAATACATGGGAAGATCCCATTGGAGGAAAATTCCACTTAGGGTTAGGGTTAAGTCACCATGAACTCATAGAGAAAAATGGACATCGGCAACAAACTGGGAGTGCTTGCATATGGTTAGGAGGGAACTTACTTTTCTAGGCTGCCCTATCTATGTTTCCTGCTAAAATGCATGGGAAAATCCCATTGGAGGAAAATTCCACTTAGGGTTAGGGTTAGGTCACCATGAACTCATAGAGAAAAATGGACATCGGCAACAAACTGGGAGTGCTTGGATATGGTTAGGAGGGAACTTACTTTCCTAGGCTGCCCTATCTATGTTTCCTGCTAAAATGCATGGGGAAATCCCATTGGAGGAAAATTCCACTTAGGGTTAGGGTTAGGTCACCATGAACTCATAGAGAAAAATGGACATCGGCAACAAACTGGGAGTGCTTGGATATGGTTAGGACAGAACTTACTTTTCTAGGCTGCCGTATCTACGTTTCCTGGTAAAATACATGGGAAGATCCCATTGGAGGAAAATTCCACTTAGGGTTAGGGTTAAGTCACCATGAACTCATAGAGAAAAATGGACATCGGCAACAAACTGGGAGTGCTTGCATATGGTTAGGAGGGAAGTTACTTTCCTAGGCTGCCCTATCTATGTTTCCTGCTAAAATGCATGGGGAAATCCCATTGGAGGAAAATTCCACTTAGGGTTAGGGTTAGGTCACCATGAACTCATAGAGAAAAATGGACATCGGCAACAAACTGGGAGTGCTTGGATATGGTTAGGAGGGAACTTACTTTTCTAGGCTGCCGTATCTACGTTTCCTGGTAAAATACATGGGAAAATCCCATTGGAGGAAAATTCCACCTAGGGTTAGGGTTAGGTCACCATGAATATGGAGAGCAATAGGGACATTGTCAATTAATTCAGAGTGCTTGGGAATGGTTAGGAGGGCACTTACTTTTCTAGGCTTCCCTATCTATGTTTCCTGGTAAAATACATGGGAAAATCCCATTGGAGGAAAATTCCACCTAGGGTTAGGGTTAGGTCACCATGAATATGGAGAGCCACAGGGACATTGTCAATAAATTCGGAGTGCTTGGGAATGGTTAGGAGGGAACTTACTTTTCTAGGCTGCCGTATCTACGTTTCCTGGTAAAATACATGGGAAGATCCCATTGGAGGAAAATTCCACTTAGGGTTAGGGTTAAGTCACCATGAACTCATAGAGAAAAATGGACATCGGCAACAAACTGGGAGTGCTTGGATATGGTTAGGAGGGAACTTACTTTCCTAGGCTGTCCTATCTATGTTTCCTGCTAAAATGCATGGGGAAATCCCATTGGAGGAAAATTCCACTTAGGGTTAGGGTTAGGTCACCATGAACTCATAGAGAAAAATGGACATCGGCAACAAACTGGGAGTGCTTGGATATGGTTAGGAGGGAACTTACTTTTCTAGGCTGCCGTATCTACGTTTCCTGGTAAAATACATGGGAAAATCCCATTGGAGGAAAATTCCACCTAGGGTTAGGGTTAGGTCACCATGAATATGGAGAGCCACAGGGACATTGTCAATAAATTCGGAGTGCTTGGGAATGGTTAGGAGGGAACTTACTTTTCTAGGCTGCCGTATCTACGTTTCCTGCTAAAATACATGGGAAGATCCCATTGGAGGAAAATTCCACCTAGGGTTAGGGTTAGGTCACCATGAACTCACAGAGAAAAATGGACATCGGCAACAAACTGGGCGTGCTTGGATATGGTTAGGAGGGAACTTACTTTTCTAGGCTGCCGTATCTACGTTTCCTGCTAAAATACATGGGAAGATCCCATTGGAGGAAAATTCCACCTAGGGTTAGGGTTAGGTCACCATGAACTCACAGAGAAAAATGGACATCGGCAACAAACTGGGAGTGCTTGGATATGGTTAGGACAGAACTTACTTTTCTAGGCTGCCGTATCTACGTTTCCTGGTAAAATACATGGGAAGATCCCATTGGAGGAAAATTCCACTTAGGGTTAGGGTTAAGTCACCATGAACTCATAGAGAAAAATGGACATCGGCAACAAACTGGGAGTGCTTGCATATGGTTAGGAGGGAACTTACTTTTCTAGGCTGCCCTATCTATGTTTCCTGCTAAAATGCATGGGAAAATCCCATTGGAGGAAAATTCCACTTAGGGTTAGGGTTAGGTCACCATGAACTCATAGAGAAAAATGGACATCGGCAACAAACTGGGAGTGCTTGGATATGGTTAGGAGGGAACTTACTTTCCTAGGCTGCCCTATCTATGTTTCCTGCTAAAATGCATGGGGAAATCCCATTGGAGGAAAATTCCACTTAGGGTTAGGGTTAGGTCACCATGAACTCATAGAGAAAAATGGACATCGGCAACAAACTGGGAGTGCTTGGATATGGTTAGGACAGAACTTACTTTTCTAAGCTGCCGTATCTACGTTTCCTGGTAAAATACATGGGAAGATCCCATTGGAGGAAAATTCCACTTAGGCTTAGGGTTAAGTCACCATGAACTCATAGAGAAAAATGGACATCGGCAACAAACTGGGAGTGCTTGGATATGGTTAGGACAGAACTTACTTTTCTAGGCTGCCGTATCTACGTTTCCTGGTAAAATACATGGGAAGATCCCATTGGAGGAAAATTCCACTTAGGGTTAGGGTTAAGTCACCATGAACTCATAGAGAAAAATGGACATCGGCAACAAACTGGGAGTGCTTGCATATGGTTAGGAGGGAACTTACTTTTCTAAGCTGCCCTATCTATGTTTCCTGCTAAAATGCATGGGAAAATCCCATTGGAGGAAAATTCCACTTAGGGTTAGGGTTAGGTCACCATGAACTCATAGAGAAAAATGGACATCGGCAACAAACTGGGAGTGCTTGGATATGGTTAGGAGGGAACTTACTTTAATAGGCTGCCCTATCTATGTTTCCTGCTAAAATGCATGGGGAAATCCCATTGGAGGAAAATTCCACTTAGGGTTAGGATTAGGTCACCATGAACTCATAGAGAAAAATGGACATCGGCAACAAACTGGGAGTGCTTGGATATGGTTAGGAGGGAACTTACTTTTCTAGGCTGCCGTATCTACGTTTCCTGGTAAAATACATGGGAAAATCCCATTGGAGGAAAATTCCACCTAGGGTTAGGGTTAGGTCACCATGAATATGGAGAGCAACAGGGACATTGTCAATAAATTCGGAGTGCTTGGGAATGGTTAGGAGGGCACTTACTTTTCTAGGCTTCCCTATCTATGTTTCCTGGTAAAATACATGGGAAAATCCCATTGGAGGAAAATTCCACTTAGCGTTTGGGTTAGGTCACCATGAACATGGAGAGAAACATGGAGATTGCCAATAAATTTGGAGTGGTTGGGAATGATTAGGACAGCAAAGAAATTTCTAGCCTGCCCTATCTTTGTTTCTTGCTAAAATACATGGGAAAATCCCATTGGAGGAAAATTCCACTTAGTGTTAGGGTTAGGTCACCATGAACTCATAGAGAAAAATGGACATCGGCAACAAACTGGGCGTGCTTGGATATGGTTAGGAGGGAACTTACTTTTCTAGGCTGCCGTATCTACGTTTCCTGCTAAAATACATGGGAAGATCCTATTGGAGGAAAATTCCACCTAGGGTTAGGGTTAGGTCACCATGAACTCACAGAGAAAAATGGACATCGGCAACAAACTGGGAGTGCTTGCATATGGTTAGGAGGGAACTTACTTTTCTAGGCTGCCGTATCTACGTTTCCTGGTAAAATACATGGGAAGATCCCATTGGAGGAAAATTCCACCTAGGGTTAGGGTTAGGTCACCATGAACTCACAGAGAAAAATGGACATCGGCAACAAACTGGGAGTGCTTGGATATGGTTAGGACAGAACTTACTTTTCTAGGCTGCCGTATCTACGTTTCCTGGTAAAATACATGGGAAGATCCCATTGGAGGAAAATTCCACTTAGGGTTAGGGTTAAGTCACCATGAACTCATAGAGAAAAATGGACATCGGCAACAAACTGGGAGTGCTTGCATATGGTTAGGAGGGAACTTACTTTTCTAGGCTGCCCTATCTATGTTTCCTGCTAAAATGCATGGGAAAATCCCATTGGAGGAAAATTCCACTTAGGGTTAGGGTTAGGTCACCATGAACTCATAGAGAAAAATGGACATCGGCAACAAACTGGGAGTGCTTGGATATGGTTAGGAGGGAACTTACTTTCCTAGGCTGCCCTATCTATGTTTCCTGCTAAAATGCATGGGGAAATCCCATTGGAGGAAAATTCCACTTAGGGTTAGGGTTAGGTCACCATGAACTCATAGAGAAAAATGGACATCGGCAACAAACTGGGAGTGCTTGGATATGGTTAGGACAGAACTTACTTTTCTAGGCTGCCGTATCTACGTTTCCTGGTAAAATACATGGGAAGATCCCATTGGAGGAAAATTCCACTTAGGCTTAGGGTTAGGTCACCATGAACTCATAGAGAAAAATGGACATCGGCAACAAACTGGGCGTGCTTGGATATAGTTAGGAGGGAACTTACTTTTCTAGGCTGCCGTATCTACGTTTCCTGCTAAAATACATGGGAAGATCCCATTGGAGGAAAATTCCACCTAGGGTTAGGGTTACTGTTAGGTCACCATGAACTCATAGAGAAAAATGGACATCGGCAACAAACTGGGAGTGCTTGGATATGGTTAGGACAGAACTTACTTTTCTAGGCTGCCGTATCTACGTTTCCTGGTAAAATACATGGGAAGATCCCATTGGAGGAAAATTCCACTTAGGGTTAGGGTTAAGTCACCATGAACTCATAGAGAAAAATGGACATCGGCAACAAACTGGGAGTGCTTGCATATGGTTAGGAGGGAACTTACTTTTCTAAGCTGCCCTATCTATGTTTCCTGCTAAAATGCATGGGAAAATCCCATTGGAGGAAAATTCCACTTAGGGTTAGGGTTAGGTCACCATGAACTCATAGAGAAAAATGGACATCGGCAACAAACTGGGAGTGCTTGGATATGGTTAGGAGGGAACTTACTTTAATAGGCTGCCCTATCTATGTTTCCTGCTAAAATGCATGGGGAAATCCCATTGGAGGAAAATTCCACTTAGGGTTAGGATTAGGTCACCATGAACTCATAGAGAAAAATGGACATCGGCAACAAACTGGGAGTGCTTGGATATGGTTAGGAGGGAACTTACTTTTCTAGGCTGCCGTATCTACGTTTCCTGGTAAAATACATGGGAAAATCCCATTGGAGGAAAATTCCACCTAGGGTTAGGGTTAGGTCACCATGAATATGGAGAGCAACAGGGACATTGTCAATAAATTCGGAGTGCTTGGGAATGGTTAGGAGGGCACTTACTTTTCCAGGCTTCCCTATCTATGTTTCCTGGTAAAATACATGGGAAAATCCCATTGGAGGAAAATTCCACTTAGCGTTTGGGTTAGGTCACCATGAACATGGAGAGAAACATGGAGATTGCCAATAAATTTGGAGTGGTTGGGAATGATTAGGACAGCAAAGAAATTTCTAGCCTGCCCTATCTTTGTTTCTTGCTAAAATACATGGGAAAATCCCATTGGAGGAAAATTCCACTTAGTGTTAGGGTTAGGTCACCATGAACTCATAGAGAAAAATGGACATCGGCAACAAACTGGGCGTGCTTGGATATGGTTAGGAGGGAACTTACTTTTCTAGGCTGCCGTATCTACGTTTCCTGCTAAAATACATGGGAAGATCCTATTGGAGGAAAATTCCACCTAGGGTTAGGGTTAGGTCACCATGAACTCACAGAGAAAAATGGACATCGGCAACAAACTGGGAGTGCTTGCATATGGTTAGGAGGGAACTTACTTTTCTAGGCTGCCGTATCTACGTTTCCTGGTAAAATACATGGGAAGATCCCATTGGAGGAAAATTCCACCTAGGGTTAGGGTTAGGTCACCATGAACTCACAGAGAAAAATGGACATCGGCAACAAACTGGGAGTGCTTGGATATGGTTAGGACAGAACTTACTTTTCTAGGCTGCCGTATCTACGTTTCCTGGTAAAATACATGGGAAGATCCCATTGGAGGAAAATTCCACTTAGGGTTAGGGTTAAGTCACCATGAACTCATAGAGAAAAATGGACATCGGCAACAAACTGGGAGTGCTTGCATATGGTTAGGAGGGAACTTACTTTTCTAGGCTGCCCTATCTATGTTTCCTGCTAAAATGCATGGGAAAATCCCATTGGAGGAAAATTCCACTTAGGGTTAGGGTTAGGTCACCATGAACTCATAGAGAAAAATGGACATCGGCAACAAACTGGGAGTGCTTGGATATGGTTAGGAGGGAACTTACTTTCCTAGGCTGCCCTATCTATGTTTCCTGCTAAAATGCATGGGGAAATCCCATTGGAGGAAAATTCCACTTAGGGTTAGGGTTAGGTCACCATGAACTCATAGAGAAAAATGGACATCGGCAACAAACTGGGAGTGCTTGGATATGGTTAGGACAGAACTTACTTTTCTAGGCTGCCGTATCTACGTTTCCTGGTAAAATACATGGGAAGATCCCATTGGAGGAAAATTCCACTTAGGCTTAGGGTTAGGTCACCATGAACTCATAGAGAAAAATGGACATCGGCAACAAACTGGGAGTGCTTGGATATGGTTAGGAGGGAACTTACTTTAATAGGCTGCCCTATCTATGTTTCCTGCTAAAATGCATGGGGAAATCCCATTGGAGGAAAATTCCACTTAGGGTTAGGATTAGGTCACCATGAACTCATAGAGAAAAATGGACATCGGCAACAAACTGGGAGTGCTTGGATATGGTTAGGAGGGAACTTACTTTTCTAGGCTGCCGTATCTACGTTTCCTAGTAAAATACATGGGAAAATCCCATTGGAGGAAAATTCCACCTAGGGTTAGGGTTAGGTCACCATGAATATGGAGAGCAACAGGGACATTGTCAATAAATTCGGAGTGCGTGGGAATGGTTAGGAGGGCACTTACTTTTCTACGCTTCCCTATCTATGTTTCCTGGTAAAATACATGGGAAAATCCCATTGGAGGAAAATTCCACCTAGGGTTAGGGTTAGGTCACCATGAATATGGAGAGCAACAGGGACATTGTCAATAAATTCGGAGTGCTTGGGAATGGTTAGGAGGGAACTTACTTTTCTAGGCTGCCGTATCTACATTTCCCGCTAAAATACATGGGAAGATCCCATTGGAGGAAAATTCCACTTAGGGTTAGGGTTAAGTCACCATGAACTCATAGAGAAAAATGGACATCGGCAACAAACTGGGAGTGCTTGCAAATAGTTAGGAGGGAACTTACTTTTCTAGGCTGCCCTATCTATGTTTCCTGCTAAAATGCATGGGAAAATCCCATTGGAGGAAAATTCCACTTAGGGTTAGGGTTAGGTCACCATGAACTCATAGAGAAAAATGGACATCGGCAACAAACTGGGAGTGCTTGGATATGGTTAGGAGGGAACTTACTTTTCTAGGCTGCCGTATCTACATTTCCTGCTAAAATACATGGGAAGATCCCATTGGAGGAAAATTCCACTTAGGGTTAGGGTTAAGTCACCATGAACTCATAGAGAAAAATGGACATCGGCAACAAACTGGGAGTGCTTGGATATGGTTAGGAGGGAACTTACTTTTCTAGGCTGCCGTATCTACGTTTCCTGGTAAAATACATGGGAAAATCCCATTGGAGGAAAATTCCACCTAGGGTTAGGGTTAGGTCACCATGAATATGGAGAGCAACAGGGACATTGTCAATAAATTCGGAGTGCTTGGGAATGGTTAGGAGGGCACTTACTTTTCTAGGCTTCCCTATCTATGTTTCCTGGTAAAATACATGGGAAAATCCCATTGGAGGAAAATTCCACTTAACGTTTGGGTTAGGTCACCATGAACATGGAGAGAAACATGGACATTGCCAATAAATTTGGAGTGGTTGGGAATGATTAGGACGGCAAAGAAATTTCTAGGCTGCCCTATCTTTGTTTCCTGCTAAAATACATGGGAAGATCCCATTGGAGGAAAATTCCACCTAGGGTTAGGGTTACTGTTAGGTCACCATGAACTCATAGAGAAAAATGGACATCGGCAACAAACTGGGAGTGCTTGGATATGGTTAGGACAGAACTTACTTTTCTAGGCTGCCGTATCTACGTTTCCTGGTAAAATACATGGGAAGATCCCATTGGAGGAAAATTCCACTTAGGCTTAGGGTTAAGTCACCATGAACTCATAGAGAAAAATGGACATCGGCAACAAACTGGGCGTGCTTGGATATAGTTAGGAGGGAACTTACTTTTCTAGGCTGCCGTATCTACGTTTCCTGCTAAAATACATGGGAAGATCCCATTGGAGGAAAATTCCACCTAGGGTTAGGGTTACTGTTAGGTCACCATGAACTCATAGAGAAAAATGGACATCGGCAACAAACTGGGAGTGCTTGGATATGGTTAGGACAGAACTTACTTTTCTAGGCTGCCGTATCTACGTTTCCTGGTAAAATACATGGGAAGATCCCATTGGAGGAAAATTCCACTTAGGGTTAGGGTTAAGTCACCATGAACTCATAGAGAAAAATGGACATCGGCAACAAACTGGGAGTGCTTGCATATGGTTAGGAGGGAACTTACTTTTCTAAGCTGCCCTATCTATGTTTCCTGCTAAAATGCATGGGGAAATCCCATTGGAGGAAAATTCCACTTAGGGTTAGGATTAGGTCACCATGAACTCATAGAGAAAAATGGACATCGGCAACAAACTGGGAGTGCTTGGATATGGTTAGGAGGGAACTTACTTTTCTAGGCTGCCGTATCTACGTTTCCTAGTAAAATACATGGGAAAATCCCATTGGAGGAAAATTCCACCTAGGGTTAGGGTTAGGTCACCATGAATATGGAGAGCCACAGGGACATTGTCAATAAATTCAGAGTGCTTGGGAATGGTTAGGAGGGAACTTACTTTTCTAGGCTGCCGTATCTACATTTCCTGCTAAAATACATGGGAAGATCCCATTGGAGGAAAATTCCACTTAGGGTTAGGGTTAAGTCACCATGAACTCATAGAGAAAAATGGACATCGGCAACAAACTGGGAGTGCTTGGATATGGTTAGGAGGGAACTTACATTTCTAGGCTGCCGTATCTACGTTTCCTGGTAAAATACATGGGAAAATCCCATTGGAGGAAAATTCCACCTAGGGTTAGGGTTAGGTCACCATGAATATGGAGAGCAATAGGGACATTGTCAATTAATTCGGAGTGCTTGGGAATGGTTAGGAGGGCACTTACTTTTCTAGGCTTCCCTATCTATGTTTCCTGGTAAAATACATGGGAAAATCCCATTGGAGGAAAATTCCACCTAGGGTTAGGGTTAGGTCACCATGAATATGGAGAGCCACAGGGACATTGTCAATAAATTCGGAGTGCTTGGGAATGGTTAGGAGGGAACTTACTTTTCTAGGCTGCCGTATCGACGTTTCCTGCTAAAATACATGGGAAGATCCCATTGGAGGAAAATTCCACCTAGGGTTAGGGTTAGGTCACCATGAACTCACAGAGAAAAATGGACATCGGCAACAAACTGGGAGTGCTTGGATATGGTTAGGAGGGAACTTACTTTTCTAGGCTGCCGTATCTACGTTTCCTGCTAAAATACATGGGAAGATCCCATTGGAGGAAAATTCCACCTAGGGTTAGGGTTAGGTCACCATGAACTCACAGAGAAAAATGGACATCGGCAACAAACTGGGAGTGCTTGGATATGGTTAGGACAGAACTTACTTTTCTAGGCTGCCGTATCTACGTTTCCTGGTAAAATACATGGGAAGATCCCATTGGAGGAAAATTCCACTTAGGGTTAGGGTTAAGTCACCATGAACTCATAGAGAAAAATGGACATCGGCAACAAACTGGGAGTGCTTGCATATGTTTAGGAGGGAACTTAATTTTCTAGGCTGCCCTATCTATGTTTCCTGCTAAAATGCATGGGAAAATCCCATTGGAGGAAAATTCCACTTAGGGTTAGGGTTAGGTCACCATGAACTCATAGAGAAAAATGGACATCGGCAACAAACTGGGAGTGCTTGGATATGGTTAGGAGGGAACTTACTTTCCTAGGCTGCCCTATCTATGTTTCCTGCTAAAATGCATGGGGAAATCCCATTGGAGGAAAATTCCACTTAGGGTTAGGGTTAGGTCACCATGAACTCATAGAGAAAAATGGACATCGGCAACAAACTGGGAGTGCTTGGATATGGTTAGGAGGGAACTTACTTTTCTAGGCTGCCGTATCTACGTTTCTTGCTAAAATACATGGGAAGATCCCATTGGAGGAAAATTCCACCTAGGGTTAAGGTTAGGTCACCATGAACTCATAGAGAAAAATGGACATCGGCAACAAACTGGGAGTGGTTGGATATGGTTAGGACAGAACTTACTTTTCTAGGCTGCCGTATCTACGTTTCCTGGTAAAATACATGGGAAGATCCCATTGGAGGAAAATTCCACTTAGGGTTAGGGTTAAGTCACCATGAACTCATAGAGAAAAATGGACATCGGCAACAAACTGGGCGTGCTTGGATATGGTTAGGAGGGAACTTACTTTTCTAGGCTGCCGTATCTACGTTTCTTGCTAAAATACATGGGAAGATCCCATTGGAGGAAAATTCCACCTAGGGTTAAGGTTAGGTCACCATGAACTCATAGAGAAAAATGGACATCGGCAACAAACTGGGAGTGGTTGGATATGGTTAGGACAGAACTTACTTTTCTAGGCTGCCGTATCTACGTTTCCTGGTAAAATACATGGGAAGATCCCATTGGAGGAAAATTCCACTTAGGGTTAGGGTTAGGTCACCATGAACTCATAGAGAAAAATGGACATCGGCAACAAACTGGGAGTGCTTGGATATGGTTAGGAGGGAACTTACTTTTCTAGGCTGCCGTATCTACGTTTCCTAGTAAAATACATGGGAAAATCCCATTGGAGGAAAATTCCACCTAGGGTTAGGGTTAGGTCACCATGAATATGGAGAGCCACAGGGACATTGTCAATAAATTCGGAGTGCTTGGGAATGGTTAGGAGGGAACTTACTTTTCTAGGCTGCCGTATCTACATTTCCTGCTAAAATACATGGGAAGATCCCATTGGAGGAAAATTCCACTTAGGGTTAGGGTTAAGTCACCATGAACTCATAGAGAAAAATGGACATCGGCAACAAACTGGGAGTGCTTGGATATGGTTAGGAGGGAACTTACTTTTCTAGGCTGCCGTATCTACGTTTCCTGGTAAAATACATGGGAAAATCCCATTGGAGGAAAATTCCACCTAGGGTTAGGGTTAGGTCACCATGAATATGGAGAGCAACAGGGACATTGTCAATAAATTCGGAGTGCTTGGGAATGGTTAGGAGGGCACTTACTTTTCTAGGCTTCCCTATCTATGTTTCCTGGTAAAATACATGGGAAAATCCCATTGGAGGAAAATTCCACTTAACGTTTGGGTTAGGTCACCATGAACATGGAGAGAAACATGGACATTGCCAATAAATTTGGAGTGGTTGGGAATGATTAGGACGGCAAAGAAATTTCTAGGCTGCCCTATCTTTGTTTCCTGCTAAAATACATGGGAAAATCCCATTGGAGGAAAATTCCACTTAGTGTTAGGGTTAGGTCACCATGAACTCATAGAGAAAAATGGACATCGGCAACAAACTGGGAGTGCTTGGATATGGTTAGGAGGGAACTTACTTTTCTAGGCTGCCGTATCTACGTTTCCTGCTAAAATACATGGGAAGATCCCATTGGAGGAAAATTCCACCTAGGGTTAGGGTTAGGTCACCATGAACTCACAGAGAAAAATGGACATCGGCAACAAACTGGGAGTGCTTGGATATGGTTAGGACAGAACTTACTTTTCTAGGCTGCCGTATCTACGTTTCCTGGTAAAATACATGGGAAGATCCCATTGGAGGAAAATTCCACTTAGGGTTAGGGTTAAGTCACCATGAACTCATAGAGAAAAATGGACATCGGCAACAAACTGGGAGTGCTTGCATATGGTTAGGAGGGAACTTAATTTTCTAGGCTGCCCTATCTATGTTTCCTGCTAAAATGCATGGGAAAATCCCATTGGAGGAAAATTCCACTTAGGGTTAGGGTTAGGTCACCATGAACTCATAGAGAAAAATGGACATCGGCAACAAACTGGGAGTGCTTGGATATGGTTAGGAGGGAACTTACTTTCCTAGGCTGCCCTATCTATGTTTCCTGCTAAAATGCATGGGGAAATCCCATTAGAGGAAAATTCCACTTAGGGTTAGGGTTAGGTCACCATGAACTCATAGAGAAAAATGGACATCGGCAACAAACTGGGAGTGCTTGGATATGGTTAGGAGGGAACTTACTTTTCTAGGCTGCCGTATCTACGTTTCTTGCTAAAATACATGGGAAGATCCCATTGGAGGAAAATTCCACCTAGGGTTAAGGTTAGGTCACCATGAACTCATAGAGAAAAATGGACATCGGCAACAAACTGGGAGTGGTTGGATATGGTTAGGACAGAACTTACTTTTCTAGGCTGCCGTATCTACGTTTCCTGGTAAAATACATGGGAAGATCCCATTGGAGGAAAATTCCACTTAGGGTTAGGGTTAAGTCACCATGAACTCATAGAGAAAAATGGACATCGGCAACAAACTGGGCGTGCTTGGATATGGTTAGGAGGGAACTTACTTTTCTAGGCTGCCGTATCTACGTTTCTTGCTAAAATACATGGGAAGATCCCATTGGAGGAAAATTCCACCTAGGGTTAAGGTTAGGTCACCATGAACTCATAGAGAAAAATGGACATCGGCAACAAACTGGGAGTGGTTGGATATGGTTAGGACAGAACTTACTTTTCTAGGCTGCCGTATCTACGTTTCCTGGTAAAATACATGGGAAGATCCCATTGGAGGAAAATTCCACTTAGGGTTAGGGTTAGGTCACCATGAACTCATAGAGAAAAATGGACATCGGCAACAAACTGGGAGTGCTTGGATATGGTTAGGAGGGAACTTACTTTTCTAGGCTGCCGTATCTACGTTTCCTAGTAAAATACATGGGAAAATCCCATTGGAGGAAAATTCCACCTAGGGTTAGGGTTAGGTCACCATGAATATGGAGAGCAACAGGGACATTGTCAATAAATTCGGAGTGCTTGGGAATGGTTAGGAGGGCACTTACTTTTCTACGCTTCCCTATCTATGTTTCCTGGTAAAATACATGGGAAAATCCCATTGGAGGAAAATTCCACCTAGGGTTAGGGTTAGGTCACCATGAATATGGAGAGCAACAGGGACATTGTCAATAAATTCGGAGTGCTTGGGAATGGTTAGGAGGGAACTTACTTTTCTAGGCTGCCGTATCTACATTTCCCGCTAAAATACATGGGAAGATCCCATTGGAGGAAAATTCCACTTAGGGTTAGGGTTAAGTCACCATTAACTCATAGAGAAAAATGGACATCGGCAACAAACTGGGAGTGCTTGCATATGGTTAGGAGGGAACTTACTTTTCTAGGCTGCCCTATCTATGTTTCCTGCTAAAATGCATGGGAAAATCCCATTGGAGGAAAATTCCACTTAGGGTTAGGGTTAGGTCACCATGAACTCATAGAGAAAAATGGACATCGGCAACAAACTGGGAGTGCTTGGATATGGTTAGGAGGGAACTTACTTTCCTAGGCTGCCCTATCTATGTTTCCTGCTAAAATGCATGGGGAAATCCCATTGGAGGAAAATTCCACTTAGGGTTAGGGTTAGGTCACCATGAACTCATAGAGAAAAATGGACATCGGCAACAAACTGGGAGTGGTTGGATATGGTTAGGACAGAACTTACTTTTCTAGGCTGCCGTATCTACGTTTCCTGGTAAAATACATGGGAAGATCCCATTGGAGGAAAATTCCACTTAGGGTTAGGGTTAAGTCACCATGAACTCATAGAGAAAAATGGACATCGGCAACAAACTGGGCGTGCTTGGATATGGTTAGGAGGGAACTTACTTTTCTAGGCTGCCGTATCTACGTTTCTTGCTAAAATACATGGGAAGATCCCATTGGAGGAAAATTCCACCTAGGGTTAAGGTTAGGTCACCATGAACTCATAGAGAAAAATGGACATCGGCAACAAACTGGGAGTGGTTGGATATGGTTAGGACAGAACTTACTTTTCTAGGCTGCCGTATCTACGTTTCCTGGTAAAATACATGGGAAGATCCCATTGGAGGAAAATTCCACTTAGGGTTAGGGTTAGGTCACCATGAACTCATAGAGAAAAATGGACATCGGCAACAAACTGGGAGTGCTTGGATATGGTTAGGAGGGAACTTACTTTTCTAGGCTGCCGTATCTACGTTTCCTAGTAAAATACATGGGAAAATCCCATTGGAGGAAAATTCCACCTAGGGTTAGGGTTAGGTCACCATGAATATGGAGAGCAACAGGGACATTGTCAATAAATTCGGAGTGCTTGGGAATGGTTAGGAGGGCACTTACTTTTCTACGCTTCCCTATCTATGTTTCCTGGTAAAATACATGGGAAAATCCCATTGGAGGAAAATTCCACCTAGGGTTAGGGTTAGGTCACCATGAATATGGAGAGCAACAGGGACATTGTCAATAAATTCGGAGTGCTTGGGAATGGTTAGGAGGGAACTTACTTTTCTAGGCTGCCGTATCTACATTTCCCGCTAAAATACATGGGAAGATCCCATTGGAGGAAAATTCCACTTAGGGTTAGGGTTAAGTCACCATTAACTCATAGAGAAAAATGGACATCGGCAACAAACTGGGAGTGCTTGCATATGGTTAGGAGGGAACTTACTTTTCTAGGCTGCCCTATCTATGTTTCCTGCTAAAATGCATGGGAAAATCCCATTGGAGGAAAATTCCACTTAGGGTTAGGGTTAGGTCACCATGAACTCATAGAGAAAAATGGACATCGGCAACAAACTGGGAGTGCTTGGATATGGTTAGGAGGGAACTTACTTTCCTAGGCTGCCCTATCTATGTTTCCTGCTAAAATGCATGGGGAAATCCCATTGGAGGAAAATTCCACTTAGGGTTAGGGTTAGGTCACCATGAACTCATAGAGAAAAATGGACATCGGCAACAAACTGGGAGTGGTTGGATATGGTTAGGACAGAACTTACTTTTCTAGGCTGCCGTATCTACGTTTCCTGGTAAAATACATGGGAAGATCCCATTGGAGGAAAATTCCACCTAGGGTTAAGGTTAGGTCACCATGAACTCATAGAGAAAAATGGACATCGGCAACAAACTGGGAGTGGTTGGATATGGTTAGGACAGAACTTACTTTTCTAGGCTGCCGTATCTACGTTTCCTGGTAAAATACATGGGAAGATCCCATTGGAGGAAAATTCCACTTAGGGTTAGGGTTAGGTCACCATGAACTCATAGAGAAAAATGGACATCGGCAACAAACTGGGAGTGCTTGGATATGGTTAGGAGGGAACTTACTTTTCTAGGCTGCCGTATCTACGTTTCCTAGTAAAATACATGGGAAAATCCCATTGGAGGAAAATTCCACCTAGGGTTAGGGTTAGGTCACCATGAATATGGAGAGCAACAGGGACATTGTCAATAAATTCGGAGTGCTTGGGAATGGTTAGGAGGGCACTTACTTTTCTACGCTTCCCTATCTATGTTTCCTGGTAAAATACATGGGAAAATCCCATTGGAGGAAAATTCCACCTAGGGTTAGGGTTAGGTCACCATGAATATGGAGAGCAACAGGGACATTGTCAATAAATTCGGAGTGCTTGGGAATGGTTAGGAGGGAACTTACTTTTCTAGGCTGCCGTATCTACATTTCCCGCTAAAATACATGGGAAGATCCCATTGGAGGAAAATTCCACTTAGGGTTAGGGTTAAGTCACCATTAACTCATAGAGAAAAATGGACATCGGCAACAAACTGGGAGTGCTTGCATATGGTTAGGAGGGAACTTACTTTTCTAGGCTGCCCTATCTATGTTTCCTGCTAAAATGCATGGGAAAATCCCATTGGAGGAAAATTCCACTTAGGGTTAGGGTTAGGTCACCATGAACTCATAGAGAAAAATGGACATCGGCAACAAACTGGGAGTGCTTGGATATGGTTAGGAGGGAACTTACTTTCCTAGGCTGCCCTATCTATGTTTCCTGCTAAAATGCATGGGGAAATCCCATTGGAGGAAAATTCCACTTAGGGTTAGGGTTAGGTCACCATGAACTCATAGAGAAAAATGGACATCGGCAACAAACTGGGAGTGCTTGGATATGGTTAGGAGGGAACTTACTTTTCTAGGCTGCCGTATCTACGTTTCCTAGTAAAATACATGGGAAAATCCCATTGGAGGAAAATTCCACCTAGGGTTAGGGTTAGGTCACCATGAATATGGAGAGCAACAGGGACATTGTCAATAAATTCGGAGTGCTTGGGAATGGTTAGGAGGGCACTTACTTTTCTAGGCTTCCCTATCTATGTTTCCTGGTAAAATACATGGGAAAATCCCATTGGAGGAAAATTCCACCTAGGGTTAGGGTTACGTCACCATGAATATGGAGAGCAACAGGGACATTGTCAATAAATTCGGAGTGCTTGGGAATGGTTAGGAGGGAACTTACTTTTCTAGGCTGCCGTATCTACATTTCCCGCTAAAATACATGGGAAGATCCCATTGGAGGAAAATTCCACTTAGGGCTAGGGTTAAGTCACCATGAACTCATAGAGAAAAATGGACATCGGCAACAAACTGGGAGTGCTTGCATATGGTTAGGAGGGAACTTACTTTTCTAGGCTGCCCTATCTATGTTTTCTGCTAAAATGCATGGGAAAATCCCATTGGAGGAAAATTCCACTTAGGGTTAGGGTTAGGTCACCATGAACTCATAGAGAAAAATGGACATCGGCAACAAACTGGGAGTGCTTGGATATGGTTAGGAGGGAACTTACTTTTCTAGGCTGCCCTATCTATGTTTCCTGCTAAAATGCATGGGAAAATCCCATTGGAGGAAAATTCCACTTAGGGTTAGGGTTAGGTCACCATGAACTCATAGAGAAAAATGGACATCGGCAACAAACTGGGAGTGCTTGGATATGGTTAGGAGGGAACTTACTTTTCTAGGCTGCCGTATCTACGTTTCCTGGTAAAATACATGGGAAAATCCCATTGGAGGAAAATTCCACCTAGGGTTAGGGTTAGGTCACCATGAATATGGAGAGCAACAGGGACATCGGCAACAAACTGGGAGTGCTTGCATATGGTTAGGAGGGAACTTACTTTTCTAGGCTGCCGTATCTACGTTTCCTGGTAAAATACATGGGAAAATCCCATTGGAGGAAAATTCCACCTAGGGTTAGGGTTAGGTCACCATGAATATGGAGAGCAACAGGGACATTGTCAATAAATTCGGAGTGTTTGGGAATGGTTAGGAGGGCACTTACTTTTCTAGGCTTCCCTATCTATGTTTCCTGGTAAAATACATGGGAAAATCCCATTGGAGGAAAATTCCACTTAGCGTTTGGGTTAGGTCACCATGAACATGGAGAGAAACATGGACATTGCCAATAAATTTGGAGTGGTTGGGAATGATTAGGACGGCAAAGAAATTTCTAGGCTGCCCTATCTTTGTTTCCTGGTAAAATACATGGGAAAATCCCATTGGAGGAAAATTCCACCTAGGGTTAGGGTTAGGTCACCATGAATATGGAGAGCAACAGGGACATTGTCAATAAATTCGGAGTGTTTGGGAATGGTTAGGAGGGCACTTACTTTTCTAGGCTTCCCTATCTATGTTTCCTGGTAAAATACATGGGAAAATCCCATTGGAGGAAAATTCCACTTAGCGTTTGGGTTAGGTCACCATGAACATGGAGAGAAACATGGACATTGCCAATAAATTTGGAGTGGTTGGGAATGATTAGGACGGCAAAGAAATTTCTAGGCTGCCCTATCTTTGTTTCCTGGTAAAATACATGGGAAAATCCCATTGGAGGAAAATTCCACTTAGTGTTAGGGTTAGGTCACCATGAACTCATAGAGAAAAATGGACATCGGCAACAAACTGGGAGTGCTTGGATATGGTTAGGAGGGAACTTACTTTTCTAGGCTGCCGTATCTACGTTTCCTGCTAAAATACATGGGAAGATCCCATTGGAGGAAAATTCCACCTAGGGTTAGGGTTAGGTCACCATGAACTCACAGAGAAAAATGGACATCGGCAACAAACTGGGAGTGCTTGGATATGGTTAGGACAGAGCTTACTTTTCTAGGCTGCCGTATCTACGTTTCCTGGTAAAATACATGGGAAGATCCCATTGGAGGAAAATTCCACTTAGGGTTAGGGTTAAGTCACCATGAACTCATATAGAAAAATGGACATCGGCAACAAACTGGGAGTGCTTGCATATGGTTAGGAGGGAACTTACTTTTCTAGGCTACCCTATCTATGTTTCCTGCTAAAATGCATGGGAAAATCCCATTGGAGGAAAATTCCACTTAGGGTTAGGGTTAGGTCACCATGAACTCATAGAGAAAAATGGACATCGGCAACAAACTGGGAGTGCTTGGATATGGTTAGGAGGGAACTTACTTTCCTAGGCTGCCCTATCTATGTTTCCTGCTAAAATGCATGGGGAAATCCCATTGGAGGAAAATTCCACTTAGGGTTAGGGTTAGGTCACCATGAACTCATAGAGAAAAATGGACATCGGCAACAAACTGGGAGTGCTTGGATATGGTTAGGAGGGAACTTACTTTTCTAGGCTGCCGTATCTACGTTTCCTGGTAAAATACATGGGAAAATCCCATTGGAGGAAAATTCCACCTAGGGTTAGGGTTAGGTCACCATGAATATGGAGAGCAATAGGGACATTGTCAATAAATTCGGAGTGCTTGGGAATGGTTAGGAGGGCACTTACTTTTCTAGGCTTCCCTATCTATGTTTCCTGGTAAAATACATGGGAAAATCCCATTGGAGGAAAATTCCACCTAGGGTTAGGGTTAGGTCACCATGAATATGGAGAGCAATAGGGACATTGTCAATAAATTCGGAGTGCTTGGGAATGGTTAGGAGGGCACTTACTTTTCTAGGCTTCCCTATCTATGTTTCCTGGTAAAATACATGGGAAGATCCCATTGGAGGAAAATTCCACCTAGGGTTAGGGTTAGGTCACCATGAACTCATAGAGAAAAATGGACATCGGCAACAAACTGGGAGTGCTTGGATATGGTTAGGAGGGAACTTACTTTTCTAGGCTGCCGTATCTACATTTCCTGCTAAAATACATGGGAAGATCCCATTGGAGGAAAATTCCACTTAGGGTTAGGGTTAGGTCACCATGAACTCATAGAGAAAAATGGACATCGGCAACAAACTGGGAGTGCTTGGATATGGTTAGGAGGGAACTTACTTTCCTAGGCTGCCCTATCTATGTTTCCTGCTAAAATGCATGGGGAAATCCCATTGGAGGAAAATTCCACTTAGGGTTAGGGTTAGGTCACCATGAACTCATAGAGAAAAATGGACATCGGCAACAAACTGGGAGTGCTTGGATATGGTTAGGAGGGAACTTACTTTTCTAGGCTGCCGTATCTACGTTTCCTAGTAAAATACATGGGAAAATCCCATTGGAGGAAAATTCCACCTAGGGTTAGGGTTAGGTCACCATGAATATGGAGAGCAACAGGGACATTGTCAATAAATTCGGAGTGCTTGGGAATGGTTAGGAGGGCACTTACTTTTCTAGGCTTCCCTATCTATGTTTCCTGGTAAAATACATGGGAAAATCCCATTGGAGGAAAATTCCACCTAGGGTTAGGGTTACGTCACCATGAATATGGAGAGCAACAGGGACATTGTCAATAAATTCGGAGTGCTTGGGAATGGTTAGGAGGGAACTTACTTTTCTAGGCTGCCGTATCTACATTTCCCGCTAAAATACATGGGAAGATCCCATTGGAGGAAAATTCCACTTAGGGCTAGGGTTAAGTCACCATGAACTCATAGAGAAAAATGGACATCGGCAACAAACTGGGAGTGCTTGCATATGGTTAGGAGGGAACTTACTTTTCTAGGCTGCCCTATCTATGTTTTCTGCTAAAATGCATGGGAAAATCCCATTGGAGGAAAATTCCACTTAGGGTTAGGGTTAGGTCACCATGAACTCATAGAGAAAAATGGACATCGGCAACAAACTGGGAGTGCTTGGATATGGTTAGGAGGGAACTTACTTTTCTAGGCTGCCCTATCTATGTTTCCTGCTAAAATGCATGGGAAAATCCCATTGGAGGAAAATTCCACTTAGGGTTAGGGTTAGGTCACCATGAACTCATAGAGAAAAATGGACATCGGCAACAAACTGGGAGTGCTTGGATATGGTTAGGAGGGAACTTACTTTTCTAGGCTGCCGTATCTACGTTTCCTGGTAAAATACATGGGAAAATCCCATTGGAGGAAAATTCCACCTAGGGTTAGGGTTAGGTCACCATGAATATGGAGAGCAACAGGGACATCGGCAACAAACTGGGAGTGCTTGCATATGGTTAGGAGGGAACTTACTTTTCTAGGCTGCCGTATCTACGTTTCCTGGTAAAATACATGGGAAAATCCCATTGGAGGAAAATTCCACCTAGGGTTAGGGTTAGGTCACCATGAATATGGAGAGCAACAGGGACATTGTCAATAAATTCGGAGTGTTTGGGAATGGTTAGGAGGGCACTTACTTTTCTAGGCTTCCCTATCTATGTTTCCTGGTAAAATACATGGGAAAATCCCATTGGAGGAAAATTCCACTTAGCGTTTGGGTTAGGTCACCATGAACATGGAGAGAAACATGGACATTGCCAATAAATTTGGAGTGGTTGGGAATGATTAGGACGGCAAAGAAATTTCTAGGCTGCCCTATCTTTGTTTCCTGGTAAAATACATGGGAAAATCCCATTGGAGGAAAATTCCACTTAGTGTTAGGGTTAGGTCACCATGAACTCATAGAGAAAAATGGACATCAGCAACAAACTGGGAGTGCTTGGATATGGTTAGGAGGGAACTTACTTTTCTAGGCTGCCGTATCTACGTTTCCTGGTAAAATACATGGGAAGATCCCATTGGAGGAAAATTCCACTTAGGGTTAGGCTTAAGTCACCATGAACTCATATAGAAAAATGGACATCGGCAACAAACTGGGAGTGCTTGCATATGGTTAGGAGGGAACTTACTTTTCTAGGCTACCCTATCTATGTTTCCTGCTAAAATGCATGGGAAAATCCCATTGGAGGAAAATTCCACTTAGGGTTAGGGTTAGGTCACCATGAACTCATAGAGAAAAATGGACATCGGCAACAAACTGGGAGTGCTTGGATATGGTTAGGAGGGAACTTACTTTCCTAGGCTGCCCTATCTATGTTTCCTGCTAAAATGCATGGGGAAATCCCATTGGAGGAAAATTCCACTTAGGGTTAGGGTTAGGTCACCATGAACTCATAGAGAAAAATGGACATCGGCAACAAACTGGGAGTGCTTGGATATGGTTAGGAGGGAACTTACTTTTCTAGGCTGCCGTATCTACGTTTCCTGGTAAAATACATGGGAAAATCCCATTGGAGGAAAATTCCACCTAGGGTTAGGGTTAGGTCACCATGAATATGGAGAGCAATAGGGACATTGTCAATAAATTCGGAGTGCTTGGGAATGGTTAGGAGGGCACTTACTTTTCTAGGCTTCCCTATCTATGTTTCCTGGTAAAATACATGGGAAAATCCCATTGGAGGAAAATTCCACCTAGGGTTAGGGTTAGGTCACCATGAATATGGAGAGCAATAGGGACATTGTCAATAAATTCGGAGTGCTTGGGAATGGTTAGGAGGGCACTTACTTTTCTAGGCTTCCCTATCTATGTTTCCTGGTAAAATACATGGGAAGATCCCATTGGAGGAAAATTCCACCTAGGGTTAGGGTTAGGTCACCATGAACTCATAGAGAAAAATGGACATCGGCAACAAACTGGGAGTGCTTGGATATGGTTAGGAGGGAACTTACTTTTCTAGGCTGCCGTATCTACATTTCCTGCTAAAATACATGGGAAGATCCCATTGGAGGAAAATTCCACTTAGGGTTAGGGTTAGGTCACCATGAACTCATAGAGAAAAATGGACATCGGCAACAAACTGGGAGTGCTTGGATATGGTTAGGAGGGAACTTACTTTCCTAGGCTGCCCTATCTATGTTTCCTGCTAAAATGCATGGGGAAATCCCATTGGAGGAAAATTCCACTTAGGGTTAGGGTTAGGTCACCATGAACTCATAGAGAAAAATGGACATCGGCAACAAACTGGGAGTGCTTGGATATGGTTAGGAGGGAACTTACTTTTCTAGGCTGCCGTATCTACGTTTCCTAGTAAAATACATGGGAAAATCCCATTGGAGGAAAATTCCACCTAGGGTTAGGGTTAGGTCACCATGAATATGGAGAGCAACAGGGACATTGTCAATAAATTCGGAGTGCTTGGGAATGGTTAGGAGGGCACTTACTTTTCTAGGCTTCCCTATCTATGTTTCCTGGTAAAATACATGGGAAAATCCCATTGGAGGAAAATTCCACCTAGGGTTAGGGTTACGTCACCATGAATATGGAGAGCAACAGGGACATTGTCAATAAATTCGGAGTGCTTGGGAATGGTTAGGAGGGAACTTACTTTTCTAGGCTGCCGTATCTACATTTCCCGCTAAAATACATGGGAAGATCCCATTGGAGGAAAATTCCACTTAGGGCTAGGGTTAAGTCACCATGAACTCATAGAGAAAAATGGACATCGGCAACAAACTGGGAGTGCTTGCATATGGTTAGGAGGGAACTTACTTTTCTAGGCTGCCCTATCTATGTTTTCTGCTAAAATGCATGGGAAAATCCCATTGGAGGAAAATTCCACTTAGGGTTAGGGTTAGGTCACCATGAACTCATAGAGAAAAATGGACATCGGCAACAAACTGGGAGTGCTTGGATATGGTTAGGAGGGAACTTACTTTTCTAGGCTGCCCTATCTATGTTTCCTGCTAAAATGCATGGGAAAATCCCATTGGAGGAAAATTCCACTTAGGGTTAGGGTTAGGTCACCATGAACTCATAGAGAAAAATGGACATCGGCAACAAACTGGGAGTGCTTGGATATGGTTAGGAGGGAACTTACTTTTCTAGGCTGCCGTATCTACGTTTCCTGGTAAAATACATGGGAAAATCCCATTGGAGGAAAATTCCACCTAGGGTTAGGGTTAGGTCACCATGAATATGGAGAGCAACAGGGACATCGGCAACAAACTGGGAGTGCTTGCATATGGTTAGGAGGGAACTTACTTTTCTAGGCTGCCGTATCTACGTTTCCTGGTAAAATACATGGGAAAATCCCATTGGAGGAAAATTCCACCTAGGGTTAGGGTTAGGTCACCATGAATATGGAGAGCAACAGGGACATTGTCAATAAATTCGGAGTGTTTGGGAATGGTTAGGAGGGCACTTACTTTTCTAGGCTTCCCTATCTATGTTTCCTGGTAAAATACATGGGAAAATCCCATTGGAGGAAAATTCCACTTAGCGTTTGGGTTAGGTCACCATGAACATGGAGAGAAACATGGACATTGCCAATAAATTTGGAGTGGTTGGGAATGATTAGGACGGCAAAGAAATTTCTAGGCTGCCCTATCTTTGTTTCCTGGTAAAATACATGGGAAAATCCCATTGGAGGAAAATTCCACTTAGTGTTAGGGTTAGGTCACCATGAACTCATAGAGAAAAATGGACATCGGCAACAAACTGGGAGTGCTTGGATATGGTTAGGAGGGAACTTACTTTTCTAGGCTGCCGTATCTACGTTTCCTGCTAAAATACATGGGAAGATCCCATTGGAGGAAAATTCCACCTAGGGTTAGGGTTAGGTCACCATGAACTCACAGAGAAAAATGGACATCGGCAACAAACTGGGAGTGCTTGGATATGGTTAGGACAGAGCTTACTTTTCTAGGCTGCCGTATCTACGTTTCCTGGTAAAATACATGGGAAGATCCCATTGGAGGAAAATTCCACTTAGGGTTAGGCTTAAGTCACCATGAACTCATATAGAAAAATGGACATCGGCAACAAACTGGGAGTGCTTGCATATGGTTAGGAGGGAACTTACTTTTCTAGGCTGCCCTATCTATGTTTCCTGCTAAAATGCATGGGAAAATCCCATTGGAGGAAAATTCCACTTAGGGTTAGGGTTAGGTCACCATGAACTCATAGAGAAAAATGGACATCGGCAACAAACTGGGAGTGCTTGGATATGGTTAGGAGGGAACTTACTTTCCTAGGCTGCCCTATCTATGTTTCCTGCTAAAATGCATGGGGAAATCCCATTGGAGGAAAATTCCACTTAGGGTTAGGGTTAGGTCACCATGAACTCATAGAGAAAAATGGACATCGGCAACAAACTGGGAGTGCTTGGATATGGTTAGGAGGGAACTTACTTTTCTAGGCTGCCGTATCTACGTTTCCTGGTAAAATACATGGGAAAATCCCATTGGAGGAAAATTCCACCTAGGGTTAGGGTTAGGTCACCATGAATATGGAGAGCAATAGGGACATTGTCAATAAATTCGGAGTGCTTGGGAATGGTTAGGAGGGCACTTACTTTTCTAGGCTTCCCTATCTATGTTTCCTGGTAAAATACATGGGAAAATCCCATTGGAGGAAAATTCCACCTAGGGTTAGGGTTAGGTCACCATGAATATGGAGAGCAATAGGGACATTGTCAATAAATTCGGAGTGCTTGGGAATGGTTAGGAGGGCACTTACTTTTCTAGGCTTCCCTATCTATGTTTCCTGGTAAAATACATGGGAAGATCCCATTGGAGGAAAATTCCACCTAGGGTTAGGGTTAGGTCACCATGAACTCATAGAGAAAAATGGACATCGGCAACAAACTGGGAGTGCTTGGATATGGTTAGGAGGGAACTTACTTTTCTAGGCTGCCGTATCTACATTTCCTGCTAAAATACATGGGAAGATCCCATTGGAGGAAAATTCCACTTAGGGTTAGGGTTAGGTCACCATGAACTCATAGAGAAAAATGGACATCGGCAACAAACTGGGAGTGCTTGGATATGGTTAGGAGGGAACTTACTTTCCTAGGCTGCCCTATCTATGTTTCCTGCTAAAATGCATGGGGAAATCCCATTGGAGGAAAATTCCACTTAGGGTTAGGGTTAGGTCACCATGAACTCATAGAGAAAAATGGACATCGGCAACAAACTGGGAGTGCTTGGATATGGTTAGGAGGGAACTTACTTTTCTAGGCTGCCGTATCTACGTTTCCTAGTAAAATACATGGGAAAATCCCATTGGAGGAAAATTCCACCTAGGGTTAGGGTTAGGTCACCATGAATATGGAGAGCAACAGGGACATTGTCAATAAATTCGGAGTGCTTGGGAATGGTTAGGAGGGCACTTACTTTTCTAGGCTTCCCTATCTATGTTTCCTGGTAAAATACATGGGAAAATCCCATTGGAGGAAAATTCCACCTAGGGTTAGGGTTACGTCACCATGAATATGGAGAGCAACAGGGACATTGTCAATAAATTCGGAGTGCTTGGGAATGGTTAGGAGGGAACTTACTTTTCTAGGCTGCCGTATCTACATTTCCCGCTAAAATACATGGGAAGATCCCATTGGAGGAAAATTCCACTTAGGGCTAGGGTTAAGTCACCATGAACTCATAGAGAAAAATGGACATCGGCAACAAACTGGGAGTGCTTGCATATGGTTAGGAGGGAACTTACTTTTCTAGGCTGCCCTATCTATGTTTTCTGCTAAAATGCATGGGAAAATCCCATTGGAGGAAAATTCCACTTAGGGTTAGGGTTAGGTCACCATGAACTCATAGAGAAAAATGGACATCGGCAACAAACTGGGAGTGCTTGGATATGGTTAGGAGGGAACTTACTTTTCTAGGCTGCCCTATCTATGTTTCCTGCTAAAATGCATGGGAAAATCCCATTGGAGGAAAATTCCACTTAGGGTTAGGGTTAGGTCACCATGAACTCATAGAGAAAAATGGACATCGGCAACAAACTGGGAGTGCTTGGATATGGTTAGGAGGGAACTTACTTTTCTAGGCTGCCGTATCTACGTTTCCTGGTAAAATACATGGGAAAATCCCATTGGAGGAAAATTCCACCTAGGGTTAGGGTTAGGTCACCATGAATATGGAGAGCAACAGGGACATCGGCAACAAACTGGGAGTGCTTGCATATGGTTAGGAGGGAACTTACTTTTCTAGGCTGCCGTATCTACGTTTCCTGGTAAAATACATGGGAAAATCCCATTGGAGGAAAATTCCACCTAGGGTTAGGGTTAGGTCACCATGAATATGGAGAGCAACAGGGACATTGTCAATAAATTCGGAGTGTTTGGGAATGGTTAGGAGGGCACTTACTTTTCTAGGCTTCCCTATCTATGTTTCCTGGTAAAATACATGGGAAAATCCCATTGGAGGAAAATTCCACTTAGCGTTTGGGTTAGGTCACCATGAACATGGAGAGAAACATGGACATTGCCAATAAATTTGGAGTGGTTGGGAATGATTAGGACGGCAAAGAAATTTCTAGGCTGCCCTATCTTTGTTTCCTGGTAAAATACATGGGAAAATCCCATTGGAGGAAAATTCCACTTAGGGTTAGGGTTAGGTCACCATGAACTCATAGAGAAAAATGGACATCGGCAACAAACTGGGAGTGCTTGGATATGGTTAGGAGGGAACTTACTTTTCTAGGCTGCCGTATCTACGTTTCCTGCTAAAATACATGGGAAGATCCCATTGGAGGAAAATTCCACCTAGGGTTAGGGTTAGGTCACCATGAACTCACAGAGAAAAATGGACATCGGCAACAAACTGGGAGTGCTTGGATATGGTTAGGACAGAGCTTACTTTTCTAGGCTGCCGTATCTACGTTTCCTGGTAAAATACATGGGAAGATCCCATTGGAGGAAAATTCCACTTAGGGTTAGGCTTAAGTCACCATGAACTCATATAGAAAAATGGACATCGGCAACAAACTGGGAGTGCTTGCATATGGTTAGGAGGGAACTTACTTTTCTAGGCTGCCCTATCTATGTTTCCTGCTAAAATGCATGGGAAAATCCCATTGGAGGAAAATTCCACTTAGGGTTAGGGTTAGGTCACCATGAACTCATAGAGAAAAATGGACATCGGCAACAAACTGGGAGTGCTTGGATATGGTTAGGAGGGAACTTACTTTCCTAGGCTGCCCTATCTATGTTTCCTGCTAAAATGCATGGGGAAATCCCATTGGAGGAAAATTCCACTTAGGGTTAGGGTTAGGTCACCATGAACTCATAGAGAAAAATGGACATCGGCAACAAACTGGGAGTGCTTGGATATGGTTAGGAGGGAACTTACTTTTCTAGGCTGCCGTATCTACGTTTCCTGGTAAAATACATGGGAAAATCCCATTGGAGGAAAATTCCACCTAGGGTTAGGGTTAGGTCACCATGAATATGGAGAGCAATAGGGACATTGTCAATAAATTCGGAGTGCTTGGGAATGGTTAGGAGGGCACTTACTTTTCTAGGCTTCCCTATCTATGTTTCCTGGTAAAATACATGGGAAAATCCCATTGGAGGAAAATTCCACCTAGGGTTAGGGTTAGGTCACCATGAATATGGAGAGCAATAGGGACATTGTCAATAAATTCGGAGTGCTTGGGAATGGTTAGGAGGGCACTTACTTTTCTAGGCTTCCCTATCTATGTTTCCTGGTAAAATACATGGGAAGATCCCATTGGAGGAAAATTCCACCTAGGGTTAGGGTTAGGTCACCATGAACTCATAGAGAAAAATGGACATCGGCAACAAACTGGGAGTGCTTGGATATGGTTAGGAGGGAACTTACTTTTCTAGGCTGCCGTATCTACATTTCCTGCTAAAATACATGGGAAGATCCCATTGGAGGAAAATTCCACTTAGGGTTAGGGTTAAGTCACCATGAACTCATAGAGAAAAATGGACATCGGCAACAAACTGGGAGTGCTTGGATATGGTTAGGAGGGAACTTACTTTTCTAGGCTGCCGTATCTACGTTTCCTGGTAAAATACATGGGAAAATCCCATTGGAGGAAAATTCCACCTAGGGTTAGGGTTAGGTCACCATGAATATGGAGAGCAACAGGGACATTGTCAATAAATTCGGAGTGCTTGGGAATGGTTAGGAGGGCACTTACTTTTCTAGTATTCCCTATCTATGTTTCCTGGTAAAATACATGAGAAAATCCCATTGGAGGAAAATTCCACTTAGCGTTTGGGTTAGGTCACCATGAACTCATAGAGAAAAATGGACATCGGCAACAAACTGGGAGTGGTTGGGAATGATTAGGACGGCAAAGAAATTTCTAGGCTGCCCTATCTTTGTTTCCTGCTAAAATACATGGGAAAATCCCATTGGAGGAAAATTCCACTTAGTGTTAGGGTTAGGTCACCATGAACTCATAGAGAAAAATGGACATCGGCAACAAACTGGGCGTGCTTGGATATGGTTAGGAGGGAACTTACTTTTCTAGGCTGCCGTATCTACGTTTCCTGCTAAAATACATGGGAAGATCCCATTGGAGGAAAATTCCACCTAGGGTTAGGGTTAGGTCACCATGAACTCACAGAGAAAAATGGACATCGGCAACAAACTGGGAGTGCTTGGATATGGTTAGGACAGAACTTACTTTTCTAGGCTGCCGTATCTACGTTTCCTGGTAAAATACATGGGAAGATCCCATTGGAGGAAAATTCCACTTAGGGTTAGGGTTAGGTCACCATGAACTCATAGAGAAAAATGGACATCGGCAACAAACTGGGAGTGCTTGGATATTGTTAGGAGGGAACTTACTTTCCTAGGCTGCCCTATCTATGTTTCCTGCTAAAATGCATGGGGAAATCCCATTGGAGGAAAATTCCACTTAGGGTTAGGGTTAGGTCACCATGAACTCATAGAGAAAAATGGACATCGGCAACAAACTGGGAGCGCTTGGATATGGTTAGGAGGGAACTTACTTTTCTAGGCTGCCGTATCTACGTTTCCTAGTAAAATACATGGGAAAATCCCATTGGAGGAAAATTCCACCTAGGGTTAGGGTTAGGTCACCATGAATATGGAGAGCAACAGGGACATTGTCAATAAATTCGGAGTGCTTGGGAATGGTTAGGAGGGAACTTACTTTTCTAGGCTGCCGTATCTACATTTCCCGCTAAAATACATGGGAAGATCCCATTGGAGGAAAATTCCACTTAGGGTTAGGGTTAAGTCACCATGAACTCATAGAGAAAAATGGACATCGGCAACAAACTGGGAGTGCTTGCATATGGTTAGGAGGGAACTTACTTTTCTAGGCTGCCGTATCTACGTTTCCTAGTAAAATACATGGGAAAATCCCATTGGAGGAAAATTCCACCTAGGGTTAGGGTTAGGTCACCATGAATATGGAGAGCAACAGGGACATTGTCAATAAATTCGGAGTGCTTGGGAATGGTTAGGAGGGCACTTACTTTTCTAGGCTTCCCTATCTATGTTTCCTGGTAAAATACATGGGAAAATCCCATTGGAGGAAAATTCCACCTAGGGTTAGGGTTACGTCACCATGAATATGGAGAGCAACAGGGACATTGTCAATAAATTCGGAGTGCTTGGGAATGGTTAGGAGGGAACTTACTTTTCTAGGCTGCCGTATCTACATTTCCCGCTAAAATACATGGGAAGATCCCATTGGAGGAAAATTCCACTTAGGGCTAGGGTTAAGTCACCATGAACTCATAGAGAAAAATGGACATCGGCAACAAACTGGGAGTGCTTGCATATGGTTAGGAGGGAACTTACTTTTCTAGGCTGCCCTATCTATGTTTTCTGCTAAAATGCATGGGAAAATCCCATTGGAGGAAAATTCCACTTAGGGTTAGGGTTAGGTCACCATGAACTCATAGAGAAAAATGGACATCGGCAACAAACTGGGAGTGCTTGGATATGGTTAGGAGGGAACTTACTTTTCTAGGCTGCCCTATCTATGTTTCCTGCTAAAATGCATGGGAAAATCCCATTGGAGGAAAATTCCACTTAGGGTTAGGGTTAGGTCACCATGAACTCATAGAGAAAAATGGACATCGGCAACAAACTGGGAGTGCTTGGATATGGTTAGGAGGGAACTTACTTTTCTAGGCTGCCGTATCTACGTTTCCTGGTAAAATACATGGGAAAATCCCATTGGAGGAAAATTCCACCTAGGGTTAGGGTTAGGTCACCATGAATATGGAGAGCAATAGGGACATTGTCAATAAATTCGGAGTGCTTGGGAATGGTTAGGAGGGCACTTACTTTTCTAGGCTTCCCTATCTATGTTTCCTGGTAAAATACATGGGAAAATCCCATTGGAGGAAAATTCCACCTAGGGTTAGGGTTAGGT